>CAMZMU010000090.1:34092343-34550070 GCA_947311845.1 Poa pratensis
TCCTATAGACATCGTGGTTTTTTCTATTCCTTCTCATGTGCTCTAACCCATATCAAATTGTCTTAGTCGCGAAATACTAAAGTCATTTCAGCGTAACTTATTGACACTACTAGAAAATCCATCTCTACCGGGTGGTCCACGCTTTGCCAAGTGCAAAAACGCGGGCCACCTGGCAAAGAGCCTCTATGCCGAGCCACGGGAAAAAACACTCGGCAAAGACGACACCACTCGGGAAAGAGGATCTAAGCCGAGTCTCCCCGATTTAGCACTCGGCGAAGATAAATTTGACGGGAAACGAGAAAAAAGACACTCGGTAAAAATCAAGTCTCGGCAAACAATGTCGCCACGTGGCACCTGACGACCGGCCCAACGGCGCCGTGACGAGTCAAATCTTTGCCGAGTGTCACGCTCGGCAAGGCACGCAAAAATTTAGGATTTGCCGCATTTTTCCCTGTCATGCATCTTTGCCGAGTGTGTCGGTGCGAGACACTCGGCAAAGAATTAATGCCCAGGTGACTATTTGGCGCATGGTTTGACGAGTCCCACACCCGAGCCCCACACTCGGCAAAGGTTACCGGCTCAGCGAAGGCGACGGTCTTGGCGATTACTGGCACTCGGCGAAAGCGTCGCCAACACGACCGTTTGGCGTTAGCTCTTTGCCGAGACAGTGCACCGACACTCGGCGAAGATTTGTCGTCCGTTTGGCATCAGACGGACGTCAGCATCTTTTGTTTGCCGAGTACCCGGGAAAACACTCGGCGAAGAATTCGACGGGCATCCTGACAAAAGGCACTCGGTAAAGAATCTTCGACGAGGTATTTTTTGCCGAGTGCCATCCGCCGAGTGGCTGTCTCGGCGAAGCATTTGCCGAGTTGGATTCTTGCCTTCGCCGAGTGTCTTTCCCACCCAGCGGAGACGTCGATTCCAGTAGTGGGAACGTTCCAACGTATAAGAAAATCGCCCTTGAGGTCGAGGCTAAACGACCTCGTCCGCGTCAACGGTGCTTCCCGACGGAGGTGCTTGCGACATGTGCTCACACGTGGATCGTAGCTAAGCACGACACGTTTCACTATGCTCTATGCGGCACGCTACTACACTGTCTTGTGTTTACGCGGACTGCCCAACGCGACCGTGGAGTATGTGTAGTAGAATTGTGTTGGCCGACTCGTACATCTATATAGTTATCATTATGTGCTGAAAATATGTACAATACGTGTCAATCAAACTCGATGAACTTAGGTTATATTTGGCCAATCATACGCGGTGATTTTGCATGAAATGAGAGAGAGAGAGAGTCACACGCGTGCAGAGCGCGTTGACGTATATACGAACGGTGGGACCTCAAGGCAAACAATTGGCTAGTAAAAAAAGGTAAACACTTGGCTCCTCATGCATTCACGTGGATAATATGCATGCAGCTGTAGTGTTATACGGATAAAACCCATCGCCCCGGTCTCGGCCTCTTCTCTAGCTTCCTCCCCAGTTTGTCCAGGATGGAACGGGCTCGCGCCGAGATCAACTCCAACAAGTCCATCGGGAGGCCAACTACGGCAGCACGGCTACGGAAAACATATCTGAATGCACGAGAGCCACCTACCTAGCATATGCCCCCACTCCCTAACTTTCTTCTTCGTCTCCCTCGTCTCTACTGCATCCGTGTCGAGCACGCCCTCCGGCTCAGTCTTGGACGACGTTGTGATGGATGCATGATGGGCTGCATCATCGCTGACTCTAGGAGAGATCCCGTCGAGCACGTCGTCATCTCTAACTCCCGGCAACTTCCGGCTCTCGACTATGTCGCTGTCATTGCCTACTTTTTCCATCGGTTTGTGGGACCACGAATATATACCGTGATGTTCATCGACACCATGGTCAACGTGGTCCCAACAACGATGTGCTCCGTTACCACCACCTTGCAGACATTGGCGGCTATGCGGAAAGAAATACTTCGTCCTCTTCCGGAGCCATAGGAAGCTCGGGCTGATTAGGTGTAGCAGTCCTCTCCCGAGTAAATTAAGTGATTCATAAGAGAGCATATGTCATCACAGTTGTGAGGAAGAGCATTTGTCGTAGGTGGATAAGCAGTGGCAAAAAACCCCACGTAGGGGGTGCGGTGGACGATGTCGGTGGGGAGACCCAGGAAGGCGTCATCACGGAGGGCGAGACGCAGGAGCACCGATGGCATCGAAGTGATGCCTGTGCACCGCGGGCAACAGACACATGTAGGAGGACGAGGCCTAGGCCCAACAGCTCCGGCGGCGGTTCTCACTCGACAAATTTCACTCAACTAAGGCAACCCTTGCATGTGGTCTTAGATCGTCGTGTATACTCAATCGTTTAGTCGTTTTCTCTCTAGTTTTTATAGGTCGTAGCACATTTTTTTATATTGGCAGGGTTTTCCCTCCCATTTTTCGCTACCTGTGATTATCTAAGTATGTGTTATCTACTATGTAAGATAAAAAAATAACTATTTGTGTTGAAAATACCATTTATTTTGTTAAGTTTGAAAAATAATTATAATAAAAAATCACATTGAACATGATCAAAGTGAGGCCTAAATTGGTGGGGTCTTTGCCGTGGTTCAGTGACCTAAATATGGCGATACTTTGTTTCCTAATAAGCAAAAGGATCGGTTAGAAGTAGATATCACCTACGTGCCATTTCTGTCGCGTGATTAATAGTGTCCTTATGTTAGGATATAGCTACTATTTACCTATAATTGATGTTTCGTTTCCTTATCCCGCACTACTATTTTATGCTATGATATATTTATTACCTATCATTTCATGTGTCTTTTTTTGCGGCATGATATTTTTTATGATAGAAGTTAGAACTCCGCGTGTTGAAGATTTCCCCATCAATGTGTGTACGACAGATATAGGTAAATAGCGTATGTGATACCGGGTGATAGAGAGAGGTCAATGTGGGGCCGGATGACCGAGTTAGGGTTATATGGGGTCGGACGATCGAGAGAGTTGTATATGGTTTGGCTGAGTAGGAGATTTTGCATGGCCTATAGAAGTGTACGTGGGACTGTGTGACTTTGAGAGGTGCATCTACTCGCGGATGATCGAGAGGTTTATATGTGGCATTGTATGAACGAGATATGTGTATGTGGGTCCAGACAACTGAGAGAGGTGTGTATGATGACCACAAGAGAGATGCACACATGCCGAGATGGCCGAGAGAGGTACATGCATGAACATTTGATCGAGAGAATAGCATCTGGTGTCGGATGACTGGGAGTGGCGTATGTGTTTCTGGACGACCGACAGAGGTGTATGTGGCTTTAGACGTTTGAGAGATGTGTATGCGGGACCGGATGATCAACTCGGTTTTGTCGATGCTTTTCTTCCCCCCTTTTCTCGGTCTTTAGTAATTTTGCTTCAATAGTTTAGTCGTTGCATATTCTTTGATGCTTCTAAAAGTGAAATGAAGATAAATACAAATAGTGTACCGTGACGTTCGCACTAGCATAGAATAAAAGACGAAAATGAAAATGATTTAGGTCAATATGGTTCCACCCATATATATGCCGGCGCATGTGCACGTAATCCACGTGTCAGAAAATTACAATTCTGATTACCACCACAACATTTTGACAAGACATTTACTTAACCCTTTCCCTTATACCACAAGGCCTCACCGTCACCGGATTTGACGCGCGTGCATGTACATCATATGCGAGAATGCCGACGTCTCAGCGCCTCACAACAACTACGTTGCACAACCGCCATCCCCGATGCCTTGTTTGATAACTTTTGAGAGTTATGCTTAAATTTTACAACCTTCAATTTGTGATATAGATATTTTGGTAGTAACACCACTGATGGGTTCCGCAATGGTATATGCATTTTCACTTGCTGACGGCCCACGAACCCATAAATGTCTACTTTGGCCTTGTCACGTGGATCTTGGAATCATCATATACCTTGGCCTCTTTGTGTCCTCCAACCCGTGTGCTCTGATACGTCCGGGAGGAGTTAGGTTTTGCTCACGGTGTCCCATGCGAAATTGTCTTGGCGTCCTATAGGGAGGTTTCGACGACGCGTTGTGTATCGACTCGGTTTGTGGTTTCTTGGTGGGTGTCGGGACCATGCATCGCCTCGTGTCGCGACTCCGTACATCCTCCACCATCGGCAGACCTTTTTCTACGGACTATTTTTCCTAAAACAATCTATTTGAAGTATGTTAAGGTGCAGCATCATGCATGGAAAGATTTGGTCTCGTACGTGTTGTGGTAGAGCCGCACCCATGGAGCTAGCTACTACTACATGCATGCATCCATGCATCTACTACTAGTCGCCAACGAAATTTGATTTTTTTTAGCCAAAAAAATGTCGTTTTGGGCCAAGCAGGAAATCACAGCAAAATCCACGTTCCACCAATGAGAAGCCTTGTCCTGCGGATCGCCCATCTATTCGAGATTTTATTAATTGATTGATACATGTGCACGTACAGGGGGTACTGTGTGTGGCCCATATATACATACTTGTGCATTGAGACGTACCTTACGTTGTTGTGCACAGTCTATGGCGCTGTTCCAAAACCAGGAAGTTTGAGATTTGGAGGGATTTTAGGCGCGATTGCATTAATTGCTGGTTTAGTTAGGGCGTGAGTAAATGAAATCAGCCCGCAGTCTCCTGTCCTTCCTATTCCGTTCGCCAATGCATGCACAATGACCGCTCGATTAGTGGCCCAGGGAGTAAGGCCTAATTAACCATCAATGCTAATATTGCTTCCTGGCTAGCTATAAACGATTTTGAATCCAATCAACGCATACCTTGGCAATTAAGTATACGTGCATGTAGCTTCCTAGCTAGCTACGTAGACTCCAGCTTTCTTTTGAACAAAAGTCGACTACAGCTTCGACCAGGCATAAGTAGCCTCATCTCGAAAAGGAGCAGATGAACCAAAAATAGGCAGGAAGAGTCAAGCACGAGCTAGTCGAACTAATGCCCACTTCTAAGTAGCTCTAGCCAGCTATACCACAATGGTCCGTCCGTACATTAATTATATATTGGCATCATTTTGTCCTTCAACTACTCTACAATAATTTTTCTTCTCCTACATCTTCACGGCGAATCGTTTTGTTGTCTTTCGACAAATGATGTGGTTCACGCTCTGATCACTATCTGAATCTAAACTCTCCGATGTATGTCTCCCTCTCGTTCCCCGAATCCACCACCAGGTACAAGCTACCATGCTTCGTTTAAGTCTAGTGAGGATCACAGAGAGCCGCGTGAAGAAGATTCGGCAAGAGTCTAGGCGAGTGGATCGCCCGAGCCAGACAAAGAAGCAAAACTCTCACATAAGGCGTGTCATGCAATGATACATGCCGAGAAGCTCGTCGAAGAACTGCGCCAAGCTAGAAAGGAACCGAGTGAGACACTCGACCAAACACAAGAGAGCGGCGGAGCATATCCCAAGAAAAAAAGATCATGGCCGCCGACCTGACCATCGCCCCACCGACCGAGAGGGTGGACCGAGAGATTGCAAACGATGGATGTCCACAACACTAATGGAATCACAAGTGTTATTCATTACCCACTCGGCAACAGAGCCACTAAGGTGATCACAACATAAAAATATTCGGGATCCATCAACAACATGTCAACATAAGATGTATGACAAGTGTTTGACCGACGACACGCGAGAACAGCGTCATCATACCCGTGTGCTTGTCCAAAGTGGAAGGTAAAATTGTTCCCAAGATAGAGTGCTTCATTCTCAATTCTACGAGAATTGTTGCGAAAGTGTTTCATTTTCTTCTCTTAAATAGAACTTTCATTTCCAATTAATGTATCCTAATATGTTGCCAAAATATTCTTGTGATGATCAATTCAACCTCTGATTTAAAAGATAGACCCTTTTCGTGCACCCATCGTCTCTGTCCCTCCACCAACTCCATCATCCCAAACATTATCTTGTGAGCTCGGTGAAGCAACACCTCGGGTCAGAGAAATAAAGGTGGAAAAAGACAACATAATATGAGTGGATATGTCGAATAGAGATGCATGGTATATGCGAGCTAGAGCTTGCTGGTCGATGCTCCTGAATTTGCTTTTTATCAGTGTTACGACATTCCACATCACATCAAATTAGCCCTAACTAAGAGATCCCACAATCAGGTTAAACTGTTCATTGTTGCATGCATGCACCGATTACTCTAAAAGTTATTGTATGTGAGCGACCATGGTTTTCATAGGAGCGGCAATGTAGTAGACATCCTAGGCCTCCATGCTCATGTTAATTATAGGGTGAATGAGGTAGACGTGCGGCCAAGACAACAAAGCTCTCTGGCCTGAATGAGGTAAATGCCTCTGGAATTTTTCGTGGAATATGACTCGGGTGTTTAGGGTTTTCGCGTCGGGGGGAATAAGTAGGCGAAAGGGCGGCGGCTGGAGACCCCCGAGGGGCCCACACACACCCAGGGCGCGCCAGGGGGTGCCGCGCCCTGCCCACGTGTGGGGCCCTCGTGACTCTTCTCCGTCTCTCCTCTGGACTCCGTGTGTATTCTGATAAAATATGTGCCTCCGTGAATTTTCGTCCAATTCCGAGAATATTTCCTGACTAGCTTTTCTGGAATACAAAAACAGCAGAAAACAGGAACTGACACTGTGGCATCTTGTTAATAGGTTAGTCCCAAAAAAATGTATAAAAGTGACATAAAGTGGGATGCAAAACATGTAACAATTGGTATAATATTATCATGGAACATAAAAAATTATAGATACGTTTGAGACGTATCATCTGGCCTGAGAGCATAACTCCCTGCAGAGAGTAGCGTCAGAACATAGCTATTATTCATCATAGTTATCTAGTTCCATATCCATTTTGCAGTTTTAATCAACCGATGTTTAACTTTCTAGCGCCTACATAATTGGCTCACTCGGGAGGTCGTATGCAAAATTTAGCAAAAGCAAATTCCTAGTACAAAATAAGGATTCTAATAATGCGTTATCGAAATGGCACATGAACTAATAGATGATGACTATCTCGAAGCATAAAATAATAGTGCATATAAGTGAAATGCCACTTGAAATGTTCGGTAATAACTTTCCTACCATAAAGTAATAATGTGCGCTGACACCTGAAATGACGATGAAATGCCACATGAAATGATAGGAAATAACTATATGCCTCTCCCCTCTTCACACACAAATCCTGAATTTTCTTTACCCCTCGTCCGACATCTGAATCGACTAGCACATCTCTGTAATTTTATTCCATGGTATTTGTGATAATCTTTGCTCTGGTACCGGTGAACTTATGTGATATGCATGCCTATTATTCCATGGACATTATAATCATCGATGTCATGATAAATTGATATCACCCGTCGAAACGCCTCCATTTTGGCGCTTAATACTTCCTCTATTCTGCCGCCTAAAATCTAGCGATCGCCCTCCTTTTTTTTTCTCCTACAGTAACTGCACGAGAGATTCATGCGTGCGTTAAAATGGCCAGGAAATCCTCTCGCTAATCTCTTTCCTAATTAATAGCAACGAGACATAAAATCTGAACCGTCCATTCTCATTCTCATCATTCTCAAAACCTATCGCCGCCGCATCTCATCATTCTCATTCTCATTCTCATCGCGCATCTCATCAGACGCCGCCGCCACCAAGAATGCCCAACCTCTCGCCGGCGAGAGAGGCCCCGCCACCCAGCTGCCACGGCGTCGCGGCTGGCTTGCTCGCCGGCGCGCGCGTGCGTCTATGCGTGGCGCTCCGTCGAGCTGGCCGGACCGCGGCGCCCCAGTGGCCTAGGGTTTGCAGGGCGGCGCTACACGTTTGAAACATATGAATTACATGTGAGAACTAAATTAGAGTGGCGACAAGATTCAGAGCTAGCATGATATTAGTTCTCCAATATTCTCATGTAAAGAACACACAACAAATGGCTCAACCCAGGCACAAGTTCTTCTCACACTAGTGCTCTAACCTGAAGCCAACACGGGCAGAACTGCAGCGGCAGAAACCCTCCGTTTCTGGAAACAAGGGTCCCAGGTTTGCATCAGCTAGTAGGCAGTGAAATCAGCTGCTGCACTACTACTAATTAAACAGGGATCTCATGCCAGTACAAGGAATACTGATCTCGGCATCACAACATAAACAGCAGAGCACAAGAATCCGATGATATCTGCTCCCCCAGTTACTGAAGTAGATTCCACGTGATTCAATACACAGCGCAATTTCCACCCCAATCAGCTCACGTACTACCAAACCTCCGACTAGAACCGAATCATCTGTGTACTAGGTTCAGGATGGGGATCAAGATGGTACCTTTGGAAGGGGTCGAGAGCCTGCACGGCGGCGTCGAGGCCGCTCGCGAGAGAGAGAGAGGGGAAGATGATTCTGCGGTTGTTTTTACATAAAGTCCGTGTCTTTTTACGAAATCGCGGATAGGTCCCTCACGGCGTAAAAAGCTGGACTGCGGGTTATTTTGCGGAAATTGCGAGGTGTGTTTTGTAAAAACGGCACGGTCGTGCGCTGCAGGCCGTTGGATCGCCGGTGGACGTCATGGATCTCCCGCGGTACTGTTACCCTGTAGCGGGGCACAGTACCGCTGCGGTGGAGCGCGCTGAGGGCGTAAATTCGTGCGCTTTTATATAGTTATTATATCCTTATAAGATTTAAATAAACACCACATGAACACCAACACATGATACAAGCAAATATATCTATCGACATCAACAAAATGAATATCATCAGATTAGGAGTCAGCCTCTTATTCTAGCTGAACCAGCAGTATGCCAAGATCAAATGTAGTGTCGTCGGATTTGGATAAAGGCAACCCATCTTATTATTACTGGAAACAAAAATCTTATTATATCTAGCTAGCTAGCCCATCTTATTATTACTGGAAACAAAAATCTAAAAACAAGAGGATGGGGAGAGACCAAGATATACGGATCCAGTACAATCATGGATCAAGATTTACGATCCATGTCCATGCATGTAATCCATGGATCCGCGCGCCTACCGAAGCAGGAAACGAAAAGAAATGGCGACAAGGAATGAGCAACGCGTACGTCAGTACGAGTCGCTACCTGATAGCTGGTTCCGGAGAAGAGGTCGACGCCGGCCGGAGTGCTCGCTAACCACGCCCTCGATGCCAATCTCTCCACGGATTCTTCCGCTCTCGCTCCCCGGCCGCGGCCGCCACGCCAAAGATCAAAGTCTAAGTCGCACGCGCAACCCGCACGCGGTTCCTCACGGTGCCATCGTATTTATAGAGAAATGATAGAGGTTTTGGTGGTGGGATGGTTTGAACTTTTCGTCAAGGGGAGAGGCGTAAATCCGGGATTTTTCGTTTTTTCCATCCCTAATCTCCTTCTTCTTGCTGGATGGGTAGGATAGGAGGGATGCTACGCACGGCTGAGATGAATATTGAGCGGGATCGATGACATGGCTCACCGCCCCACGCGTAAATAATGCATGTGTGCCTCCTAATACGGGATTTACACGTTACTTAATCACGCACCTTCCTAGGCGATACATGCAAATCAGGTTTAAATCCCGGATTACTAGTTAGGGAATAAAATCCAGAAAATCAATCTTGTTCTTCCTGTTTAATATAAATCCCGGATTTCTAGTCTAGGAGGTAAATCCGGAAAATTAATCTTCTCCTTGTTGTTAATATAAATCCCGAAAATTTAGGAGTCACTCCGCGATTGTTTCGACCCATGCATGAACATGTTTCCCTCAGTGATGGCGATTAGAGTCCAACTACCATGCGCGGATGAGATAGATCGGATGCACGGCTGATAATAATGCATGATGGCAGGGAAGGAGGGAGGGATTTACACACAGCTGATCTGGTTTAAATCCCAGATTTCTAGGACATAAATCCGGCATAGCTTACTTTCTGCTTTAATATAAATGCCGGACTTCTACGAGACACTGCGTGATTGTTTTGACACACGAACATTATTTCAGAGGCTAAGAAGCATGTATTTTCTTTCATATACACATGCTTTAATATAAATGTTCCGGACTGTGTGAAACATGTTCCACTTGTGAACATTTCTTTCCACAGGCGAAGATGCATGTTTCATATACGCCGGCCAGGACGTGCACGCCATCAAAAAAGACGAGGATCCAAACACGGTTGGATAGATCTTTCGAAAGTATGCATGTACGCATGGAGTACTGACTGCTAGTGCAGGGAAAATGGTAGATCGGCCGGTGACCTGCTGCTGACCTCGCGCGGCCGGACGTTGATCCGCGGATCGATGGGGACGTCGGAGGAGGAGCACCACCGCCATCCCACGCCGTCGTCAGGCGCGCTCGCCTCACCTCCCGTGCCGTTTATTTAAGATCCCATCTCCTAAAATCAATCTTACTTTCCGTAAACTTTTCTATATACCAGTAATTAGATTCATTCAACGAGTAGGTTCCCCGGCCCGGTGATTGGTAGTTTCCGTTGGATGGAGGAGAAAAACCAGCTCCGTGTTGGACAGACTATTTCTTTTCCTCCTATATATACTACAAGACCATTTTCATCCCTAATCATTATGGTGTTCCATAGAGGCTTCGGTATACAAAACATTAGTATCGTGGCGTAAGTAACAGTTACATTACCAGTGATTGGGTCACACAAACAATCAGCTAAAAAAAATTCTAGTTGGATGCTTACCCTATGCATGTCGTGGGGCAGGGGACGGGCGGTGCGAGGAGATGGAATAGAGAGAGGAGGAGGTGGTGGCGTCGGGGCGAAGGTCGGCAGCGCGAGGACTCGCTGGAGAAGGCCGGAATCGACCGGCGACGGGGCGGAGGCGAATGGGATCGGGAGAGGGAGGGTGGCGGCGCTGTGAGGGGAGGAGAAAGAAAGAAGGACACGAGGAGGGTTGGGCCGAGGCTCGTCGCGCGTTTTCAGCCCAGATTTTCCGGTCATCAAATATGGATTCATGTGGCGCGTTTTCATCCCAGATTTTCCGCCCAGATTTTTTCGCTAAAAAGCAATAAAGAGTCGTGCAAATAAAGAAGCCAAAGATTGACGGGTCATTACTATTGATTTTTTACGGTGTTACTAAATTTTCGATCAACTAGCTATGATAGTCGGTGGCGTTTTCAGCCCAGATTTTCCGCCCAAAAATCAATTGGTAATTCATTTGGCGGGCTCTCGTCCAAATTTTTGTTTCACGCTCGCTCGTACGTGTGTATCAATTGATGGATCTTTCCAAAATTGCATCCATGTGTGTGTGTAGGCCGGCGTCTACACAACACAGTACGTATGGATCTTTCTAACAAGAACATCGGATGGATATATATTTGCAGCATGGGGCCATGCACGCGATTGCACTCGTCACACATACATGCACGTAATTGCACTCACTCGTGTACGTAGGGAGGGGTGCGGGTAACATCCAAGAGATTGTCTTTATAAAGATCCGTCCGTCGCCAAGGCATGACACGTCCGTCCGGAGATAACACAAATTAATTACGGGGTAGGCGCGGACACCTCGATGGAGTAGCCATGGCCGACTCGGCACCTGCATATATAGGTAAGACCACGCCACATGCATCAGCCACATGGCCACGTCAACGAAAGGCGGTGCGCAATAAACCGATCGAGGCGACACATCGAGATACCTCTAGCTGGAGTGTGCGAGACTTCTAGGAAATCTGTTGAGAACCTCACGTGGGAAAAGCACGCGAAGATCACCGAGAAAAAATATACACACGCCAAGCATATGGACACCCGGGAGCGTAATGGAAAGGCATTCGAGATCGCACGACAGCGCAAGAGTGAAGCCGGCGAGGAAAAAGGGTAAATGCACGAGCCACGAGACCATGCAGCAACGAATCGTCGTCGCCATGGTCGCACGTAGGCAACTTTGCATGGAACGCCACTAAAGACTCATAAAAAAAGGCATTTCACGCCTTCCCGCCACCGCCTACTATAGAGACTCATATATGGGACTTCTCCCGAAGAGAGCAGATAGGATCAGAAGGGAAGCAATGCATGCACATTGTCTCACAAAAATCCCTCGAATGCATGGGGGAATGTACAATGACGTGTACGTGTGTCACAAGTCCTATGTCGGTGAAAATACATATATCACTGACATATGTGTGGGCCCACTACTGTGATAGGACCAAAATCCATAGACAAAAAAAATGGTAGACTTCTTGTTTAACTCCCTCGAAGATTCTAACACGATCTTCAGGGATAGCAGATGTGCGAGAAGTTATTATTGGGAATTATGACCTCGCCATTACAACCGACCACAAATACAACGTCGGAGATGGTGGTGAGAGTCTTGCGGTATCTATATATAATGTTAAGTAAAAGCCTTGTCAAAAAGATGGTGTGACAAAAAAAGGTGATTTCGGACACATGGCTTACCACCGACGGTGGTGGACTAATATTGATATAAATACCCGTCTTCGTCAAAGGGTATTATTCACATTTAGATTAATTTGTTCATGTACGCCTTGCATATATTTGGCACACTAAAAAAATAAGCGGAAAACACACAAGAGCTCATATGAGTCAAGAGTAATAGAAGTTACGATAAAACAATTATTGAGTCATTTGTAATCGTCCAAGAGATATCTAGTTCTTTTTCCCATGACTAGCTACCATGGCATGGCATAGTCGTTGTTGATCCCCGCTCTAACCACCTCTTATGCCATCTTGATGACATTCGACGAAAATTATCCAGCTCCCATTCATTAGCAAGATAGAGAGAAACGAAATCCGCCCGATCCAGGGATCAGAAGCACACAAGGGCCCACATGGTCTGGACCTCAAACGCCCCCCCCCCCCCCCCCCCCCCCACCACAAATTCTAGAAAAACAATTAGCAATCGAAATTCTCTCTAAATTCTCAGAGTTCTTTACATATGGCTTACCACCAGATAGATAGGCCCGACACATAGTTGACTATAACGGCCCCGTCGGCATAGACTAAACTTATATAGTTAGGAGACAACTATTAACTATAATTTCATGTTTCATTTCATCGTTGCATGTTAATACTTTAGTTAGGAAACAATTATTACTTGTCATTTTATGTGTTCTTGATCATCTCGTGTTAGGTCCTTAATTTATGCTAGGAGATAGTTATTATCCGTCATTTCATGTGCTATTTTATTTTCATGTGTTATAATATAATGACATAGTTATTACGTATCATTGCATGGGAAGTTTACTTTTCAGGTGTACTTATTTTCTGCTAGGAGATCGTTTCACCATAATTGTATCTATCCATGTGTAGTACTATATGGGATATGAGTGTTGATTTAGGCGATTTGAGGGGGGGGGGGGGGGCGAAATCTTTGGGTAGTTAGGATCAAAACTCTGGTCTTGGAGTACGACGAATCCATATAGGAACTATGAAGATGCGGAAAAAAGAGACAACCTTTATAGCATGCATGGCTTGTTAACAGAACGGAGAGAGTATAGGTCCTATAGACATCGTGGTTTTTTCTATTCCTTCTCATGTGCTCTAACCCATATCAAATTGTCTTAGTCGCGAAATACTAAAGTCATTTCAGCGTAACTTATTGACACTACTAGAAAATCCATCTCTACCGGGTGGTCCACGCTTTGCCAAGTGCAAAAACGCGGGCCACCTGGCAAAGAGCCTCTATGCCGAGCCACGGGAAAAAACACTCGGCAAAGACGACACCACTCGGGAAAGAGGATCTAAGCCGAGTCTCCCCGATTTAGCACTCGGCGAAGATAAATTTGTCGGGAAACGAGAAAAAAGACACTCGGTAAAAATCAAGTCTCGGCAAACAATGTCGCCACGTGGCACCTGACGACCGGCCCAACGGCGCCGTGACGAGTCAAATCTTTGCCGAGTGTCACGCTCGGCAAGGCACGCAAAAATTTAGGATTTGCCGCATTTTTCCCTGTCATGCATCTTTGCCGAGTGTGTCGGTGCGAGACACTCGGCAAAGAATTAATGCCCAGGTGACTATTTGGCGCATGGTTTGACGAGTCCCACACCCGAGCCCCACACTCGGCAAAGGTTACCGGCTCAGCGAAGGCGACGGTCTTGGCGATTACTGGCACTCGGCGAAAGCGTCGCCAACACGACCGTTTGGCGTTAGCTCTTTGCCGAGACAGTGCACCGACACTCGGCGAAGATTTGTCGTCCGTTTGGCATCAGACGGACGTCAGCATCTTTTGTTTGCCGAGTACCCGGGAAAACACTCGGCGAAGAATTCGACGGGCATCCTGACAAAAGGCACTCGGTAAAGAATCTTCGACGAGGTATTTTTTGCCGAGTGCCATCCGCCGAGTGGCTGTCTCGGCGAAGCATTTGCCGAGTTGGATTCTTGCCTTCGCCGAGTGTCTTTCCCACCCAGCGGAGACGTCGATTCCAGTAGTGGGAACGTTCCAACGTATAAGAAAATCGCCCTTGAGGTCGAGGCTAAACGACCTCGTCCGCGTCAACGGTGCTTCCCGACGGAGGTGCTTGCGACATGTGCTCACACGTGGATCGTAGCTAAGCACGACACGTTTCACTATGCTCTATGCGGCACGCTACTACACTGTCTTGTGTTTACGCGGACTGCCCAACGCGACCGTGGAGTATGTGTAGTAGAATTGTGTTGGCCGACTCGTACATCTATATAGTTATCATTATGTGCTGAAAATATGTACAATACGTGTCAATCAAACTCGATGAACTTAGGTTATATTTGGCCAATCATACGCGGTGATTTTGCATGAAATGAGAGAGAGAGAGTCACACGCGTGCAGAGCGCGTTGACGTATATACGAACGGTGGGACCTCAAGGCAAACAATTGGCTAGTAAAAAAAGGTAAACACTTGGCTCCTCATGCATTCACGTGGATAATATGCATGCAGCTGTAGTGTTATACGGATAAAACCCATCGCCCCGGTCTCGGCCTCTTCTCTAGCTTCCTCCCCAGTTTGTCCAGGATGGAACGGGCTCGCGCCGAGATCAACTCCAACAAGTCCATCGGGAGGCCAACTACGGCAGCACGGCTACGGAAAACATATCTGAATGCACGAGAGCCACCTACCTAGCATATGCCCCCACTCCCTAACTTTCTTCTTCGTCTCCCTCGTCTCTACTGCATCCGTGTCGAGCACGCCCTCCGGCTCAGTCTTGGACGACGTTGTGATGGATGCATGATGGGCTGCATCATCGCTGACTCTAGGAGAGATCCCGTCGAGCACGTCGTCATCTCTAACTCCCGGCAACTTCCGGCTCTCGACTATGTCGCTGTCATTGCCTACTTTTTCCATCGGTTTGTGGGACCACGAATATATACCGTGATGTTCATCGACACCATGGTCAACGTGGTCCCAACAACGATGTGCTCCGTTACCACCACCTTGCAGACATTGGCGGCTATGCGGAAAGAAATACTTCGTCCTCTTCCGGAGCCATAGGAAGCTCGGGCTGATTAGGTGTAGCAGTCCTCTCCCGAGTAAATTAAGTGATTCATAAGAGAGCATATGTCATCACAGTTGTGAGGAAGAGCATTTGTCGTAGGTGGATAAGCAGTGGCAAAAACCCCACGTAGGGGGTGCGGTGGACGATGTCGGTGGGGAGACCCAGGAAGGCGTCATCACGGAGGGCGAGACGCAGGAGCACCGATGGCATCGAAGTGATGCCTGTGCACCGCGGGCAACAGACACATGTAGGAGGACGAGGCCTAGGCCCAACAGCTCCGGCGGCGGTGTCTCACTCGACAAATTTCACTCAACTAAGGCAACCCTTGCATGTGGTCTTAGATCGTCGTGTATACTCAATCGTTTAGTCGTTTTCTCTCTAGTTTTTATAGGTCGTAGCACATTTTTTTATATTGGCAGGGTTTTCCCTCCCATTTTTCGCTACCTGTGATTATCTAAGTATGTGTTATCTACTATGTAAGATAAAAAAATAACTATTTGTGTTGAAAATACCATTTATTTTGTTAAGTTTGAAAAAATAATTATAATAAAAAATCACATTGAACATGATCAAAGTGAGGCCTAAATCTGTGGGGTCTTTGCCGTGGTTCAGTGACCTAAATATGGCGATACTTTGTTTCCTAATAAGCAAAAGGATCAGTTAGAAGTAGATATCACCTACGTGCCATTTCTGTCGCGTGATTAATAGTGTCCTTATGTTAGGATATAGCTACTATTTACCTATAATTGATGTTTCGTTTCCTTATCCCGCACTACTATTTTATGCTATGATATATTTATTACCTATCATTTCATGTGTCTTTTTTTGCGGCATGATATTTTTTATGATAGAAGTTAGAACTCCGCGTGTTGAAGATTTCCCCATCAATGTGTGTGTACGACAGATATAGGTAAATAGCGTATGTGATACCGGGTGATAGAGAGAGGTCAATGTGGGCCGGATGACCGAGTTAGGGTTATATGGGGTCGGACGATCGAGAGAGTTGTATATGGTTTGGCTGAGTAGGAGATTTTGCATGGCCTATAGAAGTGTACGTGGGACTGTGTGACTTTGAGAGGTGCATCTACTCGCGGATGATCGAGAGGTTTATATGTGGCATTGTATGAACGAGATATGTGTATGTGGGTCCAGACAACTGAGAGAGGTGTGTATGATGACCACAAGAGAGATGCACACATGCCGAGATGGCCGAGAGAGGTACATGCATGAACATTTGATCGAGAGAATAGCATCTGGTGTCGGATGACTGGGAGTGGCGTATGTGTTTCTGGACGACCGACAGAGGTGTATGTGGCTTTAGACGTTTGAGAGATGTGTATGCGGGACCGGATGATCAACTCGGTTTTGTCGATGCTTTTCTTCCCCCCTTTTCTCGGTCTTTAGTAATTTTGCTTCAATAGTTTAGTCGTTGCATATTCTTTGATGCTTCTAAAAGTGAAATGAAGATAAATACAAATAGTGTACCGTGACGTTCGCACTAGCATAGAATAAAAGACGAAAATGAAAATGATTTAGGTCAATATGGTTCCACCCCCATATATATGCCGGCGCATGTGCACGTAATCCACGTGTCAGAAAATTACAATTCTGATTACCACCACAACATTTTGACAAGACATTTACTTAACCCTTTCCCTTATACCACAAGGCCTCACCGTCACCGGATTTGACGCGCGTGCATGTACATCATATGCGAGAATGCCGACGTCTCAGCGCCTCACAACAACTACGTTGCACAACCGCCATCCCCGATGCCTTGTTTGATAACTTTTGAGAGTTATGCTTAAATTTTACAACCTTCAATTTGTGATATAGATATTTTGGTAGTAACACCACTGATGGGTTCCGCAATGGTATATGCATTTTCACTTGCTGACGGCCCACGAACCCATAAATGTCTACTTTGGCCTTGTCACGTGGATCTTGGAATCATCATATACCTTGGCCTCTTTGTGTCCTCCAACCCGTGTGCTCTGATACGTCCGGGAGGAGTTAGGTTTTGCTCACGGTGTCCCATGCGAAATTGTCTTGGCGTCCTATAGGGAGGTTTCGACGACGCGTTGTGTATCGACTCGGTTTGTGGTTTCTTGGTGGGTGTCGGGACCATGCATCGCCTCGTGTCGCGACTCCGTACATCCTCCACCATCGGCAGACCTTTTTCTACGGACTATTTTTCCTAAAACAATCTATTTGAAGTATGTTAAGGTGCAGCATCATGCATGGAAAGATTTGGTCTCGTACGTGTTGTGGTAGAGCCGCACCCATGGAGCTAGCTACTACTACATGCATGCATCCATGCATCTACTACTAGTCGCCAACGAAATTTGATTTTTTTTAGCCAAAAAAATGTCGTTTTGGGCCAAGCAGGAAATCACAGCAAAATCCACGTTCCACCAATGAGAAGCCTTGTCCTGCGGATCGCCCATCTATTCGAGATTTTATTAATTGATTGATACATGTGCACGTACAGGGGGTACTGTGTGTGGCCCATATATACATACTTGTGCATTGAGACGTACCTTACGTTGTTGTGCACAGTCTATGGCGCTGTTCCAAAACCAGGAAGTTTGAGATTTGGAGGGATTTTAGGCGCGATTGCATTAATTGCTGGTTTAGTTAGGGCGTGAGTAAATGAAATCAGCCCGCAGTCTCCTGTCCTTCCTATTCCGTTCGCCAATGCATGCACAATGACCGCTCGATTAGTGGCCCAGGGAGTAAGGCCTAATTAACCATCAATGCTAATATTGCTTCCTGGCTAGCTATAAACGATTTTGAATCCAATCAACGCATACCTTGGCAATTAAGTATACGTGCATGTAGCTTCCTAGCTAGCTACGTAGACTCCAGCTTTCTTTTGAACAAAAGTCGACTACAGCTTCGACCAGGCATAAGTAGCCTCATCTCGAAAAGGAGCAGATGAACCAAAAATAGGCAGGAAGAGTCAAGCACGAGCTAGTCGAACTAATGCCCACTTCTAAGTAGCTCTAGCCAGCTATACCACAATGGTCCGTCCGTACATTAATTATATATTGGCATCATTTTGTCCTTCAACTACTCTACAATAATTTTTCTTCTCCTACATCTTCACGGCGAATCGTTTTGTTGTCTTTCGACAAATGATGTGGTTCACGCTCTGATCACTATCTGAATCTAAACTCTCCGATGTATGTCTCCCTCTCGTTCCCCGAATCCACCACCAGGTACAAGCTACCATGCTTCGTTTAAGTCTAGTGAGGATCACAGAGAGCCGCGTGAAGAAGATTCGGCAAGAGTCTAGGCGAGTGGATCGCCCGAGCCAGACAAAGAAGCAAAACTCTCACATAAGGCGTGTCATGCAATGATACATGCCGAGAAGCTCGTCGAAGAACTGCGCCAAGCTAGAAAGGAACCGAGTGAGACACTCGACCAAACACAAGAGAGCGGCGGAGCATATCCCAAGAAAAAAAGATCATGGCCGCCGACCTGACCATCGCCCCACCGACCGAGAGGGTGGACCGAGAGATTGCAAACGATGGATGTCCACAACACTAATGGAATCACAAGTGTTATTCATTACCCACTCGGCAACAGAGCCACTAAGGTGATCACAACATAAAAATATTCGGGATCCATCAACAACATGTCAACATAAGATGTATGACAAGTGTTTGACCGACGACACGCGAGAACAGCGTCATCATACCCGTGTGCTTGTCCAAAGTGGAAGGTAAAATTGTTCCCAAGATAGAGTGCTTCATTCTCAATTCTACGAGAATTGTTGCGAAAGTGTTTCATTTTCTTCTCTTAAATAGAAGTTTCATTTCCAATTAATGTATCCTAATATGTTGCCAAAATATTCTTGTGATGATCAATTCAACCTCTGATTTAAAAGATAGACCCTTTTCGTGCACCCATCGTCTCTGTCCCTCCACCAACTCCATCATCCCAAACATTATCTTGTGAGCTCGGTGAAGCAACACCTCGGGTCAGAGAAATAAAGGTGGAAAAAGACAACATAATATGAGTGGATATGTCGAATAGAGATGCATGGTATATGCGAGCTAGAGCTTGCTGGTCGATGCTCCTGAATTTGCTTTTTATCAGTGTTACGACATTCCACATCACATCAAATTAGCCCTAACTAAGAGATCCCACAATCAGGTTAAACTGTTCATTGTTGCATGCATGCACCGATTACTCTAAAAGTTATTGTATGTGAGCGACCATGGTTTTCATAGGAGCGGCAATGTAGTAGACATCCTAGGCCTCCATGCTCATGTTAATTATAGGGTGAATGAGGTAGACGTGCGGCCAAGACAACAAAGCTCTCTGGCCTGAATGAGGTAAATGCCTCTGGAATTTTTCGTGGAATATGACTCGGGTGTTTAGGGTTTTCGCGTCGGGGGGAATAAGTAGGCGAAAGGGCGGCGGCTGGAGACCCCCGAGGGGCCCACACACACCCAGGGCGCGCCAGGGGGTGCCGCGCCCTGCCCACGTGTGGGGCCCTCGTGACTCTTCTCCGTCTCTCCTCTGGACTCCGTGTGTATTCTGATAAAATATGTGCCTCCGTGAATTTTCGTCCAATTCCGAGAATATTTCCTGACTAGCTTTTCTGGAATACAAAAACAGCAGAAAACAGGAACTGACACTGTGGCATCTTGTTAATAGGTTAGTCCCAAAAAAATGTATAAAAGTGACATAAAGTGGGATGCAAAACATGTAACAATTGGTATAATATTATCATGGAACATAAAAAATTATAGATACGTTTGAGACGTATCATCTGGCCTGAGAGCATAACTCCCTGCAGAGAGTAGCGTCAGAACATAGCTATTATTCATCATAGTTATCTAGTTCCATATCCATTTTGCAGTTTTAATCAACCGATGTTTAACTTTCTAGCGCCTACATAATTGGCTCACTCGGGAGGTCGTATGCAAAATTTAGCAAAAGCAAATTCCTAGTACAAAATAAGGATTCTAATAATGCGTTATCGAAATGGCACATGAACTAATAGATGATGACTATCTCGAAGCATAAAATAATAGTGCATATAAGTGAAATGCCACTTGAAATGTTCGGTAATAACTTTCCTACCATAAAGTAATAATGTGCGCTGACACCTGAAATGACGATGAAATGCCACATGAAATGATAGGAAATAACTATATGCCTCTCCCCTCTTCACACACAAATCCTGAATTTTCTTTACCCCTCGTCCGACATCTGAATCGACTAGCACATCTCTGTAATTTTATTCCATGGTATTTGTGATAATCTTTGCTCTGGTACCGGTGAACTTATGTGATATGCATGCCTATTATTCCATGGACATTATAATCATCGATGTGCATGATAAATTGATATCACCCGTCGAAACGCCTCCATTTTGGCGCTTAATACTTCCTCTATTCTGCCGCCTAAAATCTAGCGATCGCCCTCCTTTTTTTTTCTCCTACAGTAACTGCACGAGAGATTCATGCGTGCGTTAAAATGGCCAGGAAATCCTCTCGCTAATCTCTTTCCTAATTAATAGCAACGAGACATAAAATCTGAACCGTCCATTCTCATTCTCATCATTCTCAAAACCTATCGCCGCCGCATCTCATCATTCTCATTCTCATTCTCATCGCGCATCTCATCAGACGCCGCCGCCACCAAGAATGCCCAACCTCTCGCCGGCGAGAGAGGCCCCGCCACCCAGCTGCCACGGCGTCGCGGCTGGCTTGCTCGCCGGCGCGCGCGTGCGTCTATGCGTGGCGCTCCGTCGAGCTGGCCGGACCGCGGCGCCCCAGTGGCCTAGGGTTTGCAGGGCGGCGCTACACGTTTGAAACATATGAATTACATGTGAGAACTAAATTAGAGTGGCGACAAGATTCAGAGCTAGCATGATATTAGTTCTCCAATATTCTCATGTAAAGAACACACAACAAATGGCTCAACCCAGGCACAAGTTCTTCTCACACTAGTGCTCTAACCTGAAGCCAACACGGGCAGAACTGCAGCGGCAGAAACCCTCCGTTTCTGGAAACAAGGGTCCCAGGTTTGCATCAGCTAGTAGGCAGTGAAATCAGCTGCTGCACTACTACTAATTAAACAGGGATCTCATGCCAGTACAAGGAATACTGATCTCGGCATCACAACATAAACAGCAGAGCACAAGAATCCGATGATATCTGCTCCCCCAGTTACTGAAGTAGATTCCACGTGATTCAATACACAGCGCAATTTCCACCCCAATCAGCTCACGTACTACCAAACCTCCGACTAGAACCGAATCATCTGTGTACTAGGTTCAGGATGGGGATCAAGATGGTACCTTTGGAAGGGGTCGAGAGCCTGCACGGCGGCGTCGAGGCCGCTCGCGAGAGAGAGAGAGGGGAAGATGATTCTGCGGTTGTTTTTACATAAAGTCCGTGTCTTTTTACGAAATCGCGGATAGGTCCCTCACGGCGTAAAAAGCTGGACTGCGGGTTATTTTGCGGAAATTGCGAGGTGTGTTTTGTAAAAACGGCACGGTCGTGCGCTGCAGGCCGTTGGATCGCCGGTGGACGTCATGGATCTCCCGCGGTACTGTTACCCTGTAGCGGGGCACAGTACCGCTGCGGTGGAGCGCGCTGAGGGCGTAAATTCGTGCAGCTTTTATATAGTTATTATATCCTTATAAGATTTAAATAAACACCACATGAACACCAACACATGATACAAGCAAATATATCTATCGACATCAACAAAATGAATATCATCAGATTAGGAGTCAGCCTCTTATTCTAGCTGAACCAGCAGTATGCCAAGATCAAATGTAGTGTCGTCGGATTTGGATAAAGGCAACCCATCTTATTATTACTGGAAACAAAAATCTTATTATATCTAGCTAGCTAGCCCATCTTATTATTACTGGAAACAAAAATCTAAAAACAAGAGGATGGGGAGAGACCAAGATATACGGATCCAGTACAATCATGGATCAAGATTTACGATCCATGTCCATGCATGTAATCCATGGATCCGCGCGCCTACCGAAGCAGGAAACGAAAAGAAATGGCGACAAGGAATGAGCAACGCGTACGTCAGTACGAGTCGCTACCTGATAGCTGGTTCCGGAGAAGAGGTCGACGCCGGCCGGAGTGCTCGCTAACCACGCCCTCGATGCCAATCTCTCCACGGATTCTTCCGCTCTCGCTCCCCGGCCGCGGCCGCCACGCCAAAGATCAAAGTCTAAGTCGCACGCGCAACCCGCACGCGGTTCCTCACGGTGCCATCGTATTTATAGAGAAATGATAGAGGTTTTGGTGGTGGGATGGTTTGAACTTTTCGTCAAGGGGAGAGGCGTAAATCCGGGATTTTTCGTTTTTTCCATCCCTAATCTCCTTCTTCTTGCTGGATGGGTAGGATAGGAGGGATGCTACGCACGGCTGAGATGAATATTGAGCGGGATCGATGACATGGCTCACCGCCCCACGCGTAAATAATGCATGTGTGCCTCCTAATACGGGATTTACACGTTACTTAATCACGCACCTTCCTAGGCGATACATGCAAATCAGGTTTAAATCCCGGATTACTAGTTAGGGAATAAAATCCAGAAAATCAATCTTGTTCTTCCTGTTTAATATAAATCCCGGATTTCTAGTCTAGGAGGTAAATCCGGAAAATTAATCTTCTCCTTGTTGTTAATATAAATCCCGAAAATTTAGGAGTCACTCCGCGATTGTTTCGACCCATGCATGAACATGTTTCCCTCAGTGATGGCGATTAGAGTCCAACTACCATGCGCGGATGAGATAGATCGGATGCACGGCTGATAATAATGCATGATGGCAGGGAAGGAGGGAGGGATTTACACACAGCTGATCTGGTTTAAATCCCAGATTTCTAGGACATAAATCCGGCATAGCTTACTTTCTGCTTTAATATAAATGCCGGACTTCTACGAGACACTGCGTGATTGTTTTGACACACGAACATTATTTCAGAGGCTAAGAAGCATGTATTTTCTTTCATATACACATGCTTTAATATAAATGTTCCGGACTGTGTGAAACATGTTCCACTTGTGAACATTTCTTTCCACAGGCGAAGATGCATGTTTCATATACGCCGGCCAGGACGTGCACGCCATCAAAAAAGACGAGGATCCAAACACGGTTGGATAGATCTTTCGAAAGTATGCATGTACGCATGGAGTACTGACTGCTAGTGCAGGGAAAATGGTAGATCGGCCGGTGACCTGCTGCTGACCTCGCGCGGCCGGACGTTGATCCGCGGATCGATGGGGACGTCGGAGGAGGAGCACCACCGCCATCCCACGCCGTCGTCAGGCGCGCTCGCCTCACCTCCCGTGCCGTTTATTTAAGATCCCATCTCCTAAAATCAATCTTACTTTCCGTAAACTTTTCTATATACCAGTAATTAGATTCATTCAACGAGTAGGTTCCCCGGCCCGGTGATTGGTAGTTTCCGTTGGATGGAGGAGAAAAACCAGCTCCGTGTTGGACAGACTATTTCTTTTCCTCCTATATATACTACAAGACCATTTTCATCCCTAATCATTATGGTGTTCCATAGAGGCTTCGGTATACAAAACATTAGTATCGTGGCGTAAGTAACAGTTACATTACCAGTGATTGGGTCACACAAACAATCAGCTAAAAAAAATTCTAGTTGGATGCTTACCCTATGCATGTCGTGGGGCAGGGGACGGGCGGTGCGAGGAGATGGAATAGAGAGAGGAGGAGGTGGTGGCGTCGGGGCGAAGGTCGGCAGCGCGAGGACTCGCTGGAGAAGGCCGGAATCGACCGGCGACGGGGCGGAGGCGAATGGGATCGGGAGAGGGAGGGTGGCGGCGCTGTGAGGGGAGGAGAAAGAAAGAAGGACACGAGGAGGGTTGGGCCGAGGCTCGTCGCGCGTTTTCAGCCCAGATTTTCCGGTCATCAAATATGGATTCATGTGGCGCGTTTTCATCCCAGATTTTCCGCCCAGATTTTTTCGCTAAAAAGCAATAAAGAGTCGTGCAAATAAAGAAGCCAAAGATTGACGGGTCATTACTATTGATTTTTTACGGTGTTACTAAATTTTCGATCAACTAGCTATGATAGTCGGTGGCGTTTTCAGCCCAGATTTTCCGCCCAAAAATCAATTGGTAATTCATTTGGCGGGCTCTCGTCCAAATTTTTGTTTCACGCTCGCTCGTACGTGTGTATCAATTGATGGATCTTTCCAAAATTGCATCCATGTGTGTGTGTAGGCCGGCGTCTACACAACACAGTACGTATGGATCTTTCTAACAAGAACATCGGATGGATATATATTTGCAGCATGGGGCCATGCACGCGATTGCACTCGTCACACATACATGCACGTAATTGCACTCACTCGTGTACGTAGGGAGGGGTGCGGGTAACATCCAAGAGATTGTCTTTATAAAGATCCGTCCGTCGCCAAGGCATGACACGTCCGTCCGGAGATAACACAAATTAATTACGGGGTAGGCGCGGACACCTCGATGGAGTAGCCATGGCCGACTCGGCACCTGCATATATAGGTAAGACCACGCCACATGCATCAGCCACATGGCCACGTCAACGAAAGGCGGTGCGCAATAAACCGATCGAGGCGACACATCGAGATACCTCTAGCTGGAGTGTGCGAGACTTCTAGGAAATCTGTTGAGAACCTCACGTGGGAAAAGCACGCGAAGATCACCGAGAAAAAATATACACACGCCAAGCATATGGACACCCGGGAGCGTAATGGAAAGGCATTCGAGATCGCACGACAGCGCAAGAGTGAAGCCGGCGAGGAAAAAGGGTAAATGCACGAGCCACGAGACCATGCAGCAACGAATCGTCGTCGCCATGGTCGCACGTAGGCAACTTTGCATGGAACGCCACTAAAGACTCATAAAAAAAGGCATTTCACGCCTTCCCGCCACCGCCTACTATAGAGACTCATATATGGGACTTCTCCCGAAGAGAGCAGATAGGATCAGAAGGGAAGCAATGCATGCACATTGTCTCACAAAAATCCCTCGAATGCATGGGGGAATGTACAATGACGTGTACGTGTGTCACAAGTCCTATGTCGGTGAAAATACATATATCACTGACATATGTGTGGGCCCACTACTGTGATAGGACCAAAATCCATAGACAAAAAAAATGGTAGACTTCTTGTTTAACTCCCTCGAAGATTCTAACACGATCTTCAGGGATAGCAGATGTGCGAGAAGTTATTATTGGGAATTATGACCTCGCCATTACAACCGACCACAAATACAACGTCGGAGATGGTGGTGAGAGTCTTGCGGTATCTATATATAATGTTAAGTAAAAGCCTTGTCAAAAAGATGGTGTGACAAAAAAAGGTGATTTCGGACACATGGCTTACCACCGACGGTGGTGGACTAATATTGATATAAATACCCGTCTTCGTCAAAGGGTATTATTCACATTTAGATTAATTTGTTCATGTACGCCTTGCATATATTTGGCACACTAAAAAAATAAGCGGAAAACACACAAGAGCTCATATGAGTCAAGAGTAATAGAAGTTACGATAAAACAATTATTGAGTCATTTGTAATCGTCCAAGAGATATCTAGTTCTTTTTCCCATGACTAGCTACCATGGCATGGCATAGTCGTTGTTGATCCCCGCTCTAACCACCTCTTATGCCATCTTGATGACATTCGACGAAAATTATCCAGCTCCCATTCATTAGCAAGATAGAGAGAAACGAAATCCGCCCGATCCAGGGATCAGAAGCACACAAGGGCCCACATGGTCTGGACCTCAAACGCCCCCCCCCCCCCCCCCCCCCCCCCCCACCACAAATTCTAGAAAAACAATTAGCAATCGAAATTCTCTCTAAATTCTCAGAGTTCTTTACATATGGCTTACCACCAGATAGATAGGCCCGACACATAGTTGACTATAACGGCCCCGTCGGCATAGACTAAACTTATATAGTTAGGAGACAACTATTAACTATAATTTCATGTTTCATTTCATCGTTGCATGTTAATACTTTAGTTAGGAAACAATTATTACTTGTCATTTTATGTGTTCTTGATCATCTCGTGTTAGGTCCTTAATTTATGCTAGGAGATAGTTATTATCCGTCATTTCATGTGCTATTTTATTTTCATGTGTTATAATATAATGACATAGTTATTACGTATCATTGCATGGGAAGTTTACTTTTCAGGTGTACTTATTTTCTGCTAGGAGATCGTTTCACCATAATTGTATCTATCCATGTGTAGTACTATATGGGATATGAGTGTTGATTTAGGCGATTTGAGGGGGGGGGGGGGGGCGAAATCTTTGGGTAGTTAGGATCAAAACTCTGGTCTTGGAGTACGACGAATCCATATAGGAACTATGAAGATGCGGAAAAAAGAGACAACCTTTATAGCATGCATGGCTTGTTAACAGAACGGAGAGAGTATAGGTCCTATAGACATCGTGGTTTTTTCTATTCCTTCTCATGTGCTCTAACCCATATCAAATTGTCTTAGTCGCGAAATACTAAAGTCATTTCAGCGTAACTTATTGACACTACTAGAAAATCCATCTCTACCGGGTGGTCCACGCTTTGCCAAGTGCAAAAACGCGGGCCACCTGGCAAAGAGCCTCTATGCCGAGCCACGGGAAAAAACACTCGGCAAAGACGACACCACTCGGGAAAGAGGATCTAAGCCGAGTCTCCCCGATTTAGCACTCGGCGAAGATAAATTTGACGGGAAACGAGAAAAAAGACACTCGGTAAAAATCAAGTCTCGGCAAACAATGTCGCCACGTGGCACCTGACGACCGGCCCAACGGCGCCGTGACGAGTCAAATCTTTGCCGAGTGTCACGCTCGGCAAGGCACGCAAAAATTTAGGATTTGCCGCATTTTTCCCTGTCATGCATCTTTGCCGAGTGTGTCGGTGCGAGACACTCGGCAAAGAATTAATGCCCAGGTGACTATTTGGCGCATGGTTTGACGAGTCCCACACCCGAGCCCCACACTCGGCAAAGGTTACCGGCTCAGCGAAGGCGACGGTCTTGGCGATTACTGGCACTCGGCGAAAGCGTCGCCAACACGACCGTTTGGCGTTAGCTCTTTGCCGAGACAGTGCACCGACACTCGGCGAAGATTTGTCGTCCGTTTGGCATCAGACGGACGTCAGCATCTTTTGTTTGCCGAGTACCCGGGAAAACACTCGGCGAAGAATTCGACGGGCATCCTGACAAAAGGCACTCGGTAAAGAATCTTCGACGAGGTATTTTTTGCCGAGTGCCATCCGCCGAGTGGCTGTCTCGGCGAAGCATTTGCCGAGTTGGATTCTTGCCTTCGCCGAGTGTCTTTCCCACCCAGCGGAGACGTCGATTCCAGTAGTGGGAACGTTCCAACGTATAAGAAAATCGCCCTTGAGGTCGAGGCTAAACGACCTCGTCCGCGTCAACGGTGCTTCCCGACGGAGGTGCTTGCGACATGTGCTCACACGTGGATCGTAGCTAAGCACGACACGTTTCACTATGCTCTATGCGGCACGCTACTACACTGTCTTGTGTTTACGCGGACTGCCCAACGCGACCGTGGAGTATGTGTAGTAGAATTGTGTTGGCCGACTCGTACATCTATATAGTTATCATTATGTGCTGAAAATATGTACAATACGTGTCAATCAAACTCGATGAACTTAGGTTATATTTGGCCAATCATACGCGGTGATTTTGCATGAAATGAGAGAGAGAGAGTCACACGCGTGCAGAGCGCGTTGACGTATATACGAACGGTGGGACCTCAAGGCAAACAATTGGCTAGTAAAAAAAGGTAAACACTTGGCTCCTCATGCATTCACGTGGATAATATGCATGCAGCTGTAGTGTTATACGGATAAAACCCATCGCCCCGGTCTCGGCCTCTTCTCTAGCTTCCTCCCCAGTTTGTCCAGGATGGAACGGGCTCGCGCCGAGATCAACTCCAACAAGTCCATCGGGAGGCCAACTACGGCAGCACGGCTACGGAAAACATATCTGAATGCACGAGAGCCACCTAGCTAGCATATGCCCCCACTCCCTAACTTTCTTCTTCGTCTCCCTCGTCTCTACTGCATCCGTGTCGAGCACGCCCTCCGGCTCAGTCTTGGACGACGTTGTGATGGATGCATGATGGGCTGCATCATCGCTGACTCTAGGAGAGATCCCGTCGAGCACGTCGTCATCTCTAACTCCCGGCAACTTCCGGCTCTCGACTATGTCGCTGTCATTGCCTACTTTTTCCATCGGTTTGTGGGACCACGAATATATACCGTGATGTTCATCGACACCATGGTCAACGTGGTCCCAACAACGATGTGCTCCGTTACCACCACCTTGCAACATTGGCGGCTATGCGGAAAGAAATACTTCGTCCTCTTCCGGAGCCATAGGAAGCTCGGGCTGATTAGGTGTAGCAGTCCTCTCCCGAGTAAATTAAGTGATTCATAAGAGAGCATATGTCATCACAGTTGTGAGGAAGAGCATTTGTCGTAGGTGGATAAGCAGTGGCAAAAACCCCACGTAGGGGGTGCGGTGGACGATGTCGGTGGGGAGACCCAGGAAGGCGTCATCACGGAGGGCGAGACGCAGGAGCACCGATGGCATCGAAGTGATGCCTGTGCACCGCGGGCAACAGACACATGTAGGAGGACGAGGCCTAGGCCCAACAGCTCCGCGGCGGTGTCTCACTCGACAAATTTCACTCAACTAAGGCAACCCTTGCATGTGGTCTTAGATCGTCGTGTATACTCAATCGTTTAGTCGTTTTCTCTCTAGTTTTTATAGGTCGTAGCACATTTTTTTATATTGGCAGGGTTTTCCCTCCCATTTTTCGCTACCTGTGATTATCTAAGTATGTGTTATCTACTATGTAAGATAAAAAAATAACTATTTGTGTTGAAAATACCATTTATTTTGTTAAGTTTGAAAAATAATTATAATAAAAAATCACATTGAACATGATCAAAGTGAGGCCTAAATTGTGGGGTCTTTGCCGTGGTTCAGTGACCTAAATATGGCGATACTTTGTTTCCTAATAAGCAAAAGGATCAGTTAGAAGTAGATATCACCTACGTGCCATTTCTGTAGCGTGATTAATAGTGTCCTTATGTTAGGATATAGCTACTATTTACCTATAATTGATGTTTCGTTTCCTTATCCCGCACTACTATTTTATGCTATGATATATTTATTCCTATCATTTCATGTGTCTTTTTTTGCGGCATGATATTTTTTATGATAGAAGTTAGAACTCCGCGTGTTGAAGATTTCCCCATCAATGTGTGTGTACGACAGATATAGGTAAATAGTGTATGTGATACCGGGTGATAGAGAGAGGTCAATGTGGGGCCGGATGACCGAGTTAGGGTTATATGGGGTCGGACGATCGAGAGAGTTGTATATGGTTTGGCTGAGTAGGAGATTTTGCATGGCCTATAGAAGTGTACGTGGGACTGTGTGACTTGAGAGGTGCATCTACTCGCGGATGACCGAGAGGTTTATATGTGGCATTGTATGAACGAGATATGTGTATGTGGGTCCAACAACTGAGAGAGGTGTGTATGATGACCACAAGAGAGATGCACACATGCCGAGATGGCCGAGAGAGGTACATGCATGAACATTTGATCGAGAGAATAGCATCTGGTGTCGGATGACTGGGAGTGGCGTATGTGTTTCTGGACGACCGACAGAGGTGTATGTGGCTTTAGACGTTTGAGAGATGTGTATGCGGGACCGGATGATCAACTCGGTTGTCGATGCTTTTCTTCCCCCCTTTTCTCGGTCTTTAGTAATTTTGCTTCAATAGTTTAGTCGTTGCATATTCTTTGATGCTTCTAAAAGTGAAATGAAGATAAATACAAATAGTGTACCGTGACGTTCGCACTAGCATAGAATAAAAGACGAAAATGAAAATGATTTAGGTCAATATGGTTCCACCCATATATATGCCGGCGCATGTGCACGTAATCCACGTGTCAGAAAATTACAATTCTGATTACCACCACAACATTTTGACAAGACATTTACTTAACCCTTTCCCTTATACCACAAGGCCTCACCGTCACCGGATTTGACGCGCGTGCATGTACATCATATGCGAGAATGCCGACGTCTCAGCGCCTCACAACAACTACGTTGCACAACCGCCATCCCCGATGCCTTGTTTGATAACTTTTGAGAGTTATGCTTAAATTTTACAACCTTCAATTTGTGATATAGATATTTTGGTGTAACACCACTGATGGGTTCCGCAATGGTATATGCATTTTCACTTGCTGACGGCCACGAACCCATAAATGTCTACTTTGGCCTTGTCACGTGGATCTTGGAATCATCATATACCTTGGCCTCTTTGTGTCCTCCAACCCGTGTGCTCTGATACGTCCGGGAGGAGTTAGGTTTTGCTCACGGTGTCCCATGCGAAATTGTCTTGGCGTCCTATAGGGAGGTTTCGACGACGCGTTGTGTATCGACTCGGTTTGTGGTTTCTTGGTGGGTGTCGGGACCATGCATCGCCTCGTGTCGCGACTCCGTACATCCTCCACCATCGGCAGACCTTTTTCTACGGACTATTTTTCCTAAAACAATCTATTTGAAGTATGTTAAGGTGCAGCATCATGCATGGAAAGATTTGGTCTCGTACGTGTTGTGGTAGAGCCGCACCCATGGAGCTAGCTACTACTACATGCATGCATCCATGCATCTACTACTAGTCGCCAACGAAATTTGATTTTTTTTAGCCAAAAAAATGTCGTTTTGGGCCAAGCAGGAAATCACAGCAAAATCCACGTTCCACCAATGAGAAGCCTTGTCCTGCGGATCGCCCATCTATTCGAGATTTTATTAATTGATTGATACATGTGCACGTACAGGGGGTACTGTGTGTGGCCCATATATACATACTTGTGCATTGAGACGTACCTTACGTTGTTGTGCACAGTCTATGGCGCTGTTCCAAAACCAGGAAGTTTGAGATTTGGAGGGATTTTAGGCGCGATTGCATTAATTGCTGGTTTAGTTAGGGCGTGAGTAAATGAAATCAGCCCGCAGTCTCCTGTCCTTCCTATTCCGTTCGCCAATGCATGCACAATGACCGCTCGATTAGTGGCCCAGGGAGTAAGGCCTAATTAACCATCAATGCTAATATTGCTTCCTGGCTAGCTATAAACGATTTTGAATCCAATCAACGCATACCTTGGCAATTAAGTATACGTGCATGTAGCTTCCTAGCTAGCTACGTAGACTCCAGCTTTCTTTTGAACAAAAGTCGACTACAGCTTCGACCAGGCATAAGTAGCCTCATCTCGAAAAGGAGCAGATGAACCAAAAATAGGCAGGAAGAGTCAAGCACGAGCTAGTCGAACTAATGCCCACTTCTAAGTAGCTCTAGCCAGCTATACCACAATGGTCCGTCCGTACATTAATTATATATTGGCATCATTTTGTCCTTCAACTACTCTACAATAATTTTTCTTCTCCTACATCTTCACGGCGAATCGTTTTGTTGTCTTTCGACAAATGATGTGGTTCACGCTCTGATCACTATCTGAATCTAAACTCTCCGATGTATGTCTCCCTCTCGTTCCCCGAATCCACCACCAGGTACAAGCTACCATGCTTCGTTTAAGTCTAGTGAGGATCACAGAGAGCCGCGTGAAGAAGATTCGGCAAGAGTCTAGGCGAGTGGATCGCCCGAGCCAGACAAAGAAGCAAAACTCTCACATAAGGCGTGTCATGCAATGATACATGCCGAGAAGCTCGTCGAAGAACTGCGCCAAGCTAGAAAGGAACCGAGTGAGACACTCGACCAAACACAAGAGAGCGGCGGAGCATATCCCAAGAAAAAAAGATCATGGCCGCCGACCTGACCATCGCCCCACCGACCGAGAGGGTGGACCGAGAGATTGCAAACGATGGATGTCCACAACACTAATGGAATCACAAGTGTTATTCATTACCCACTCGGCAACAGAGCCACTAAGGTGATCACAACATAAAAATATTCGGGATCCATCAACAACATGTCAACATAAGATGTATGACAAGTGTTTGACCGACGACACGCGAGAACAGCGTCATCATACCCGTGTGCTTGTCCAAAGTGGAAGGTAAAATTGTTCCCAAGATAGAGTGCTTCATTCTCAATTCTACGAGAATTGTTGCGAAAGTGTTTCATTTTCTTCTCTTAAATAGAACTTTCATTTCCAATTAATGTATCCTAATATGTTGCCAAAATATTCTTGTGATGATCAATTCAACCTCTGATTTAAAAGATAGACCCTTTTCGTGCACCCATCGTCTCTGTCCCTCCACCAACTCCATCATCCCAAACATTATCTTGTGAGCTCGGTGAAGCAACACCTCGGGTCAGAGAAATAAAGGTGGAAAAAGACAACATAATATGAGTGGATATGTCGAATAGAGATGCATGGTATATGCGAGCTAGAGCTTGCTGGTCGATGCTCCTGAATTTGCTTTTTATCAGTGTTACGACATTCCACATCACATCAAATTAGCCCTAACTAAGAGATCCCACAATCAGGTTAAACTGTTCATTGTTGCATGCATGCACCGATTACTCTAAAAGTTATTGTATGTGAGCGACCATGGTTTTCATAGGAGCGGCAATGTAGTAGACATCCTAGGCCTCCATGCTCATGTTAATTATAGGGTGAATGAGGTAGACGTGCGGCCAAGACAACAAAGCTCTCTGGCCTGAATGAGGTAAATGCCTCTGGAATTTTTCGTGGAATATGACTCGGGTGTTTAGGGTTTTCGCGTCGGGGGGAATAAGTAGGCGAAAGGGCGGCGGCTGGAGACCCCCGAGGGGCCCACACACACCCAGGGCGCGCCAGGGGGTGCCGCGCCCTGCCCACGTGTGGGGCCCTCGTGACTCTTCTCCGTCTCTCCTCTGGACTCCGTGTGTATTCTGATAAAATATGTGCCTCCGTGAATTTTCGTCCAATTCCGAGAATATTTCCTGACTAGCTTTTCTGGAATACAAAAACAGCAGAAAACAGGAACTGACACTGTGGCATCTTGTTAATAGGTTAGTCCCAAAAAAATGTATAAAAGTGACATAAAGTGGGATGCAAAACATGTAACAATTGGTATAATATTATCATGGAACATAAAAAATTATAGATACGTTTGAGACGTATCATCTGGCCTGAGAGCATAACTCCCTGCAGAGAGTAGCGTCAGAACATAGCTATTATTCATCATAGTTATCTAGTTCCATATCCATTTTGCAGTTTTAATCAACCGATGTTTAACTTTCTAGCGCCTACATAATTGGCTCACTCGGGAGGTCGTATGCAAAATTTAGCAAAAGCAAATTCCTAGTACAAAATAAGGATTCTAATAATGCGTTATCGAAATGGCACATGAACTAATAGATGATGACTATCTCGAAGCATAAAATAATAGTGCATATAAGTGAAATGCCACTTGAAATGTTCGGTAATAACTTTCCTACCATAAAGTAATAATGTGCGCTGACACCTGAAATGACGATGAAATGCCACATGAAATGATAGGAAATAACTATATGCCTCTCCCCTCTTCACACACAAATCCTGAATTTTCTTTACCCCTCGTCCGACATCTGAATCGACTAGCACATCTCTGTAATTTTATTCCATGGTATTTGTGATAATCTTTGCTCTGGTACCGGTGAACTTATGTGATATGCATGCCTATTATTCCATGGACATTATAATCATCGATGTGCATGATAAATTGATATCACCCGTCGAAACGCCTCCATTTTGGCGCTTAATACTTCCTCTATTCTGCCGCCTAAAATCTAGCGATCGCCCTCCTTTTTTTTTCTCCTACAGTAACTGCACGAGAGATTCATGCGTGCGTTAAAATGGCCAGGAAATCCTCTCGCTAATCTCTTTCCTAATTAATAGCAACGAGACATAAAATCTGAACCGTCCATTCTCATTCTCATCATTCTCAAAACCTATCGCCGCCGCATCTCATCATTCTCATTCTCATTCTCATCGCGCATCTCATCAGACGCCGCCGCCACCAAGAATGCCCAACCTCTCGCCGGCGAGAGAGGCCCCGCCACCCAGCTGCCACGGCGTCGCGGCTGGCTTGCTCGCCGGCGCGCGCGTGCGTCTATGCGTGGCGCTCCGTCGAGCTGGCCGGACCGCGGCGCCCCAGTGGCCTAGGGTTTGCAGGGCGGCGCTACACGCCGGCGGCGTGGCGCGTCGTCCACCTCGCGCTGCACCGAGGGGTCCCCCGCTTTGAGTAGGGGACGGCGTCCTCCGCGCTGGCCGTCCATCCCGGCCGCCGCCACTCGCCGGCCTCCTCCGCCAGCGTCTTCGCGACCAGCAGGCAGGCAGGCCGTGGACGCGCCGGATCTGAAGGCCGCTGTCTGCTGCTGCTCTCTTCCCCGACCACGTCCCCGAGACGCATCCCGCCAGCGACCGTCCTCAACGTCGCTCCTCCTCGCCCGCTGCTGCAGGTGACACAATCCCCTCGCCTCGCTGTGTTGTTGCTTTTTCCTCCTGTCAACGGCGCCACCATATGTGCTACTGCTACGCCTGCTCTAACTTTTGCAGTTCGGTTGTACCTGCAACTGCTTTACTGCTGAGAAATTCCAGCTCCGATCCTCTTTGCACTCTGCTACGTATAAAACTTCAGTTTTTTCGATTCAGTAATATGGGGATTCAGTTACAGCGGTTCAGCATGTGCTGGAAGTCTACCTCTTCACAGTTGTAGCTCAATTTGTTCCCCACTGCGTCGTGTAAGCATTCATATTGGAGAAAATGGCAATCTCATCGTGTCACAGCTTTAGATGTTTCGATTTACTAGTATGGAGATTCAGATACGGTTCAGCATATGGGATTCTACCTCTTCACAATAGCTTCTTAATTAGTTCCCCACTGCACGTTAGTTATGTTAGCACACGGTGCTTGCTACTAATCCACAACAGCACCTTCCACCTGGGTGGAAATGCTTATCATTACCAATCCATTGGTAAAAATAATAGGAGCAGGTTATTCCAGCTCGTTATTCTCCACAGCTCACTGTCCTATTTAGCAACTAACTAGTGAAGGCCAAGACTTTGATCATTTTGCAGCTTAGCCTTGCTATCTCCTCTGGGCATCCTAGTGCCTCCTTGTATTACTTCCTGTGCTATCTTTGGCAGGACAATTCATCTCCCAGTAAACTCTTTAGGAATAGAAAAAATAAATTTATTGGGGACGCAATGCAATGCCACATGCATGCTGTAGCTTAAGTATGCACACGCATCACCACAAATTTTCTTTACGTGCATATACCCAATTGACCAGACGAGGATGATTGTCTATCTGCTGCATGTTAACACCACTTACACATTTTTTTAGGAACATTTCTCTCTCCCGACCATGCTAATCTTGCACTGCCCTAATGCTGCCATTAATTGTTTTTCCTGTTAATAGTTAATCATTCCTTCGTTAGTACCAATTGATTGAGTTTATACCTTGGATTTGTGCACAAGTTTTGATGCATGACAGAATTTATAATGTTGTTCTTTAGATTGCAGCAAGCAAAACTAAAATGCTTATTACCGATTCTAATGTTTGTGTCCTATTTCGCTACTTACTTCGCATCTAACTGAGTTTTATGCATACAGATTACAGTCTGCCTGGTCACCGATCTGATGGCTGGGTGAGGTGACCATGTCGTGGAGGAGCTCGCCCCCAAGTCCCACTGCGGCGACCTCGACGCTGCAGTTTAGGAGCTCATCGACATCGCTACATGAAGGTCATTTTTTTTTTCTTTAGTCGTGCTCTAATCGGTTTCTGCCTGTCCTGGGTCATGGCCTTCGTTCCACTTCCGTGTTTGCGTGTTGTGCTATCCAAGCACTCTTTTTCGGGTTGATTCTTGGTTGTTTATTGGTGGATAAATGTTTTGGTTGTTTTTAATGCAGAAACTTGTCTTGGTTCCGCGCAGAAATGCAATAAGTAACTGATATGGATGACCTTGCATGTAAATATATCACCTTGTAGAATTATTTCACATCTGATGGTTGTGATAAGAACTTCAAACTGTGTTAATATTGTCTGGTACTCTCTTGCAATGCTTAGGATTATTTTTATGTTAGCATGTTGGTGTCTGTTGTAGGAAATTTGTGTCTTTCAACATTTTATATATTTACTACATTGTCCGGAATTAAACTTCAGTGTGGAAGGATCACAGAAATAACAGGGAATTGATGATGTGGAATTGTACTTAAGGAAATATACTTGGCTATACTGGAACACAGTGTATATTAATATGCTGGAATTATACCGGGAACAGTATAGAGCGGAATGCCAGGTTGTCCATAGGATTGGCTCTATGGATTGTTAAAGCCTGCGAGTTTGATTTTATATTCGAACTCGGCGCATGACTCACACATGCGTGTTGGGACCTAATTGCTTAACAGTAATAGGCTCGGTTAGTGACTGTTAATGATAGTGGTTGGTTTAACAAGTCACGAGTCCTATCTGGAAACAGATTGAGTTATCTGGAATTTGGAGTCTATATAAAGGTCCCACCCTCTAGCCTCAATATGCATTGTGAGCGGCACCACCGATAAGCCAGAGGAATAGAGGGTAGACCGAATTAGCTCCAACCCTAATTTTCTTACATTGGTATCAGAGCCGACGGTTGTTCGCCGGCGTCGTCAGCAATCCGCTGGGCACTCTGCCGGAACTCCGCTCCGCAATACTGCTGTCCCGTCGTCGACTCGTTCCACTACGCGCTTGTGGTCCCGATCGGATTGGGTGTACTCCTGATGCAAACTCGCTCATCGAGGTGTGCTCGTCGCTTGTCGGCGGCATGTTCCTCTGCGTACTCGTCTCGGTCAGATCAGCTGGTCGCGGCATACCCGCGAGGAATCGATCGTCGCCTACTGCATTGGCCGTCCAGCTCCAGCATGGCTGCTTGTTGCTACACCGCTGCATGTTGGGCTGATACCTGCACGTGGATCGGAAGAAAACGAGAGATCAATTGATGCCGACAGAATCAAGATCGGCTCCGTTATTCTGCCGCCGTCCCCTATTTCGCTGCTAATTCGTCTTCGTGGAATCTGTAGACAAGACTCCTCCGTAAGGATTCGTGATATCTGCTCGCGGATCGAGGATCCACACGGGGACGCTACTTTTCTTGACCGCTGCACACTCTCCGTCCCCCTCTGTATGAGCAGAGGCAAGCGGCAGACCGACGGTAAGATTTCATTGACACTCGGCTACGAGGAAAAATTGTTTGCTGCCCTTGTTGGATCTTGCTTGTACACATCGATCGAGCAATTGGAAAGTGCCATGTCCTGGCGCAACTCAAACAGCAGACTGTGATTTGATTGACAAAGGAATAGTGCTCCCGCATGTACACTTGATCTGGAAAGCAAATATGATTTAACACGCACAGATCAAGGAAACACTAGTAGTACTAGTTCCATGGTGGATCGGTTGTTGGGATTTCTACCATGCCTGATCTGGAAAGCAATTAACACGGATTGGGGAAATTAAGGAGCAAGCCACTACGTGCGGGATCAAGGATACGAGGAAATTACCAAGAATCAAACAGCAAGGCTCCCTAAAATTGTTTCTCTCACACACGGTAACACTTTCTCTGATCAGAATTTTCTTTCAGTTGTTATTTAAAACATGCCATTGCAGATTAGATGGCTTTAATTGTACGGCTGAGAAAGGAAATTTATATTTATTTTCTATCGAGTACATTCATTTGCCGTAGACATCTCAAGCCGGAAAATCAGGAAAGGAAAGTATGCGTAGGGAATTATGAAATTTGGGCAGCGGACTACTGTATTTGCTGGACATATGGTAAGCATGCAAGATTAGGCAACGATTCACATAATTGGATCGGAATTTTTTCTTTATTAATGTTACTGTCGACGGTAGTCCGGAACTTGGGTACTTCTAGTTATTTTTTGCTCCATTGGAATCTACTATGGTCATCAGATTATGCGGAAATTATGCATAGTCTGGAAAAAGGATTTTTGGACTTTTTTTTTTTGGAGATCACTCCGTTTTAGAGGAAATTGGACTACATTCTGAGGGAAATTATTAAACTCATTGTCATATTACTTTTCTTTTATCACTGCTGTTTTTTAATTGGTATGGTGTGACGTTGTCACCGGAATATATATTGGTCTTGTCGGCATACTCTGGAATTTGTTGGAGTACTTAATTATTCTGGCGTGCAAGCTTATTGATATTGAAATTGGCATCATTTATTTTTGGAGGAAAATTGGAAATACTCCAATGGAAGAGGAAATTAATATTTACTCAAAGTTTGCATTTTTTTCTTGTACGTCATAATTTGATGGAATACAATAGCAAATTTATTGACATGTGAACAATTCCAAAGGAACACAAGTGTGCATAACTTGTCACTAATGATAAATTATATATATACTTTGCAATTGGAAATTATGTAATCAAACTCCGTTATGGAGGAAAATTATTATTGTTTTTATATTCACCTACGATGAGAAGGAATTCAATCTATACTTCTCTATCGGAATTTTGTTGATTATGTATTCTATTTGGAAAAGGAAGAGCGGAAATTATTGCTCAACGGAAGGGTTAGAGCAATCTGGAATTTAACACAACTGTATCATGTTCTATTAATTCCGTTGGAAGTTTGTTGTGAAGATAACTCCATAGGAGGAATACTGATAATAGGAACACATGCTCGAAATTTATTATTGATGTTATTTACGACTTGGTCATACTCTACAAACAGAATTACGTTTGTTAATTCTGGAATTATAAACTGAAAGTGCATGTGTTGCCCCATGCGTGGTTTTGGTAATTAATGACAATCCTTATGGACTAATGTTTGCATTGAGATATACTTGTAGATCTTGTCCATTGGAAGAGTTTGGAGTTCATGTGTTGGACTCTAGAAGATTACATGATGATCAATGCTCTATTCAAGGTTTTATATGAAGAATGGTCATGTGTAGAGTTGAGCATATTGCAAGCATGTCTTGAAGGTTTAAAGACATCATCTTTGTGAAGACAGAGAAGATTTTGAAGTGCAAGTTCAATATGATCTTTCTCGGAGGATATCTTTTGATTGAAGCTTGCAATGGATACATGAAGACGGAGCTTAGCGAGGCTCTCCCATAATGGTGTATGGGGGAGTATTTGGAGATGTCTTCATCAAGCATGTGCTAGCAAGCGCAATCAAGAAAGGTGGTCCACTTGAAGAGATCAAGATCGTCATCATCTAGCTCAAGTGGAATGCGCAAGGCAAAGTATGATCTTGATAGGGTTTCTATTTTACATGTCTCATGTTGTTAGTGGGAGACCGGGTTATAGGATAGATGCCGTACTATCAAGAGGGGCTCTCAAGTGAGTAACTTGATCGCATCTTTGTGGAGAGCTCAAACCTTTGCATACTTGGCATTATCATCTTTCTTGGTTCTTATTTGGCTTTTATCCATGTGAGAATTTAGAGCTTGTGTTCATCTCCATGCCAAGCTCTAGTTCATCAAAAACGGATTTCATTTGAATATCTTGTGATGTTTTTGATGTTCGAGGTTTTACCGGTTTGTCTTTTCTAAGAGAGGTCAAACTCTCCTCTTGGGTTATCCTCCTCACATGATGGATTATGATGTGTATATGCATGATCTTGTAGTGCTTGTGGTACCTTCGGGACAAGCCCAAGATCATAGAAAACGGAGTCCGGATGAAAAACTTGTTGCATTCTCGGTGTTGGAAATATTACCGGTCCTCCTCGAGATAAGGTCCACACCTTCCATGTGTGGCATCTCCTCTATATTTGTGACCCTTAATATTTCCAACACAGTTGGTTTCATCTCATTTGGAGTTCATATGAGAAAGTTATTGCATTTCAGGATTTGCAGTTTCACTGCTTTCAGGCCGGAGTCTCCGGTCTTCTGGACCGGAGTATCCGGTCCTTGGGTTTCCCTGTCGAAGTTTTTGTGGCTCAGCTCCTGGCCTAGGCCGGAGTCTCCGCCCCTGGTCCGGAGTATCCGGCCTCTGTGGCCGAATCTTTGCCCGAGCTGCTCCGTGACTTTTGTGGTTCAGCCCCTGGTGGGGGCCGGAGTATCCGGTCCTTGGGGGCCGGAGTTTCCGGTGCAGACCGGAGTATCCGGTCACTTGGATACCCCTCCACCTACCGGTGAACTTATGTGATAATCTTTGCTCTGGTACCGGTGAACTTATGTGATATGCATGCCTATTATTCCATGGACATTATAATCATCGATGTGCATGATAAATTGATATCACCCGTCGAAACGCCTCCATTTTGGCGCTTAATACTTCCTCTATTCTGCCGCCTAAAATCTAGCGATCGCCCTCCTTTTTTTTTCTCCTACAGTAACTGCACGAGAGATTCATGCGTGCGTTAAAATGGCCAGGAAATCCTCTCGCTAATCTCTTTCCTAATTAATAGCAACGAGACATAAAATCTGAACCGTCCATTCTCATTCTCATCATTCTCAAAACCTATCGCCGCCGCATCTCATCATTCTCATTCTCATTCTCATCGCGCATCTCATCAGACGCCGCCGCCACCAAGAATGCCCAACCTCTCGCCGGCGAGAGAGGCCCCGCCACCCAGCTGCCACGGCGTCGCGGCTGGCTTGCTCGCCGGCGCGCGCGTGCGTCTATGCGTGGCGCTCCGTCGAGCTGGCCGGACCGCGGCGCCCCAGTGGCCTAGGGTTTGCAGGGCGGCGCTACTACTAATTAAACAGGGATCTCATGCCAGTACAAGGAATACTGATCTCGGCATCACAACATAAACAGCAGAGCACAAGAATCCGATGATATCTGCTCCCCCAGTTACTGAAGTAGATTCCACGTGATTCAATACACAGCGCAATTTCCACCCCAATCAGCTCACGTACTACCAAACCTCCGACTAGAACCGAATCATCTGTGTACTAGGTTCAGGATGGGGATCAAGATGGTACCTTTGGAAGGGGTCGAGAGCCTGCACGGCGGCGTCGAGGCCGCTCGCGAGAGAGAGAGAGGGGAAGATGATTCTGCGGTTGTTTTTACATAAAGTCCGTGTCTTTTTACGAAATCGCGGATAGGTCCCTCACGGCGTAAAAAGCTGGACTGCGGGTTATTTTGCGGAAATTGCGAGGTGTGTTTTGTAAAAACGGCACGGTCGTGCGCTGCAGGCCGTTGGATCGCCGTGGACGTCATGGATCTCCCGCGGTACTGTTACCCTGTAGCGGGGCACAGTACCGCTGCGGTGGAGCGCGCTGAGGGCGTAAATTCGTGCAGCTTTTATATAGTTATTATATCCTTATAAGATTTAAATAAACACCACATGAACACCAACACATGATACAAGCAAATATATCTATCGACATCAACAAAATGAATATCATCAGATTAGGAGTCAGCCTCTTATTCTAGCTGAACCAGCAGTATGCCAAGATCAAATGTAGTGTCGTCGGATTTGGATAAAGGCAACCCATCTTATTATTACTGGAAACAAAAATCTTATTATATCTAGCTAGCTAGCCCATCTTATTATTACTGGAAACAAAAATCTAAAAACAAGAGGATGGGGAGAGACCAAGATATACGGATCCAGTACAATCATGGATCAAGATTTACGATCCATGTCCATGCATGTAATCCATGGATCCGCGCGCCTACCGAAGCAGGAAACGAAAAGAAATGGCGACAAGGAATGAGCAACGCGTACGTCAGTACGAGTCGCTACCTGATAGCTGGTTCCGGAGAAGAGGTCGACGCCGGCCGGAGTGCTCGCTAACCACGCCCTCGATGCCAATCTCTCCACGGATTCTTCCGCTCTCGCTCCCCGGCCGCCACGCCAAAGATCAAAGTCTAAGTCGCACGCGCAACCCGCACGCGGTTCCTCACGGTGCCATCGTATTTATAGAGAAATGATAGAGGTTTTGGTGGTGGGATGGTTTGAACTTTTCGTCAAGGGGAGAGGCGTAAATCCGGGATTTTTCGTTTTTTCCATCCCTAATCTCCTTCTTCTTGCTGGATGGGTAGGATAGGAGGGATGCTACGCACGGCTGAGATGAATATTGAGCGGGATCGATGACATGGCTCACCGCCCCACGCGTAAATAATGCATGTGTGCCTCCTAATACGGGATTTACACGTTACTTAATCACGCACCTTCCTAGGCGATACATGCAAATCAGGTTTAAATCCCGGATTACTAGTTAGGGAATAAAATCCAGAAAATCAATCTTGTTCTTCCTGTTTAATATAAATCCCGGATTTCTAGTCTAGGAGGTAAATCCGGAAAATTAATCTTCTCCTTGTTGTTAATATAAATCCCGAAAATTTAGGAGTCACTCCGCGATTGTTTCGACCCATGCATGAACATGTTTCCCTCAGTGATGGCGATTAGAGTCCAACTACCATGCGCGGATGAGATAGATCGGATGCACGGCTGATAATAATGCATGATGGCAGGGAAGGAGGGAGGGATTTACACACAGCTGATCTGGTTTAAATCCCAGATTTCTAGGACATAAATCCGGCATAGCTTACTTTCTGCTTTAATATAAATGCCGGACTTCTACGAGACACTGCGTGATTGTTTTGACACACGAACATTATTTCAGAGGCTAAGAAGCATGTATTTTCTTTCATATACACATGCTTTAATATAAATGTTCCGGACTGTGTGAAACATGTTCCACTTGTGAACATTTCTTTCCACAGGCGAAGATGCATGTTTCATATACGCCGGCCAGGACGTGCACGCCATCAAAAAAGACGAGGATCCAAACACGGTTGGATAGATCTTTCGAAAGTATGCATGTACGCATGGAGTACTGACTGCTAGTGCAGGGAAAATGGTAGATCGGCCGGTGACCTGCTGCTGACCTCGCGCGGCCGGACGTTGATCCGCGGATCGATGGGGACGTCGGAGGAGGAGCACCACCGCCATCCCACGCCGTCGTCAGGCGCGCTCGCCTCACCTCCCGTGCCGTTTATTTAAGATCCCATCTCCTAAAATCAATCTTACTTTCCGTAAACTTTTCTATATACCAGTAATTAGATTCATTCAACGAGTAGGTTCCCCGGCCCGGTGATTGGTAGTTTCCGTTGGATGGAGGAGAAAAACCAGCTCCGTGTTGGACAGACTATTTCTTTTCCTCCTATATATACTACAAGACCATTTTCATCCCTAATCATTATGGTGTTCCATAGAGGCTTCGGTATACAAAACATTAGTATCGTGGCGTAAGTAACAGTTACATTACCAGTGATTGGGTCACACAAACAATCAGCTAAAAAAAATTCTAGTTGGATGCTTACCCTATGCATGTCGTGGGGCAGGGGACGGGCGGTGCGAGGAGATGGAATAGAGAGAGGAGGAGGTGGTGGCGTCGGGGCGAAGGTCGGCAGCGCGAGGACTCGCTGGAGAAGGCCGGAATCGACCGGCGACGGGGCGGAGGCGAATGGGATCGGGAGAGGGAGGGTGGCGGCGCTGTGAGGGGAGGAGAAAGAAAGAAGGACACGAGGAGGGTTGGGCCGAGGCTCGTCGCGCGTTTTCAGCCCAGATTTTCCGGTCATCAAATATGGATTCATGTGGCGCGTTTTCATCCCAGATTTTCCGCCCAGATTTTTTCGCTAAAAAGCAATAAAGAGTCGTGCAAATAAAGAAGCCAAAGATTGACGGGTCATTACTATTGATTTTTTACGGTGTTACTAAATTTTCGATCAACTAGCTATGATAGTCGGTGGCGTTTTCAGCCCAGATTTTCCGCCCAAAAATCAATTGGTAATTCATTTGGCGGGCTCTCGTCCAAATTTTTGTTTCACGCTCGCTCGTACGTGTGTATCAATTGATGGATCTTTCCAAAATTGCATCCATGTGTGTGTGTAGGCCGGCGTCTACACAACACAGTACGTATGGATCTTTCTAACAAGAACATCGGATGGATATATATTTGCAGCATGGGGCCATGCACGCGATTGCACTCGTCACACATACATGCACGTAATTGCACTCACTCGTGTACGTAGGGAGGGGTGCGGGTAACATCCAAGAGATTGTCTTTATAAAGATCCGTCCGTCGCCAAGGCATGACACGTCCGGAGATAACACAAATTACGGGGTAGGCGCGGACACCTCGATGGAGTAGCCATGGCCGACTCGGCACCTGCATATATAGGTAAGACCACGCCACATGCATCAGCCACATGGCCACGTCAACGAAAGGCGGTGCGCGCAATAAACCGATCGAGGCGACACATCGAGATACCTCTAGCTGGAGTGTGCGAGACTTCTAGGAAATCTGTTGAGAACCTCAAAAAGCACGCGAAGATCACCGAGAAAAATATACACACGCCAAGCATATGGACACCCGGGAGCGTAATGGAAAGGCATTCGAGATCGCACGACAGCGCAAGAGTGAAGCCGGCGAGGAAAAAGGGTAAATGCACGAGCCACGAGACCATGCAGCAACGAATCGTCGTCGCCATGGTCGCACGTAGGCAACTTTGCATGGAACGCCACTAAAGACTCATAAAAAAAGGCATTTCACGCCTTCCCGCCACCGCCTACTATAGAGACTCATATATGGGACTTCTCCCGAAGAGAGCAGATAGGATCAGAAGGGAAGCAATGCATGCACATTGTCTCACAAAAATCCCTCGAATGCATGGGGGAATGTACAATGACGTGTACGTGTGTCACAAGTCCTATGTCGGTGAAAATACATATATCACTGACATATGTGTGGGCCCACTACTGTGATAGGACCAAAATCCATAGACAAAAAAAATGGTAGACTTCTTGTTTAACTCCCTCGAAGATTCTAACACGATCTTCAGGGATAGCAGATGTGCGAGAAGTTATTATTGGGAATTATGACCTCGCCATTACAAAACAGATGGTGGTGAGAGTCTTGCGGTATCTATATATAATGTTAAGTAAAAGCCTTGTCAAAAAGATGGTGTGACAAAAAAAGGTGATTTCGGACACATGGCTTACCACCGACGGTGGTGGACTAATATTGATATAAATACCCGTCTTCGTCAAAGGGTATTATTCACATTTAGATTAATTTGTTCATGTACGCCTTGCATATATTTGGCACACTAAAAAATAAGCGGAAAACACACAAGAGCTCATATGAGTCAAGAGTAATAGAAGTTACGATAAAACAATTATTGAGTCATTTGTAATCGTCCAAGAGATATCTAGTTCTTTTTCCCATGACTAGCTACCATGGCATGGCATAGTCGTTGTTGATCCCCGCTCTAACCACCTCTTATGCCATCTTGATGACATTCGACGAAAATTATCCAGCTCCCATTCATTAGCAAGATAGAGAGAAACGAAATCCGCCCGATCCAGGGATCAGAAGCACACAAGGGCCCACATGGTCTGGACCTCAAACGCCCCCCCCCCCCCCCCCCCCCACAAATTCTAGAAAAACAATTAGCAATCGAAATTCTCTCTAAATTCTCAGAGTTCTTTACATATGGCTTACCACCAGATAGATAGGCCCGACACATAGTTGACTATAACGGCCCCGTCGGCATAGACTAAACTTATATAGTTAGGAGACAACTATTAACTATAATTTCATGTTTCATTTCATCGTTGCATGTTAATACTTTAGTTAGGAAACAATTATTACTTGTCATTTTATGTGTTCTTGATCATCTCGTGTTAGGTCCTTAATTTATGCTAGGAGATAGTTATTATCCGTCATTTCATGTGCTATTTTATTTTCATGTGTTATAATATAATGACATAGTTATTACGTATCATTGCATGGGAAGTTTACTTTTCAGGTGTACTTATTTTCTGCTAGGAGATCGTTTCACCATAATTGTATCTATCCATGTGTAGTACTATATGGGATATGAGTGTTGATTTAGGCGATTTGAGAGGGGTGCGAAATCTTTGGGTAGTTAGGATCAAAACTCTGGTCTTGGAGTATGACGAATCCATATAGGAACTATGAAGATGCGGAAAAAAGAGACAACCTTTATAGCATGCATGGCTTGTTAACAGAACGGAGAGAGTATAGGTCCTATAGACATCGTGGTTTTTTCTATTCCTTCTCATGTGCTCTAACCCATATCAAATTGTCTTAGTCGCGAAATACTAAAGTCATTTCAGCGTAACTTATTGACACTACTAGAAAATCCATCTCTACCGGGTGGTCCACGCTTTGCCAAGTGCAAAAACGCGGGCCACCGGCAAAGAGCCTCTATGCCGAGCCACGGGAAAAAACACTCGGCAAAGACGACACCACTCGGGAAAGAGGATCTAAGCCGAGTCTCCCCTGATTTAGCACTCGGCGAAGATAAATTTGCGGGAAACGAGAAAAAGACACTCGGTAAAAATCAAGTCTCGGCAAACAATGTCGCCACGTGGCACCTGACGACCGGCCCGACGGCGCCGTGACGAGTCAAATCTTTGCCGAGTGTCACGCTCGGCAAGGCACGCAAAAATTTAGGATTTGCCACCTTTTTCCCTGACATGCATCTTTGCAGAGTGTGTCGGTGTGAGACACTCGGCAAAGAATTAATGCCCAGGTGACCATTTGGCGCATGGTTTGCCGAGTCCCACACCCGAGCCCCACACTCGGCAAAGGTTACCAGCTCAGCGAAGGCGACGGTCTTGGCGACGACGGCACTCGGCGAAAGCGTCGCCAACACGACCGACGGCACTCGGCAAAGGTTTCGCCGAACACTTGGCAAAGAGGTTTTGCCGAGCACCTCTTCGGGACACGTGTCTGCACGTGAGGCGTTAGCTCTTTGCCGAGACAGTGCGCTGACACTCGGCGAAGATTTGTCGTTCGTTTGGCATCAGACGGACGTCAGCATCTTTTGTTTGCCGAGTACCCAGGAAAACGGGTACCCGACAAAAAACACTCGGCAAAGAATCTTCGACGAGGTATTTTTCGCCGAGCGCCATCCGCCGAGTGGCTGTCTCGGCGAAGCATTTGCCGAGTTGGGTTCTTGTCTTCGCCGGGTGTCTTTCCCACCCGGCCGAGGCGTCGATTCCAATAGTGGGAACGTTCCAAGGTCAGGTCTGAGAAAATCGCCCTTGAGGTCAAGGCTAAACGACCTCATCCGCGTCAACGCTGCTTCCCGGCGGAGGTGCTTGCGACATGTGTTTCACTATGCTTATGCGGCACGCTACTACACTGTCTTGGGTTTACGCGGACTGCCCCAACGCGACCGTGGAGTACTATAGTAGAATTGTGTTGGCCGATCCACTCGTACATCTATATAGTTACTAGCTGAATGCCCGTGCGTTGCTACGGGTACGGGTTTCTAAATTTTCTATTGTCATACCTGCAAAATATAGGCATATAATATTACAGAAACAATGAGATTCTACTTTCCTTATAATGCCATTCAATAAGCTATAATCATAAAATATTCACAAGCTCCAACATCAAATATTCAAAATAAAATTTAAATATATCCGATAAGTGACTGTGCAGTACATCCTTGTCCATATACATTTACAATGCCAAAAAGCGCATACGACTTGGCTCACAATCACAAGAATATAGAGCACGTGAATAATGATATCCAATAGTAATTATGACCTTGGAAATTGCACGTGAGAAAAAGTTCTGTTGCGAATGACAACAATAAAAAGTGGAAAGCAAAACTGAGACTGTATGTGATAAAAAGTTCCCTTGGGCAATTAAAGCTATAAGGCAAAAATATATTCATGACAACAATTAAAAGTGGAAAACAAAACAGAAACGCAAAGGTGCGGAACTTACAAAAGCTGGTGACAAATCTACACGGCTGAGTGATTCCATAGTGGATCAAACGAAAATTTATCATCTGATCACGAGCCATTTCATAAATGTTAAATAAAATCCTGAGTGCTCCAAAATTAACATGTCTTTCAGTAAAATCTCAAAACAAATTGGTTGACATTAAACAGTACATTAGGTAGCTGGATTCAAAAGAGCTACTCGTTGCACTTCATGTCTTGAGAAATACGTTGTGTGTAAAGACCCGTGTGATATCAGTTTATCTAGGGAGCCAGCTTGTATCTTGACTATATATTTCTTAAAATTACCACACTACAGTTAACAAATTATGCAACCAATTCAGCTCACAAGACACTGAAGCTACCAGGCAAAGTTGAATTATAAAAACAAATTCAATAGGACAGGAGAAGTGATTCAAAACCTCACGAGACCATATTGCTACTCCGACCACAAGCGTATTTGGGAGACCCAGATCTGCATCTTGAAGCAGATTGTCTTCTCCTCGGATTGCAAAATGCCACAATCGCGAACCACGCTTTTCCTTCAATTCGGCCACCTCTGTGGAAAGGGAGAGGTCATTATGGTCGTGTTCCAGTGCGAGCTATGGATCTTCCTGGCCCCTTCTAATTCAGATGGCAGCTTCCCCAAAAAATTTAAAGAGAAGGCTTCATTCCTACAGGAAAACATGCTGTCACATATTGCTGCAATCCAATTTGACACATCATTTTATAGAATGGTTCCCGATGCCACAAATATATCATCATAAAATGTTTACCAACATAAGTAAGAAAAATAGCATTACTTAGTAAGCTTATTGTCATTTCGCTAAATCTGAATTCTGTATGAAACACGAAATCACAAGAAGAAGATGAAAACTCGCTGCAAAATAGAAGGAAATTTAAGAAACCCCGAGAGGGAGATAGGGTTCTTACTCACTTTGTAGCTCACTCGAGCTCCTCCAGATCTTGTGACACCCTTTCCCATGATGACAGTAAGCAACACCCAATCATATGCAAGAATGCATCGCAGTCAGAATATCAAAGAGAATCAATCCTGTATTACAACATCAGCAAAAAAACATAAACATCGGCACACTACTCTTGACTTCGGCTTGTCAAGCAGGCACCACCGAAAAAAGCGGCCAGGAAACGGGAAAATCACAGCAGATTCAGAACTGGGACAAGGGAAGCGTACGTACTGAGATAGTCGGTTTTCTCGAGGCCCTTCAAGTATCTTCTCTTCGACCCTCTTTTCTCCAAATGTCCTTGCAACTACTACCGCATATTTGCCTGTGAAAATGAAATATTAAGCCTCCTGCACACAACCCTTATATATGTCGTGCATCAAAATCCTCTTGGAATATCTTAACACACAAAGAGGCAAAATCATCGGGTTAAGAAACGGAATATCAAAGAACACATACATTATTATATGAGACAATTCATGAAGGAGTAAAGGAGTCATAACCTGTTTTCCTGCACTCTCGGTTCTAGTTTCCCATTTGTGGTTGACAATGAAATCAAACAGATAATAATTTTGAGATTCTGGAAACATACAAAATCCTTTCTATATTTTGAGCTTGACCTCTACCCCACCATCTTATAAATATTCAAGCTTGTACAAAGATGCAAATTAAATTTAATACAGAATGCAGAATGTGTAAATGTAAAGTTATACCTTATGATGCAGTAGAGCTAATAGCTTTAGAATCATTTATACATACACATCTTAATATTCCTCTTTGCATGAAGCATCTGTAACTTCATTAAGCTCTGAACCAATAAATATAGAATAGACTAAATCAAGAAAAATGTAAACTGTACACACAGTTTGTTATCTCGCGTTGTACCTTTTCTTTCAAAGAATTCCTGAAAGTAGACAAGGAGCACCAGCCGAACTGCTTAAATGCTTGAGTCCAATGACTGGCCAACAAATCCCAGAGAAATCAACATTCCTTGTGCCCAAGTTACAAGCTTCAGTACCTGCAACCTAGCATAGACCAGAGCATAAATATGTCAAAGCAAATGGTAATCTACGGTACCTGCAACCTAGCATACTAATTCTTAGCTAGCTGATAAATCTATGTATTCATAAATCATCGTTCTAGACTTTCAATGGCACCATGCAGTAGTCGTATTGTACCTTTCATCCAAAGAGTTTTGAGCACACACGCTTCATGCACCCATCATAGTGTAGCCAGACTGAACAAAAATTGAATCCTCCCCATGGTCCTCGATGTTCCACGTGAACCAGCAAAAGAGCATCCCGATGTAGACCATGGAGGAAGTGCCCCGGGGACGTCTTCGGGCATGAACCGCGTGAGCGACGCACGATGGCTGCAGGTTGCAGGGGCCGTTAGACAACCTCCACCCGACCATGGCCTTCTCCTCCTCCTCCTCGCCTTCCCCTCCTCTTCCAAGTGCGTCTGTGGCGCTTCTTCTTGCAAGGGTGGAGCTGGGCGGAGGGGGCGAAGCCAGGGACGTCACCGGCGTACTCGATCTGGATTGGGCGGTCGGCGGAGGCCTTCCAGCAGAGGAACTCGACGGCGAGCGGCGACAGGGAAGGAAGGGGAGGCCGCGGGATATGGCCTCGAATTGGTCGAGCGTATAGCGAAGCGGGTGGCCGCGGCGCGGGGTGTCAATCCGCTGGTGGCGGGTGGTACGGCTGCGGCTGGGGTTGTGGACGAGGGGGGTGAGGAGCAGAGGAGGTAGGGTTGGAGAGGTGTTGAGGAAGTTGGGCCGGACCTTGGGCCTGTTGCGCGAGGGAAGGATCAGCGATGCGATGGCGGATGAAACGATGGCAGATGGTTCGCTCGGCGACGTACGAACGACCAACTCCCATTTAATAGTAAAGATCATTATGTGCTGAAAATATGCAGGGGCGGAGCTTCAGCCCGGCATGCCCGGACGGCTGCCCGGGCTCGGCTTCGTCCGCCACGCAAGCAAAACATCGCTAGTCAGTTGTAAATTAGTGCGAAGCTGGCTGCTTGCCCGGGCAACGAGTGCAATCGATGAGGTCTTTCGCCATTTTCTTGCCCAGCCCGACGAAATAATCAGCAAAAGTAAAGCCCACGTACAGGAAGCTAGCCCAAATCACCAACAGGCCTATGCGCCTATCCACGTAACGGAAGCTCAAAAAAAAAAAACCTACCCACGTAAAAGAATTCAGTCAGGACTTCAGGACGCAGTAGCAACGCGGCGTCGGCGATGACAATTTCGCTCGTAGATTGTCGCTTCCTCGCCGTCACGGAAGTTGTGGTCCGCTGAATTATTCGACGATATCAAGACTTCAAAAATCGTAAAGGAATTTTGCTGAATTATTCGATGTGAGCAAGTCTGTACAAATCTTTGAATATTTCAATATGGATAGGGACTAATATGAGTAGATCTAAAACATGTTTAGGTACATTCAAATCAGTAAAAAAGCTAAAACTTCATATATTTCCAAACAGAGATTGTAAATTATATGTACAAAAAATCCGGTTGTGATTCGCGCTATTTTTCTTAGCTTATGGTCCGCCCAGGCTCATGTGTCAATAAAACTGGATGAACTTAGGTTATATTTGGCAAAGCATACGCGGTGATTTTGCATGAGGAGAGAGAGAGTCATGCATGCAGAGCGCGTTGACGTATACGAACAGTGGGACCTCAAGGCAAACAATTGGCTAGTAAAAAAAGGTAAGCACTTGGCTCCTCATGCATTCACGTGGATAATATGCATGCAGCTGTAGTGTTATACGGATAAATCCCATCGCCCCGGTCTCGGCCTCTTCTCTAGCTTCCTCCCCAGTTTGTCCAGGATGGAACGGGCTCGCGCCGATATCAACTCCAACAAGTCCATCGGGAGGCCAACTACGGCAGCACGGCTACGGAAAACATATCTGAATGCACGAGAGCCACCTAGCTAGCATATGCCATCATCCCTAACTTTCTTCTTCGTCTCCCTCGTCTCTACCGCATCCGTGTCGAGCACGCCCTCCGGCTCAGTCTTGGACGACGTTGTCATGGATGCATGATGGGCTGCATCATCGCCGACTCTAGGAGAGATCCCGTCGAGCACGTCGTCATCTCTAACTCCCGGCAACTTCCGGCTCTCGACAATGTCGCTGTCATTGCCTACTTTTTTCATCGGTTTGTGGGACCACGAATAGATACCGTGATGTTCATCGACACCATGGTCAACGTGGTCCCAACAACGATGTGCTCCGTTACCACCACCTTGCAGACATTGGTGCCTATGCGGAAAGAAATACTTCATCCTCTTCTGGAGCCACATGAAGCTCGGGCTGATTAGGTGGCAGTCCTCTCCTGGGTAAAGGGATTCATAAGAGAGCATATGTCGTCACAGTTGTGAGGAAGAGCATTGCCGTAGGTGGATATGCAGTGGCAGACGTCACTACATATGTCCCCGCAAAGGGGGTGCGGTGAACGATGTCGGCGGGGAGACCCAAGAAGGCATCGTCACGGAGGGCGAGAGACAGGAGCACCGATGGCATTGGAGTGATGCATGTGCACCACGGACGACAAACACATGTAGGAGGACGAGGCCTAGGCCAAACAGCTCTGGCGGCGATGTCTCACTCGGCAAATTTCACTCAAGTGACTAATGCAACCCCTTGCACGCGGTCTTAGAGCGCCATGGATACTCAATTATTTAGTATTTTTCTCGCTATTTTTTGCTGGGTCTTAGCAATTTTTTTATTTTGGAAGGGTTTTCCCTCCCTTTTTTTGGTACCTGTTATTATCTAAATAGTTGTTATCTACTTTGTAAACATAAAATAACTATTTGTGTTAAAGTATCATGCATTTATTTTAAGTTTGAAAAAATAATTATAAAAAATCACATTACACATTATCAAAGTGAGGCCTAAATTGGTGGGGTCTTAGCCTTGGTTTACTAATATTAATTTGGCGATACTTTGTTTCCTAAGAAGCAAAATGATCGGTTAGAACTAGACATTACCTATGTGCCATTTCATTGTCATGCTATTAACTTTGTAATTATTTTATGTTACAATATAGCTACTATCTATATATATAGCTTACAAAGTAAAACCTCACTAACATGCATTAATTATTTTCTATCTCAGCATGCAAACTATCCACATCATCCATACTCTTAGCCAACCAAATTTCCATGCCGGCCCACTAATATTGATTAAAGCCAATATTTTACTGCATATAGCATATCCACGTCATCTACTTTTCATCCATACAAATTTTCCACGTTACCAATTTTAATCCTCGGATACAAAAAGAATCACGTCAATTAAATTTAGCCTTTTGACAATTTATATTGAAGGTAGACTTCCATATTTCTATAAACAAATTCATATTGCATGTGTCTTATATGCCTTTATTTACACAATAAATTTCTTAAAGAAATTTCCGCCGCAATGCACGGTGCATCTTTCTAGTTTACCTATAATTGATGTGTCGTTTTGTTATCCGGCACCACTATTTCATGCTATGATATATTTATTACCTATCATTTCATGTGTCTTTTTTTGCCTCATGTTATTTTTTATGATAGAAGTTATAACTCCACGTTGAAGATTGCCCCATCAATGTGTTTACGACATATAGGTAAATAGTGTATGTTAGACCGGGTGATAGAGAGAGGTCAATGTGGGGCCGGATGACAGAGATAGGGTTATATGATGTCGCACGATCGAGAGAGTTGTATATGGTTTGAGTGAGCAAGGAGATTTTGCATGGCATGTAGAAGTGTACGTGAGACCGTGTGAATTAGAGAAGTGCATGTGGGCCCGAGAGAGGTACATGCATGAACATTTGGTCGAGAGAATAGCATGTGGGTCCGGACGATATATAGGGAGCGCTTTATGTGGGTCTGGACGATCGACAAAGGTGTATGTGGCTTCAGACGTTTGAGAGATGTGTATGTTGGTCTAGACAGTCGAGATAGGTATATGTGGGACCTGATGACCAAGAGAAGCGTATGTGGATCCATACGGTAGAGGGAGAAGTATGCGTGTTTGTATGTACAATAAAGGAGAATCGAAAGGGCATGAGAGGTGCATGCATTATAGGATGATCGAGAGAGGCCTGGTGTAGGAAATTTCAGTCTTCTGATGTAAGTATATACGGTTCGTACGAGAAAGGGAAGTTCAGGCGATCTACAGAGGTGTATGCGGGACCAGATAACCGACAGAAGTGCATGTGGAGCTGAAGACCAAGAGTGGTGGGGCATGACTACCAAAATGTGTGTATATGGGACCATATGACCATTAGAGGTGTATGTGAGTCCATACGACCAAGAGAGGTGTGTGTGGGGACCAGATAGCTGAGAGGTGCATGCATTGCCGAATTATTGTGAGATGGACAAATAGGGCCAGATGGCCAAGTGAGGTGTGTGTGAATATCACGACTAGGGACCAGATGGCTGAGAGAGGTGCATGCATGGCCAGATGATCGAGAGAGGACAAGTGGGGCTGGATGACCTAGTGAGGTGTATGTGTGCCCATATGATCAAGAGAGGTGTATGTGGCTCCAGATGTTCGAGATTGGTGTAGTCGATCGGAAGATCAAGATATGTGTATGTGGGACCATACGACCGATAGAAGTGTATGTGGCTCCACTTGGCCGAGAGAGAGGAGTATGCGTGAAAGGTTGTTAATAGAGGTGTATGGGGGTTGTTAACTTTCGCCCAAGGATCTATCACATACAGTTAGACGAACACACGCACGTACACACTTTAGGAAACTAATCCAAACTTTACAACTCAAGTTTAGATTATTTCCAACATTCTCCCCTAAACTAAACTTGTTGTTTCTTTGTGCTTTTCGTGGTCTTAATTCGCTGCAGCTTCACAACTCGACGACTCAACTCAACGTGTCCTCCGGATTACCAGCTCACGCTACCGTATCTTGGCGCGCCACATGAAGACTAAACGCATAGCCTCATGCGGGAACACATCTTAACCGGTTCGCATCCATCTTCACGTTGGTCTTCGTCTTCTCGTTGAGACACGCAGATCGCCACCCGCAATCTTGTCTCCGCACACGTCTTCGCCCCTTGGAAATACACCATTGGAACACCTCAACCGTAACGTCTCACGTCTTCGCCCCTTGGAGATACAGCTCACTGGAGTACCTCGACCGTAAAGTCTCACGTCTTCGTCCCTTGGAGACAGCTCATTGGAGTACCTCGACCATGACGCGCTTCCGCTGCAACGAACTCCCGCAGACCAGCACTTGGACACAACTTCACACCTTATCCTTGTTGTCGGTGACACATCTTACCGAACAACACTTCACGTCCGACGGCAACACAACTCTTCATGTACGCGCAACACATCTTTTCGCACATGAATTCGCCGGAAACTTGTTACCTTTGCCAAAGATTGAACGCACGATCTTGCGGCAATTCCACTGGTCCAGCGGTGACACATCTCGCCGTATACGGGCACCGCAACTTCCATATATGAACTCGCCGAAACTTCGATCACGAACGGAACCGCAAGGACACATTATCCTTTTTCCGCTCGCTCCCACACACAATTTTCTCTGCCAGTAACACAACTGCCGCAGAAAACTTCACAACCATAAGCTCTTGGACGCATCTTGCAAGAACTCATGCAGCACACCTTGACAACCTCCTTCATACTCCCCCGGAGATCTTGACGAGATTTACCGATACCGCGCCTCGGCACCACCGCTCTCACCAACGATCATCCGCCTCTGTTGCCTTGCCGACGGTAACCCCGCCATCTTCTCCGTGTCGCTATGCTAAACGACGATCGCTCGCCCGAGGCGCTATCACGGGTCGCCTCCCCGGGACAAGCGTGGCTTCAAATCTACGACCTGGCTCTGATACCAATTGTTAGCTTTCGCCCAAGGATCTATCACATACAATTAGATGAACACACGCACGTACACACTTTAGGAAACTAATCCAAACTTTACAACTCAAGTTTAGATTATTTCCAACAGGGGTCGAATGGCCGAGATAGGTGTACGCGAGATAGGACAGTTGAGAGAGGTTTGGGAAAGGCCAGTCGACCGAGAGACTTGTATATGGTTCGAATGAGCGAGGGATGTTCGAGCAACCTATATAGGTGTATGCGGGACCGGATGATCAACTCAGGGTTTTCGATGCTTTTCTTCCCCCCCCCCCCCCCCCCCTTTTCCCGGTCTTTAGTTAATTTGCTTCATTAGTTTCATTGTTGCATATTTTTTGATGCTTCTAAAAGTGAAACGAAAATATCAACAGATAGTGTACCGTGACGTTCGCACTACTATAGAATACATTTATGCTTACCTGTCATTTTGTTCATGCGTGTTATTACCTTATTTTATGCTAGGAGATAGGTACTACATATAATTTCATGTGTTGTTTCATTGCCTCGCTTATTATTTTATGTGTTAAAACAACTATTATTATATAATATTGCATATTTCGTTGTTAGTGAATGGTTGAAATCCATATTTTCTTGATGGTTGAACTTTTGAAGATTCTGAAGTGCCAGGGGATAGTTATTATGGTAATATGGTTATTATTTTGCTTTATAATTTCATGTGTCATTTTCCCTGTCACACGTTATGATTATATGCTAGGAGACAATTATTCTCTATCATTTCATGTGTTGTTTCACGCGTTATGGCGGTTATTACGGTAAAATTGTTCAAATCCATATTTTCTTGAAGTTGAACTTTTTTGAACATGTTGAACTGATTAGGGTCGTTAGTTTATGCTAGTATAAAGATCAATATAGAAGAAATACTCAATAAGTTCAACCCTAGGACCAACGACTCCCTTTCATCTCCTTGGCAGGGACAAGATCGCCACCATGTATTGAGCACCCCTAGGGTCTCCCTTTACGATAATCTGCACCAAAATGTAATGTGGACAACTAAGTACACAATCATATTTCATAGGAATTTACAGCACCACCATATACGAAAATGATTTAGGTCAATACGGGTCCACCACAATCTATATGCCGGCGCATGTGCACCTAATCCATGTGTTAGAAAATTACAATTCTGATTACCACCACAACATTTGACAAGCCCTTTTCCTATACCACAAGGCCTTCGCCGTCACCGTATTATTTGACAAACGTGTACATCGTCGCTGATAATGCTGAGGCCACAACGCCTCACAATAGCTAGGTTGCACAACCGGCATCTCCAACGCCTTGTTTGATAACTTTTGAGAATTATGCTTAAAAATTTACAATTTTTTGATTGTAACACCACTGATGGGTTTCTCAACTGTACTTGTATTTTCACTTACTGGCGGCCCACGAACCAATAAATGTCTACTTTGGCCTTTTCACGTGGATCTTGGAATCATCATATACCTTGGCCTCTTTGTGTCCTCCAACCCGTGTGCTCTGATACATCCGGGAGGAGTTAGGTTATGCTCACGGTGTCCCATGCGAAATTGTCTTGGCGTCCTATAGGTAGGGGACGACGTACTCCCCGCTGGCCATCCATCCCGGCCGCTACCACTCGCCTGCCTCCTCCGCCGACGTCTTCGCGACCAGCAGGCAGGCCGTCGACGCGCCGGATCTGAAGGCCGCCGGATGCTGCTGCTCTGTCTTCCCCGACCACGTCCCCGAGACGCATCTCGCCACCGACCGTCCTCAACGTCGCTCACCGCCGGCTGCTGCAGGTGACACACAAATTCTGAATTTTCTTTAATAGGAGGGAGATAAATGCCTTAATGACAAGGCGCTAAGTACCACATCTCTGTAATTTTATTCCATGGTATTTGTGATAATCTTTACTCTCGTACCGGTAAACTTATGTGGTATGCATGCCTATTATTCCATGGACATTATAATTATCCATGTGCATGATAAATTGATATCACCCGTCCAAACGACTCCATTTAATGGTGCAAGCAAGGCTCTCCAACATTGAGTGCTATAAAATGTAATTAAAACTATAAAAATAATAGGAGGGAGATAAATGCCTTAATGACAAGGCGCTAAGTACCACATCTCTGTAATTTTATTCCATGGTATTTGTGATAATCTTTACTCTCGTACCGGTAAACTTATGTGGTATGCATGCCTATTATTCCATGGACATTATAATTATCCATGTGCATGATAAATTGATATCACCCGTCCAAACGCCTCCATTTAATGGTGCAAGCAAGGCTCTCCAACATTGAGTGCTAAACGTGTTTAGCACTATGCCAGTTTTAGCGCTTACTTCCTCTACTATGCCGCCTAAAATCTAGCGATCGCCCTCCTTTTTTTTCTCCTATACAATAACTGCACGAGAGATTCTTCACCACGTTAAAATGGCCAGGAAATCCTCTCGCTAATCTGTTTCCTGATTTTTTTTTTGAACAAATGTTTCCTGATTAATAGCAACGAGAGTTAAAACGTGAGAGAGTCCCCGCCAATCCCATCTGAAAACCTCATCAGCCCGCATCTCATCATTCTCTCCCCAGACGCCGCCGCCACCAAGAATACCCAACCCCTCGCCGGCGCCGCCACCCAGCAGCCACGGCGTCGCGGCTGGCTTGCTCGCCGGCGCGCGCGTGCGTCTATGCGCGGCGCTCCGTCGAGCTGGCCGGACCGCGGCGCCCCATCGAGCTGCCTCGGGTTTGCAGGGCGGCGCTACATGCCGGCGACGGGGCGCGTCGTCCACCTCGCGCTGCACGGAGGGGTCGCCTGCTCGCAGTAGGGGACGGCGTCCTCCGCGCTGGCCGTCCATCCCGGCCGCCGCCACTCGCCGGCGTCTTCGCGACCAGCAGGCAGGCCGTGTACGCGCCGGATCTGAAGGCCGCCGTCTGCTGCTGCTGCTCTGTCTTCCCCGTCCCCGAGATGCATCCTGCCACCGACCGTCCTCAACGTCGCTCCTCCTCGCCCGCTGCTGCAGGTGACACAATCTCCTCCTCCATCTCTTGTTGCCTTTTCCTCCTGTCAACGGCGCCACCATATGTGCTACTGCTACGCCTGCTTCAACTGTTGCAGTTCGGGTGCACCTGCAACTGCTCTACTGCTGAGAAATTCAGCCCCGGTCCTCTTTGCACTCTGCTACGTATAAAACTTCAGTTTTTTTTTTTTGATTCAGTAATATGGGGATTTAGTTACGGTTCAGCATGTGGTGGAAGTCTACCTCTTCACAGTAGTTCGATCTGTTCCCCACTGCGTCGTGTAAGCATGCGTATTGGAGAGAATGGCAATCTCATCGTGTTACAGCTTTTGATGTTTCGATTTACTAGTATGGAGATTCAGATACGTTCAACATATGGGATTCTACCTCTTCACACTAGCTTCTTAATTACTTCCCCACTGCATGTTATGTTAGTTATGTTAGCACACCACGGTGCTTGCTACTAGTCCACAACAGCACCTATCACCTGGGTGGAAATGCTCATCATTCTCAATCGTTGGTAAAAATTACAGGAGCAGGTTATTCCAGCTCCTTATTCTCCACACCTCACTGTTTTATTTATATAGCAACTAACTAGTGAAGACCAAGACTTGGAACGTTCTGCAGCTTAGCCTTGCTATCTCCTCTGGGCATCCTAGTGCCTCCTTGTATTAATTCCTGTGCTGTCTTTGGCAGGACAGTTCATCTTCTAGGAAAGCCTTTAGAAATAGAAAAATAATTTTTTTGGGATGATTGACTGCCTGTTATGTGTTAACACCACTTACACATTTTTTTTTGGAACATTTCTCTCTCGACCATGCTAATCTTGCACTGCCCTGATGCTGCCATTAATTATTCTTGCTGTTAAGAGTTAATCACGCCCTTATCGTAGCAACTGCATTGAGTTGGCTGTGTGTACTGATAATACCTTGGTTGTATGCACAAGTTTCGATGCATGCTCAAAATTTATATTGCTGTTCTTTATATTGCAGCAAGCAAAACTAAAATGCTTGTTACCGATTCTAATGTTTGTGTTCTATCTTGCTCCTTACTTCGCATCTAGTTGAGCTTTATGCTTACTGATTACAGTCTGCCTGGTTACAGATCTGATTGCTGGGGCGACCATGTTCTGGAGGAGCTTGCCCCCAAGTCCCACTACGACGACCTCGACGCTGCAGTTCAGGAGCTTGTTGACATCGCTATATGAAGGTCAATTTCTTTAGTCGTGCTCTAATCGGTTGCTGCCTATCCTGGGTCGTGGCCTTCGTGTGACACGGCCGAATTTGCGTGTTGTGCTAGCCAAGCACTATTCTTCAGGTTGATTCTTGGTTGTTTGCTGGTGGATACATGTTTTGGTTGTTTTTTGTGCAGAAACTTGTCTTGGTTCCGCACAGAAATGTAATAACTAACTGATATGGTTGACCTTGTAGAATTATCTTGCATTTGAATGGTTGTTTGATAAGAAATTCAAACTTTTATTTTATGCCACTCCCTTGCAATGCTTAGGACTATATTTAATAGTGTGTAGCTTTGGATCATCATTATTTGTATGTTAGCATGTATGTTAACACCACTTGCACATTTTTTGTTTTGGAACATTTCTCTCTCCTGACCATGCTAATCTTGCACTGGCCTGGTGCCGCCATTAGTTGTTTTTGCTGTTAAGATTTACTTATGCCCTCATTAGTAGCAATTATACCTTGGTTTTTTGCACAAATTTTGATGCATGACATAATTTATAATGTTGTTCTTTAGATTGCAGCAAGGAAACCTAAAAATCTTATTACTGATTGTAATGTTTGTATCCTATTTCTTGACTTACTTTGTATCTAACTGAGCTTTATGCATACTGACTACAGTCTGCCTGGTTACCGATCTGATGGCTGGGTGAGGCGACCTTGTCGTGGAGGAGCTCGACCCCAAGTCCCACTGGCGCTGCAGTTTAGGAGCTCGTCGACATGTTGGCATGAAGGTCGATTTTTTTCTTTAGTCGTGCTCTAATCGGTTGCTGCCTGTCGTGGGTCTTGGCCTTCATGACATGCCGTGTTTGCGTGTTGTGCTATCCAAGCACTATTCTTCGGGTTGATTCTTAGTTGTTTGCTGGTGGATACATGTATTGGTTGTTTTTCTACAGAAACTTGTCATGATTCCACACAGAAATGTATTAAGTAACTGCTATGAATTGCCTTGTAGAATTATTTTGCATTAGGATTGTTTTTAATAGGTTGTAGCTTTGGATAATCATTATTTGTATGTTAGCATATTGGTGGCTGTGAAATATGTGTACTGGTTGGTAAAATATGAGCTCATGGATATTAATCTCTCCTGAATGCTCAATTTCGGTCAGCTAGTGTGGAGTGGTTTGTTGTGTAGATTGAGTAGTTAGTAATGATATGATGATCTAAACAATGTACTACATGGTCACAAAGATTTACTTGCAGCCATCATATGCATGCTACTATTATATGATGAAGCTGTGGACACATCTTGATCATTTATCATTCCTTGGCTGATGCTTGGCCTAGCTCTAGATGCATGCTACTATTATATGATGAAGTTGTGGAGATCTTGTTTGTGTACATGTTGATTAAGCTTTTCTTTGTTTGTTAATTGTCGTGCATGCATGCAGGCCCTTGTTCTACCAGTGGTAGAACGGTAAAGCGGTAGCCCTGATGAAGGGGAGAGGAGGTGTCCCTGATGCAGCATCAGCAGCCAGGGAAACGCGTGGCTGGCAAGGTGGGATCCGGCTGGACATGCTTTTTTTTTTTGCTTGTACGGAATCAAGGTAATCTCACTCTCTCTGACCCTGATTGCGTGGTGTGTATGTATGCCCTGATCTTTTGTTTATCAAAGATCCGCAGCATTTTAAAATCTTTTGTGTTGTGTTCAAGGAATCTGAGCACTGGTCATTGCTGCTAGTTAGTGCTATAGAATTTGTATTATTCTTTTCCAGGAATGTGAGCACTAGTTGGTGCTGCTAAGTGGCACTTGAATTCTGGATTAGGTTCCAAACAATACTTGAACCCATGGTTGCTCGAGTAACCTAGTAAATGAGTGAATCAATTGTTTAATTAGTAGATAGGTTATAGTAACACTAGGGCTCTTGGTGCATATGTTCATTGGATATGCTAAAGTTTGAGCTCCTGGATATACCATGTGCACTGATTGTTAATCTTTTTCATGTGCCAAACAACCTGATTGCTCAATGTTGATCAACTAGGCCTAATACTGACTGATAAGTGGTTTGCCCTGTACATTTTTGGAGTAGTGAATAACGAAACAGTATTATTTTTCTTGTAAACCCTCTTTCCATCTACTTGATACGATGTATAAAATCTAGTACATGCTGACCAAGTTATTGAGTTGAAATTGTTGTTTTGCCGTACATATTTTGCTTGGCCAAAGAGGGTCTGTTTGTTTATTATCCTGATCTTGAGCTTTCTATTGCAGGGAAGTGTGAGATAGGAAATCTGTTGCTTTCTTTCTAGAGGAGCTGATGTCCAGCCAATAGCCATGTCCCTCACTGTCCTGCTGCTTGGCGAGAGACGATCCACCAGCGTCATGCTGCTTGGCGGTGGATGACAAGGGCGTCCTCATGCAGGTGTCCAGTATGTACGGCATCGCCATCAAGGTTATAATGTCACTCTTCGGCCCTGGTTGTTTGGTGTGTATGGACGTGGAGGATGTTATGCTGGTGCTGGCTTGTAAAAAGGGCAGAAATGCTGAGCAATCTAGATTCAGGGCTGTATGTACTAGATGTGGGTACGTAGCAGGGGAAGCTTGAATAATCATGGTGTGGTCGGCTGATCCAACTTTCTGCTAGTAATTAGTCGGATGCATTGTGTAACGCAATAGTTAGCTGTACATGATGATTTGTTGGTATACTGGCGTGGAACTTTTCAAGTCAACATGTGTCCACATAGAAAGGTTGCTATTTCTTGGATTATTGATAGTAGCATGTATGGAGTCCTTTGTGTCTTATCTCCAAAAAAAAAAAAAAGCAACTTGTGAAGAGTTTGGCTCCTTTGTTAGGTAGGTAGCATGTTTCTTAACTCTGGTAACTGGATGAGCTTATTTTATTTTTTTGGCAAATGGCAGGTACATGAAAGAAGGAATGAGGAATCCCCTGGAAGAAGGAAATGGTTGTTGTCGCTTGGTCAAATATGGCCTTTTTTGGTTTACTATTGTACTGGTCTTTGAGCTTTCCAGCTCCACCATCTATCTACTTGAGGGAATTGTGTGATAGTATAAGCTTGCTGCTTTCTCTCTAGAGGAGCGGATGTCCGACCGGCTAGGCGACTGCTTCGCTTGTTTCAAAATAATTTGTCTTTCATTGTTGAATGTTTTTATCAATCTATTAGTAGTCTAATTATTTGGTTTGTTCTGCGGTTCGACTCTTCCTTTTTGGTTAATCTTGTTTATATTTTTTCAAATGGCTGGACAATGATGAAAAAGTTGAACAAAACACACCATCTTTCAGGACTGATCGGTGCATTCAATGTGCCATGCTGTCACATCTGCAATTCTGACGTCCAGTTTTTTAATTTCCACCAAAATAGTTGTTTTCTGTGTTTCAAATATTTTCTCAAAACACACCATCAGTTTCTTGATTCTCAAATAGCAATTTCGAAGGAAATTCTCCTCCATGTACTTCTGCTAAATTTTGTTTCTTTTTCCTGTTGAATGTGTTAGCAGTGGAGAAAGCATGCATTTATGGAAAATGGAAATCATTTTCACTCTAAATATTTGTTGTGTGCATAGGTAGTAGATGTATAATTTTTTTATTGGTTTGCTAGTGATTAAGCCTGTATATTTTCAGGTTCAAATCATGCTGGTATCAAGAGTGCATGTTGGCCGTGGTCTTCCACGCCTCAGGTGCGCTGGTAGGCTATGTTGGCCCCCCGGCTTCAACTACCTCCTCGGTGGATATTTAACTATTTATGTGCAAATATGTCGTGCTTCTTGCCCCAGTCTGCTTATGCCTGTGTGATGGCTCTGATTCTAGCTAACTGGTGTTGCCTAGTAGGTTCTATGGACATGGAAGGCATTTTGGTCATGCGTCCTGAGAATTGATTTGATGTTGTAGGGTGATGTATGCCTGTGGAGAATTCTAGGTTGCTTATTTTCTAGCGATGTGACTCTTTTTGGATGATTTATACTTGCACAGATTTTTTTTTTTTTGAGAGTACGCAATTGCGTACCTTATTTATATAGAAGATAAAGAAGTTGTTACAACTTGACAGATCGTCACAAACGACGTCTGTTCGCACCCCACTCCACTCCACTCCACACTCCTAACTTAGTGTACTACTCTCGCAAAAGTGTTGCTCCCTCCTAGCCCAGCACGCCTTCAAAGTTCCCACTCGGCACAAATTTGCTCCACTAGGCCCTCGACAGAAAACTGCCCTCTGGTGTTCTGAAAAGCCCTAGCATTGCGTTGCTTCCACAGCCGCCAACATACCAGGATGATCAGAGAATCCATGCCCCTTTTCTCCTTCTTGCTGAAGTTACTTCTCGCCCTAGACCACCAGCCCAGCAGCTCATCCGTGAGTCGTGGTATCTCTACCTGCACCCCTAGACGCTGCAAACACTCTGCCCAGACTTGCCTCGCATACACACAGCCAATCAAGACATGGCTGACCGTGTCCTCCTCTTGCAAGCAAGTGAAACATGCAGACGTTTGATCCTGCAGTCCATGTCTCACTCGTCTATCCGTGGTCCACAGCCTGAATTGAACCGCAAGCCAGGCAAAAATCTTGCATTTCAACGGCGCCCAGCTCCTCCAAATGTTGCTGGCCCCCTCCATTCTTATAGCTCCCTGACACAGCGCCTTATATGTGTCCTTTGCCGTGTAGACTCCCGTTGACGAGCACGTCCGAAATGACTAGTGGATGCTTAGACAGTTGAACCTCAACCATTGCTCATTCTTTTTCTGTGTTTTCTTGAAAAGAAATTCTAGAAACGATTCGAGCGAGTGGTGTTAGCCAAGGATAGTTGGCTTTTTCCTAATGGTAGCGTATGGAGAGCATGAAAATGATGGTAGCTATACAGTCCAGTTGTTTGTCGCTGACTAGAGCTTGAAACAATGATATTTTTATATCGCTTGCAATGCTAATTTTTTCATGTAACAAACTCGAATGCTTGATCAAATGTTGACGATTTAGGCTTAATCAGTGTTTACTGATTAGTGTGTGTAAGGATGCATGCATGCATCAAGCAGTACCGTTGTAAAGAAAGTCTCTTATCATTTGTTTTAGGAATTAGTACCAAGCTTTACTGGAACGCCTGTCACTGAGTTACGTGTAATCATCACCTCACTTGTTGGAAATGAATTACGCAAATGTTGATCTTGCATGTGCCGTGTAGCTGAGTCTTTGTTGTTCTGCTGTCTTGCAGGTGATGGAGCCCTGTCCTTGGACCAGTGTTAGCTGGAGTTGTACATGCTTTATCTGTATGGAGGAAACCAAAAGCCACTGGTACCAAAAAAGGTGTGTATACAACTTGTTCTGGATGTTCAATTATCATATTTTCCAACTTTGAATCTTAAGACCAGTTCTTTTTTTTGCAGGCATAGAACGTCATAAAACACTTATCATTACCAATGTAGCTCGAGTTGAAGAATGCTGATTGTCGTGCTGTTGTTGCATGGTGCTGGAGTGTTTGCCTGCAGGTCCCAAATGAAGGTAAAACTGGCTCCATGACAGTCTAAAGGTTGTATAAATACTTTATTATTTCGGAATCTTAACCAAGAGGAAGTTTTGTTATAGTAGAATACATGAGTGTGCTATATCCTGAGATGAATTCTTCCCTGGAGGTTAGCTATTGTTGTTTCCGAGATTGAAGTTTGTGGTTGTTTCTTATTAAGATCGAAGTTGTCGCTTGCTGATGAGTGAACTCATTTGCTGCGTTGATGTGAAATATCTTGTTGCTTAGATTTTGTCCACTTTTGATGTATGTGACACGTTGGCTTCTTAGGATGTTGTCATCAATATCAGGTTTACCATGGCTGCTAGACGTTTTAATGACTCAAGAGGATTGCTGGATGCTAACTTGTTGCTTTCCTCTGCGTGGAATGAGCAGTGCCCATTCTTTTCTTTTATGAATTTGTTTTTACCTCTGATATTGAGAAGGTGACCCTATTGGCAGTTTCCAGAGCTATGTCACTTATTGAGCAGTCCTTGTGAATGTTAAATTGATAGCTAAACTCTGGTGGTCTTGCTATCATTCAGGTACCTGGAGAAGGTGTGGTGCATCACTCCCACAGATGAGGCTTTCGTCCATAACGACCCGGACGACAATGGCAAGAGGACAAGCTCGACACGCAAAGGTCAGTCATTTGTTGCGCTCGGCTGGTATTTGTGTAAAATATGTTGCGCTTGCTGTCTCGTATGCTTATGCCCGTGCGATGGCTCTGATTCTAGCAAACTGGTCTTGCCCAGTAGTTGCTAAGGACATTTACGACATTTTGGTCATTCTGCGTGAGAATTGATTTGATGGTAGGGTGGTGTCTGGTGTGTGCCGGTTTGCATAGTTTGTAGTGATATGCCTATTTTTAGATGATTTGTACTTGCATAGAAGGGACTAGTGGATGCCAATGCCTTCATAGACAATGTAACCCAACCATTGCTCATTCATTTTTCTTTTTCTTCAAAAGAAATACTAGAAAGGATAAAAGTGGTGTTATCCAAGATGAGCTATCTTTTTTCTGATGGTAGCACATTGAGCATGAAAACGATGGCAGCCCAGTTGAAAGTGTGAGCTTGAAATTGTGATATTATCTAGCCCTCTCGCTTTCCATGCTAATTTTTCATGTGACCAGCTTGCAATGGTCAATAAAAATGTTGATGAATCAAATCGGCTGGTATTTATGTGCAAAATATGTTGTGCTTGCTGTCTCCTATGCTTATGCCTGTGTGATGGCTCTGATTCTAGCCACTAGTCTTGCCAGTAGTTGCTATGGACATGGACGGCAATTTGGTTGTGCTGGCTGAGAATTGATTTGATGGTAGGGTGGTGTGTGCCTGGGTTGCATAGTTTCTAGCCATATGCCTGTTTTTGATGATTTATACTTGCACATAGTTTCTAGCTAACTCTGGTGTTATGAGGCTCAAATCGGCTTGAAACTGTGCTATTATCTAGCAATCTCGCTTTCAATGATATTCTTTTCACGTGACCGCGGCCTATTAAAAATCTTTTCGTTTTTGCTCGCGCCGCGTAGTTGAGTCTTTGTTGGTCTGCGTCGACTGGCGTGCAGGTGGTGGAGCCTTGTTCTTGGACCATTGGTAGCTGGAGTTGTACAAAGAGCTGTGGCGAAGCAGTAGGAAGGGAGAAATGTGGCCAGGAGGGAGGCATGCATGTGTTCTGTTGTGTAGGTTCAGGTCTGTTTGCTGTAACCATGCGTGCTGTTCTCCATTTGTGTGCCCTTTTATATGTGAGACGTATCCTTAATGAACATCAAACAGTACCAAATGGATATTTTCGGCTGGGATCAAAGTGGAGATTGTAGTACTCCATTTATATATCACAAGTTGTTTCACTTATGAGCATAACAACGTGTGTTTATCTTGTTTGATTGAACTTGTGAGTGAAACCATATATTTAGTCACAGGAGCTGTGCTTTTTATTTATTTACTTGTCATTATCAGTATTTGATAAGTGATACAAAATTCTGAGAAGCGTTAAAGGTTATGCCAATTTTGTTCAGCTTGGAAAACAAACATTACGACAGTGTTGATCGGAGTGACTCGTCGTGATTGCCTTGGCCATGCTTCAATCAACGAACGCGACACAACCTATACTATATGTTGTTGCGGCTGGCGAGTTTCATGCCTAAGCACGCGCAAGCCAGCAACCAATTACGATGGAATAGATGCCATCAACTGACAGAATGCACCTGATCGAGTCCTCGATGTCTGCGGCCAACATGATCCCCGCGCTCTGAACCAGGTTCCAAGCGGCGAGGAACGGAGGGATAAAATGATGCGGAACGCTTGCCTGTAGTCTAGGTCCGTAACCCAGGTGTTGTTGGTGAGAGTTTGCGCCACCGTTCTGTTTTTCCGTTTGGAGGGGATGAACATCTCGGGGAATTGTTGTCGTAGCGGAGTATTCCCAATCCAGTTGGAGTGCCAGAAGCTTGCCTTTTGGCCATTGCCGATGTCTACTCTCGTGGCTGTGTGAAAGAGAGCTCGATCGGCCGCGTCGCACGGCGTCAGCAGCCCCACCCATCTCTGATGTTGCATGTATCACGTGTGTGTAAACTACAATTATAGTGCTTTTTTTTGTGTGGAAAGCTTGGGCAAAACCATCCCGTCTGTGATATTTGGATGTATGGTTTGTAGCAAAGGAAAAAGTTCATATCGTTACGCTGATTCGCTGAAGCATGGTCTGGTCTTATTTCTAGCTGATGGTTTCTGTTAGAAGGGTTAAGTGACAATGGGGACAAAACAAACAAAGGGTGAAAAAAAAGTGTAGTATTTAGTTATAGGGGAAGTCTCGCTTTATTTTTTATTTAGTTCCATGATCAAATGAGCAAATTCACCGTTGAAGAAAAGAAACACATTAATGATGAAAAATGTCTGCCATTCATGGCCAAACCAATCCAGGCGCATTGTCTAGTTTCCACTCGAAACAAGGAAATAAAGCGAGACTTGCCCTTTGATCGTGGAACGATCCCAGGACGGCAGCGGGCAGTTAATGGGCCTAATTAATCGGAGAGAAACTAGGAGGGAATGTCTCTTCTGTTTTTCGATCACAGGAGCCATCCGTGACGTACTAGCCGATCGATCAGAGCGGAGAATTCCTCTCTTCTGCTTGGATTGCGCTCCTCTCGTGCATGCAGAACAGTTATTGCTGTTGCAGGTTTAGAGGGATTGTATGGTGTTTTAGGAAACGTAACCACGGTCATGTTTTTACAGGAAAGTGAGGGTCGCATACCGAAGATGTGACCTGAAAATCAACAGATCCTCTTCCCGCCGAGATTGCTCTCTCTTTTCGTTGAAAAAATTCGTTCAAATATTCTTCCCTCCAAGTCCAACACACGAGCCATCTAGCCGGGTGCTCTATAAATACAAGGGCGACGTCACGGGAGCCGCGTGCGGTTGCGCGTGTGACTTTGCGACGGCGCGGGGAGGTGAGCAGTCTCAATCTTCGTTCAGTCCGGCCGCGATCAGGCTCAACCTCCCTTCCGGCCGCGCGTACGTGATCCAGATCGTGCTTGTGCCGCACGCCGATGGATGGGATCATGCAGCAGCAGCAGGTAAGTTACGGATGGATGGATCTAGTGTCTTCTTTCTTTCATTCAGATTTATTTGATCGTCCAACATGCGTACGTGATGCAACTTGTGTTTGAGTGGCTGGTTTTATCTTGGGTGAGAAGAAGAGATTAATTAGCACGACGATGTTTGGCTGATACTACAAGCCAAAAAAGAGAAGACGATCGAAAAGGGCGATCTGGATCTTGGTAATTTCACGTGGCATGAGGCGCGCGTAGGAAATTAACCTGCCCCCGCCCGTCCCGCTCTTCTCCCTCTCCGCCGCTCTCCGCGCTCCTCTCCCTCTTCGCCCACCTCCTCCGCTCCCACTCCCCCTCCGGCTTCCCGGACGCCTTCTCCTTCCCGCCGCCACCGCCGCGGCCTCCCCGCGCCACCACCTTCACGCCGCGCTCGCGCTCCACGCGCAGCTCCTCCGCCGCGGCCTCCGCTTCGCCCCGCCGCCCCACGCCGCCAACGCGCTCCTGCATTTCTACGCCGCCGCCGGCCGCCTCCCCTCCGCGCGTCACCTGTTCGACGAGATGCCCTTCCGGGACATCGCGTCCCACAACACCATGATGACGGCCTACGCTGCTGCTGCGGCTGCCAAGGGTGGCGGCATTGATGCCGCCCGCCAGCTGTTCGACGGAATGCTCCTCAGGAACGTGGTGTCCTGGAAGTCTGGAACGTCATGATCAATGGGTACGTGAAGGCGAAGCGGCCCGAGCAGGCGCTGGAGGTGGTGCGGTGGATGGCGGGGGTCGGGGTGAGGGGCACTGCCACGACGATGGTCGGGGCGGCCACCGCGTGCGCCAGGCTCGGGAGGCTGGGGTCCGGGAGGGAGGTGCATTGCGCGTACCTGCGTCGCTTCGAGGAGGATAACCTGCTGTTTTGGACCTCGCTGGTCGACATGTATGGCAAGTGCCGGAGGGTGGGGGCTGCGAGGAAGGTATTTGATCGGCTTGAGACCAGGAACCTTGTTTGCTGGAATGCGATGATCATCGGCCAGTGTGTGTACGGCGAACCTGGTGATGGGATTCAGTTGTTCCATGAGATGATTGGACGAGGTGGGTACATTGGTTTGTGTATCCTGCTACTTCTCTTAGGCTCCATGAATTTTCAAGCTTGATATATCTGACACCTGCCTTTTCAGGGAAGAATGGTTCAGATGACCAATGGGTTTTGCGACCAGATGTGAGTGGTGAGGGGCGGGGACGTGATTTAGGACGTCAGATCCTCCGCAGCGCGACAGTGGCCGAATTTGATGATGCCACTGGGGCTCAATCCCCGCCCGATGTCTGACACCGGCGCGGAAGGCGGAAGAGAGGTCGAGGAGAGAGATCCCCGGGATCGGGCAATCATGGGGGAGGTGGAGGGATCGTGGGGAGGAGGAGAGGAATTGACGCGTGAAATTAGGGCGTGGACTCTGCTCTGTTTTCACGTTGATTCTGCTCACGTAGCATCCGTGCGATGGCAGAGTTTTTGTCTGCCCTTACAAATTGCTAGATGCACACATGGTGGGGGTGAGTTATAATCTGGACGGTTAGATCCTAATAGGGTGTGCTGGATCATGAGGCTGTAATCAGTCCGTTGCACTTTGTGTACATTAGGCTGGGTGGTTGTAGGGAAGAATATGTTTGCTTGTTTAATAGTATAAGTAGATATTACCGCCCGCCAAGGTGTGCATGCCAGTAAATATGGGAGAGGAGCCATCTAAAAAGAGCACTACTACTGCTATAGTGCTATGAGGGGTAAATGCATGAAGCATGGTGGGTGGACTGTCGGTCCAACTGATAGAGATTCAGAGAAGTGTGAGGCAAGTGGACTGGCCATAGGAGAGAGATTCAGATACATAATTGTTGGATGCTCGACACATAGTAGACCTCAACAGTGTGGTCACATAGCGCTGCTTCCTTGTTCCCGAGCCAGTGGTTTGTGACCACGACCCCGACCCTCATGCTGGACGCATGGCAAATCCATAAACAGGCTGCGCCATGTCCACCACCAGCTCAGCCTACGGATGCGGCCATACCGGCCAGTGGTGGCGTTGGACTGCACACCGGCCAGTGCCCAGGCTGCGACAGCCACCAAGTACGCAGCTTTGCAAGGGAAATGTGTCCCCGATCCCGCCGCGCGCGGCAGCGTGAGTCCAAAGGGGGAAAAAAAAAGGAGAAGCTGAGAGCTGGATGGACCGATCGATCGGAAAAATATACGTGCATCATCAGGTGAGGTCGATTGATTTCCCTCAGATCACCAGTTCACCACGCGCGCGTGCGAGAAGATTAAAAAAACAAGAAGGGAAGGAGGCGCTATTTCCTACGCCTGATATTATTTCGGCGAGAAGCTAGCTCGGCACAAGTGTGCTAGATCAAAAAGAAAAACAAAAACAGGGAGTTGGAGGCGCTATTCATTAATTTCCTACGTACGCCTGGTATTCACAGAGCGCGCGAGATATGAAACCAAGATCCATCGGATCTACCTACGCTGGCCAGGACGCGCACGCCATCAAAAAAGACGAGGATCCAAACACGGTTGGATAGATCTTTCGAAAGTATGCATGTACGCATGGAGTACTGACTGCTAGTGCAAGGAAAATGGTAGATCGGCCGGTGACCTGCTGCTGCTGACTTCGCGCGGCCGGACGTTGATCCGATCGATGGGGACGTCGGAGGAGGAGCACCACCGCCATCCCACGCCGTCGTCAGGCGCGCTCACCTCACCTCCCGTGCCGTTTATTTAAGATCCCATCTCCTAAAATCAATCTTACTTTCCGTAAACTTTTCTATATACCAGTAATTAGATTCATCCGACACCCACTTGTCTACAATCTTCTTGTAGCAAGGCTTCTGGGTGGCTAGCCACTGAGGAATCACCTATTTAACACAAGAAAGATCCATATGAGTAGATTTTTTTATCAGTCATGTGGAGAATAATAGGAAAATATATGTGGCTACCTTCATGTACTGGGCTTTCGACAAGTGTATGGGCCTTGCATCCTTTTTGGTGACCACCCTATGCATCTGCTCTGCATAGACTGTACAACACAGCCAACACGTGCCTCGTAAAGCTGGTCGGGGATGAGCTTCTTCGCCATTTTAATCAACACCTGCTTCGCCGCCTCCTCTTTACCTTCACCTTCGACAAGTGTGAAGTAATCCTAGAATCATTGAGCATTAGGAAAAAGGAATTAACACGATGAAGTCCAAACTCTTGGTATTAAGTAGTAAAGTTCTACAAATTTCTTACCCAGAACTCAGTGATGAGCCGGTTGCCAAGGTGGTCGAAGGTGGAGTCCGGAACGATCGTGAAGTGGGCCCAAGACCAAGCAGGCACCCTTTGGCCAGTGGCGATTCCATCCTTCTTGAGGTCGATCAAGCCAGGGTAAAGCTGCTTGATAAGACGGCCAAGGACGCCTGAAGGTAAGCATTTCTTTGTTGAGGCCACCACACTGAATGTCCTGCACATACCGAAATCAAAAGTCAGAATGCTTGTGATGAAAACGTAAATAAACTAGAAGGTAACAAAAGTCATAATGCTTGTGACAAAAGTCATAATGCTTGTGATTACACCACTTACCCATCTCTGCCGACATCAAGAAGGCCATTGCACTCACGAGATGGCATCTTGGAAAGACCTCGCAAGTAGGGCTTACGGTCGCGCAGAATGCCGATCAACGGAAGTGGATGAGCTGTCAACAGATCCTCATCCGCCACGGCATCCTCATCCTCATCCTCCTCACTCTCCTGGGGCAGCTCCTCGTCCTCTGACTCCTCCGAGCGCCGGTCCTGAAAGTAGGGATGTAAATGGTCAGGTATGTGGCGCCATATAGTACCATTTATTCCGGTCTACAGTTCAAAACTTTTTTTGTTTCCTGAAAAAATGAAGTGTGAACGCATTTATATGGATTAAATGGCGCCATTAACATGTCCATTTACATCCCTACCTGATAGTCATCCTCACTCTCCTGGGGCTGCTCCTCCTCCTCTGACTCCTCCTCCACCTCGGGCTCCCCGGGCCGCTCCTCCTCCTCAGACTCGGAAGACGAAGCTACGGGCACAGGACTACTCAAGCGAGCCCGAGGGGCCTTACCCCGCGCGCATGGGTGGTTGTCGAGGGTCTGCCACGCCGTGCGGAAGAGTCCTTCGCAGCCGAGCGGTGACGCTTTCTTCCAATCATCACCTTGGAAGTCCCATCAGCGGCCTGCCCGTATAGGTTAGAAACAGTCCCAACCTTGAGAGGCCGCTTCTCCTTGGCGACACTCTTCCTCGCCACGAGTCGCTTCTCCTTCGGGACACTCTTCCTCGCCGCGAGCTGCTTCTCCTTCGCGCCCGGCTTCTCCTTCCCCTTCCCCCCAGCCATGTCTCAATCACCTGTCATCACGAAGAATGTGTTGATTAGTACAAGTAAAAACACAATAGTAATAAATAGGCTTAAAGAAAACTCATAAGAAGAATTTGCAATATTTTGAATAAGCTTAAACAACACATATATCAACATAAGAAGCATGCCAAAACACATATTAATGCAACAAAAAACAAATTAAGGAGTGGCATACAAAATATTACAAGTTCAGGAGTGGCATACAAAATATTACATCACAAATATTACAAGTTCAGGAGTGGCATACAAATGGTTCATACAAAATATTACATCACAAATATTACAAGTTCAGGAGTGGCATGCAAATGGTTCATACAAGTACAAAGCTTCAGAAGCCATTGTCTACATTGTTTGGATCATAACTTGGACCAGGATCATCATCATCGTCGCTATCACGAGTGTGTTATAATCTTGACGGTTAGATCCTAATAGGGTGTGCTGGATCATGAGGCTGTAATCAGTCCGTTGCACTTTGTGTACATTAGGCTGGGTGGTTGTAGGGAAGAATATGTTTGCTTGTTTAATAGTATAAGTAGATATTACCGCCCGCCAAGGTGTGCATGCCAGTAAATATGGGAGAGGAGCCATCTAAAAAGAGCACTACTACTGCTATAGTGCTATGAGGGGTAAATGCATGAAGCATGGTGGGTGGACTGTCGGTCCAACTGATAGAGATTCAGAGAAGTGTGAGGCAAGTGGACTGGCCATAGGAGAGAGATTCAGATACATAATTGTTGGATGCTCGACACATAGTAGACCTCAACAGTGTGGTCACATAGCGCTGCTTCCTTGTTCCCGAGCCAGTGGTTTGTGACCACGACCCCGACCCTCATGCTGGACGCATGGCAAATCCATAAACAGGCTGCGCCATGTCCACCACCAGCTCAGCCTACGGATGCGGCCATACCGGCCAGTGGTGGCGTTGGACTGCACACCGGCCAGTGCCCAGGCTGCGACAGCCACCAAGTACGCAGCTTTGCAAGGGAAATGTGTCCCCGATCCCGCCGCGCGCGGCAGCGTGAGTCCAAAGGGGGAAAAAAAAAAGGAGAAGCTGAGAGCTGGATGGACCGATCGATCGGAAAAATATACGTGCATCATCAGGTGAGGTCGATTGATTTCCCTCAGATCACCAGTTCACCACGCGCGCGTGCGAGAAGATTAAAAAAACAAGAAGGGAAGGAGGCGCTATTTCCTACGCCTGATATTATTTCGGCGAGAAGCTAGCTCGGCACAAGTGTGCGAGATCAAAAAGAAAAACAAAAACAGGGAGTTGGAGGCGCTATTCATTAATTTCCTACGTACGCCTGGTATTCACAGAGCGCGCGAGATATGAAACCAAGATCCATCGGATCTACCTACGCTGGCCAGGACGCGCACGCCATCAAAAAAGACGAGGATCCAAACACGGTTGGATAGATCTTTCGAAAGTATGCATGTACGCATGGAGTACTGACTGCTAGTGCAAGGAAAATGGTAGATCGGCCGGTGACCTGCTGCTGCTGACTTCGCGCGGCCGGACGTTGATCCGATCGATGGGGACGTCGGAGGAGGAGCACCACCGCCATCCCACGCCGTCGTCAGGCGCGCTCACCTCACCTCCCGTGCCGTTTATTTAAGATCCCATCTCCTAAAATCAATCTTACTTTCCGTAAACTTTTCTATATACCAGTAATTAGATTCATCCGACACCCACTTGTCTACAATCTTCTTGTAGCAAGGCTTCTGGGTGGCTAGCCACTGAGGAATCACCTATTTAACACAAGAAAGATCCATATGAGTAGATTTTTTTATCAGTCATGTGGAGAATAATAGGAAAATATATGTGGCTACCTTCATGTACTGGGCTTTCGACAAGTGTATGGGCCTTGCATCCTTTTTGGTGACCACCCTATGCATCTGCTCTGCATAGACTGTACAACACAGCCAACACGTGCCTCGTAAAGCTGGTCGGGGATGAGCTTCTTCGCCATTTTAATCAACACCTGCTTCGCCGCCTCCTCTTTACCTTCACCTTCGACAAGTGTGAAGTAATCCTAGAATCATTGAGCATTAGGAAAAAGGAATTAACACGATGAAGTCCAAACTCTTGGTATTAAGTAGTAAAGTTCTACAAATTTCTTACCCAGAACTCAGTGATGAGCCGGTTGCCAAGGTGGTCGAAGGTGGAGTCCGGAACGATCGTGAAGTGGGCCCAAGACCAAGCAGGCACCCTTTGGCCAGTGGCGATTCCATCCTTCTTGAGGTCGATCAAGCCAGGGTAAAGCTGCTTGATAAGACGGCCAAGGACGCCTGAAGGTAAGCATTTCTTTGTTGAGGCCACCACACTGAATGTCCTGCACATACCGAAATCAAAAGTCAGAATGCTTGTGATGAAAACGTAAATAAACTAGAAGGTAACAAAAGTCATAATGCTTGTGACAAAAGTCATAATGCTTGTGATTACACCACTTACCCATCTCTGCCGACATCAAGAAGGCCATTGCACTCACGAGATGGCATCTTGGAAAGACCTCGCAAGTAGGGCTTACGGTCGCGCAGAATGCCGATCAACGGAAGTGGATGAGCTGTCAACAGATCCTCATCCGCCACGGCATCCTCATCCTCATCCTCCTCACTCTCCTGGGGCAGCTCCTCGTCCTCTGACTCCTCCGAGCGCCGGTCCTGAAAGTAGGGATGTAAATGGTCAGGTATGTGGCGCCATATAGTACCATTTATTCCGGTCTACAGTTCAAAACTTTTTTTGTTTCCTGAAAAAATGAAGTGTGAACGCATTTATATGGATTAAATGGCGCCATTAACATGTCCATTTACATCCCTACCTGATAGTCATCCTCACTCTCCTGGGGCTGCTCCTCCTCCTCTGACTCCTCCTCCACCTCGGGCTCCCCGGGCCGCTCCTCCTCCTCAGACTCGGAAGACGAAGCTACGGGCACAGGACTACTCAAGCGAGCCCGAGGGGCCTTACCCCCGCGCGCATGGGTGGTTGTCGAGGGTCTGCCACGCCGTGCGGAAGAGTCCTTCGCAGCCGAGCGGTGACGCTTTCTTCCAATCATCACCTTGGAAGTCCCATCAGCGGCCTGCCCGTATAGGTTAGAAACAGTCCCAACCTTGAGAGGCCGCTTCTCCTTGGCGACACTCTTCCTCGCCACGAGTCGCTTCTCCTTCGGGACACTCTTCCTCGCCGCGAGCTGCTTCTCCTTCGCGCCCGGCTTCTCCTTCCCCTTCCCCCCAGCCATGTCTCAATCACCTGTCATCACGAAGAATGTGTTGATTAGTACAAGTAAAAACACAATAGTAATAAATAGGCTTAAAGAAAACTCATAAGAAGAATTTGCAATATTTTGAATAAGCTTAAACAACACATATATCAACATAAGAAGCATGCCAAAACACATATTAATGCAACAAAAAACAAATTAAGGAGTGGCATACAAAATATTACAAGTTCAGGAGTGGCATACAAAATATTACATCACAAATATTACAAGTTCAGGAGTGGCATACAAATGGTTCATACAAAATATTACATCACAAATATTACAAGTTCAGGAGTGGCATGCAAATGGTTCATACAAGTACAAAGCTTCAGAAGCCATTGTCTACATTGTTTGGATCATAACTTGGACCAGGATCATCATCATCGTCGCTATCACGAGTGTGTTATAATCTGGACGGTTAGATCCTAATAGGGTGTGCTGGATCATGAGGCTGTAATCAGTCCGTTGCACTTTGTGTACATTAGGCTGGGTGGTTGTAGGGAAGAATATGTTTGCTTGTTTAATAGTATAAGTAGATATTACCGCCCGCCAAGGTGTGCATGCCAGTAAATATGGGAGAGGAGCCATCTAAAAAGAGCACTACTACTGCTATAGTGCTATGAGGGGTAAATGCATGAAGCATGGTGGGTGGACTGTCGGTCCAACTGATAGAGATTCAGAGAAGTGTGAGGCAAGTGGACTGGCCATAGGAGAGAGATTCAGATACATAATTGTTGGATGCTCGACACATAGTAGACCTCAACAGTGTGGTCACATAGCGCTGCTTCCTTGTTCCCGAGCCAGTGGTTTGTGACCACGACCCCGACCCTCATGCTGGACGCATGGCAAATCCATAAACAGGCTGCGCCATGTCCACCACCAGCTCAGCCTACGGATGCGGCCATACCGGCCAGTGGTGGCGTTGGACTGCACACCGGCCAGTGCCCAGGCTGCGACAGCCACCAAGTACGCAGCTTTGCAAGGGAAATGTGTCCCCGATCCCGCCGCGCGCGGCAGCGTGAGTCCAAAGGGGGAAAAAAAAAAGGAGAAGCTGAGAGCTGGATGGACCGATCGATCGGAAAAATATACGTGCATCATCAGGTGAGGTCGATTGATTTCCCTCAGATCACCAGTTCACCACGCGCGCGTGCGAGAAGATTAAAAAAACAAGAAGGGAAGGAGGCGCTATTTCCTACGCCTGATATTATTTCGGCGAGAAGCTAGCTCGGCACAAGTGTGCGAGATCAAAAAGAAAAACAAAAACAGGGAGTTGGAGGCGCTATTCATTAATTTCCTACGTACGCCTGGTATTCACAGAGCGCGCGAGATATGAAACCAAGATCCATCGGATCTACCTACGCTGGCCAGGACGCGCACGCCATCAAAAAAGACGAGGATCCAAACACGGTTGGATAGATCTTTCGAAAGTATGCATGTACGCATGGAGTACTGACTGCTAGTGCAAGGAAAATGGTAGATCGGCCGGTGACCTGCTGCTGCTGACTTCGCGCGGCCGGACGTTGATCCGATCGATGGGGACGTCGGAGGAGGAGCACCACCGCCATCCCACGCCGTCGTCAGGCGCGCTCACCTCACCTCCCGTGCCGTTTATTTAAGATCCCATCTCCTAAAATCAATCTTACTTTCCGTAAACTTTTCTATATACCAGTAATTAGATTCATCCGACACCCACTTGTCTACAATCTTCTTGTAGCAAGGCTTCTGGGTGGCTAGCCACTGAGGAATCACCTATTTAACACAAGAAAGATCCATATGAGTAGATTTTTTTATCAGTCATGTGGAGAATAATAGGAAAATATATGTGGCTACCTTCATGTACTGGGCTTTCGACAAGTGTATGGGCCTTGCATCCTTTTTGGTGACCACCCTATGCATCTGCTCTGCATAGACTGTACAACACAGCCAACACGTGCCTCGTAAAGCTGGTCGGGGATGAGCTTCTTCGCCATTTTAATCAACACCTGCTTCGCCGCCTCCTCTTTACCTTCACCTTCGACAAGTGTGAAGTAATCCTAGAATCATTGAGCATTAGGAAAAAGGAATTAACACGATGAAGTCCAAACTCTTGGTATTAAGTAGTAAAGTTCTACAAATTTCTTACCCAGAACTCAGTGATGAGCCGGTTGCCAAGGTGGTCGAAGGTGGAGTCCGGAACGATCGTGAAGTGGGCCCAAGACCAAGCAGGCACCCTTTGGCCAGTGGCGATTCCATCCTTCTTGAGGTCGATCAAGCCAGGGTAAAGCTGCTTGATAAGACGGCCAAGGACGCCTGAAGGTAAGCATTTCTTTGTTGAGGCCACCACACTGAATGTCCTGCACATACCGAAATCAAAAGTCAGAATGCTTGTGATGAAAACGTAAATAAACTAGAAGGTAACAAAAGTCATAATGCTTGTGACAAAAGTCATAATGCTTGTGATTACACCACTTACCCATCTCTGCCGACATCAAGAAGGCCATTGCACTCACGAGATGGCATCTTGGAAAGACCTCGCAAGTAGGGCTTACGGTCGCGCAGAATGCCGATCAACGGAAGTGGATGAGCTGTCAACAGATCCTCATCCGCCACGGCATCCTCATCCTCATCCTCCTCACTCTCCTGGGGCAGCTCCTCGTCCTCTGACTCCTCCGAGCGCCGGTCCTGAAAGTAGGGATGTAAATGGTCAGGTATGTGGCGCCATATAGTACCATTTATTCCGGTCTACAGTTCAAAACTTTTTTTGTTTCCTGAAAAAATGAAGTGTGAACGCATTTATATGGATTAAATGGCGCCATTAACATGTCCATTTACATCCCTACCTGATAGTCATCCTCACTCTCCTGGGGCTGCTCCTCCTCCTCTGACTCCTCCTCCACCTCGGGCTCCCCGGGCCGCTCCTCCTCCTCAGACTCGGAAGACGAAGCTACGGGCACAGGACTACTCAAGCGAGCCCGAGGGGCCTTACCCCGCGCGCATGGGTGGTTGTCGAGGGTCTGCCACGCCGTGCGGAAGAGTCCTTCGCAGCCGAGCGGTGACGCTTTCTTCCAATCATCACCTTGGAAGTCCCATCAGCGGCCTGCCCGTATAGGTTAGAAACAGTCCCAACCTTGAGAGGCCGCTTCTCCTTGGCGACACTCTTCCTCGCCACGAGTCGCTTCTCCTTCGGGACACTCTTCCTCGCCGCGAGCTGCTTCTCCTTCGCGCCCGGCTTCTCCTTCCCCTTCCCCCCAGCCATGTCTCAATCACCTGTCATCACGAAGAATGTGTTGATTAGTACAAGTAAAAACACAATAGTAATAAATAGGCTTAAAGAAAACTCATAAGAAGAATTTGCAATATTTTGAATAAGCTTAAACAACACATATATCAACATAAGAAGCATGCCAAAACACATATTAATGCAACAAAAAACAAATTAAGGAGTGGCATACAAAATATTACAAGTTCAGGAGTGGCATACAAAATATTACATCACAAATATTACAAGTTCAGGAGTGGCATACAAATGGTTCATACAAAATATTACATCACAAATATTACAAGTTCAGGAGTGGCATGCAAATGGTTCATACAAGTACAAAGCTTCAGAAGCCATTGTCTACATTGTTTGGATCATAACTTGGACCAGGATCATCATCATCGTCGCTATCACGAGTGTGTTATAATCTGGACGGTTAGATCCTAATAGGGTGTGCTGGATCATGAGGCTGTAATCAGTCCGTTGCACTTTGTGTACATTAGGCTGGGTGGTTGTAGGGAAGAATATGTTTGCTTGTTTAATAGTATAAGTAGATATTACCGCCCGCCAAGGTGTGCATGCCAGTAAATATGGGAGAGGAGCCATCTAAAAAGAGCACTACTACTGCTATAGTGCTATGAGGGGTAAATGCATGAAGCATGGTGGGTGGACTGTCGGTCCAACTGATAGAGATTCAGAGAAGTGTGAGGCAAGTGGACTGGCCATAGGAGAGAGATTCAGATACATAATTGTTGGATGCTCGACACATAGTAGACCTCAACAGTGTGGTCACATAGCGCTGCTTCCTTGTTCCCGAGCCAGTGGTTTGTGACCACGACCCCGACCCTCATGCTGGACGCATGGCAAATCCATAAACAGGCTGCGCCATGTCCACCACCAGCTCAGCCTACGGATGCGGCCATACCGGCCAGTGGTGGCGTTGGACTGCACACCGGCCAGTGCCCAGGCTGCGACAGCCACCAAGTACGCAGCTTTGCAAGGGAAATGTGTCCCCGATCCCGCCGCGCGCGGCAGCGTGAGTCCAAAGGGGGAAAAAAAAAAGGAGAAGCTGAGAGCTGGATGGACCGATCGATCGGAAAAATATACGTGCATCATCAGGTGAGGTCGATTGATTTCCCTCAGATCACCAGTTCACCACGCGCGCGTGCGAGAAGATTAAAAAAACAAGAAGGGAAGGAGGCGCTATTTCCTACGCCTGATATTATTTCGGCGAGAAGCTAGCTCGGCACAAGTGTGCGAGATCAAAAAGAAAAACAAAAACAGGGAGTTGGAGGCGCTATTCATTAATTTCCTACGTACGCCTGGTATTCACAGAGCGCGCGAGATATGAAACCAAGATCCATCGGATCTACCTACGCTGGCCAGGACGCGCACGCCATCAAAAAAGACGAGGATCCAAACACGGTTGGATAGATCTTTCGAAAGTATGCATGTACGCATGGAGTACTGACTGCTAGTGCAAGGAAAATGGTAGATCGGCCGGTGACCTGCTGCTGCTGACTTCGCGCGGCCGGACGTTGATCCGATCGATGGGGACGTCGGAGGAGGAGCACCACCGCCATCCCACGCCGTCGTCAGGCGCGCTCACCTCACCTCCCGTGCCGTTTATTTAAGATCCCATCTCCTAAAATCAATCTTACTTTCCGTAAACTTTTCTATATACCAGTAATTAGATTCATCCGACACCCACTTGTCTACAATCTTCTTGTAGCAAGGCTTCTGGGTGGCTAGCCACTGAGGAATCACCTATTTAACACAAGAAAGATCCATATGAGTAGATTTTTTTATCAGTCATGTGGAGAATAATAGGAAAATATATGTGGCTACCTTCATGTACTGGGCTTTCGACAAGTGTATGGGCCTTGCATCCTTTTTGGTGACCACCCTATGCATCTGCTCTGCATAGACTGTACAACACAGCCAACACGTGCCTCGTAAAGCTGGTCGGGGATGAGCTTCTTCGCCATTTTAATCAACACCTGCTTCGCCGCCTCCTCTTTACCTTCACCTTCGACAAGTGTGAAGTAATCCTAGAATCATTGAGCATTAGGAAAAAGGAATTAACACGATGAAGTCCAAACTCTTGGTATTAAGTAGTAAAGTTCTACAAATTTCTTACCCAGAACTCAGTGATGAGCCGGTTGCCAAGGTGGTCGAAGGTGGAGTCCGGAACGATCGTGAAGTGGGCCCAAGACCAAGCAGGCACCCTTTGGCCAGTGGCGATTCCATCCTTCTTGAGGTCGATCAAGCCAGGGTAAAGCTGCTTGATAAGACGGCCAAGGACGCCTGAAGGTAAGCATTTCTTTGTTGAGGCCACCACACTGAATGTCCTGCACATACCGAAATCAAAAGTCAGAATGCTTGTGATGAAAACGTAAATAAACTAGAAGGTAACAAAAGTCATAATGCTTGTGACAAAAGTCATAATGCTTGTGATTACACCACTTACCCATCTCTGCCGACATCAAGAAGGCCATTGCACTCACGAGATGGCATCTTGGAAAGACCTCGCAAGTAGGGCTTACGGTCGCGCAGAATGCCGATCAACGGAAGTGGATGAGCTGTCAACAGATCCTCATCCGCCACGGCATCCTCATCCTCATCCTCCTCACTCTCCTGGGGCAGCTCCTCGTCCTCTGACTCCTCCGAGCGCCGGTCCTGAAAGTAGGGATGTAAATGGTCAGGTATGTGGCGCCATATAGTACCATTTATTCCGGTCTACAGTTCAAAACTTTTTTTGTTTCCTGAAAAAATGAAGTGTGAACGCATTTATATGGATTAAATGGCGCCATTAACATGTCCATTTACATCCCTACCTGATAGTCATCCTCACTCTCCTGGGGCTGCTCCTCCTCCTCTGACTCCTCCTCCACCTCGGGCTCCCCGGGCCGCTCCTCCTCCTCAGACTCGGAAGACGAAGCTACGGGCACAGGACTACTCAAGCGAGCCCGAGGGGCCTTACCCCCGCGCGCATGGGTGGTTGTCGAGGGTCTGCCACGCCGTGCGGAAGAGTCCTTCGCAGCCGAGCGGTGACGCTTTCTTCCAATCATCACCTTGGAAGTCCCATCAGCGGCCTGCCCGTATAGGTTAGAAACAGTCCCAACCTTGAGAGGCCGCTTCTCCTTGGCGACACTCTTCCTCGCCACGAGTCGCTTCTCCTTCGGGACACTCTTCCTCGCCGCGAGCTGCTTCTCCTTCGCGCCCGGCTTCTCCTTCCCCTTCCCCCCAGCCATGTCTCAATCACCTGTCATCACGAAGAATGTGTTGATTAGTACAAGTAAAAACACAATAGTAATAAATAGGCTTAAAGAAAACTCATAAGAAGAATTTGCAATATTTTGAATAAGCTTAAACAACACATATATCAACATAAGAAGCATGCCAAAACACATATTAATGCAACAAAAAACAAATTAAGGAGTGGCATACAAAATATTACAAGTTCAGGAGTGGCATACAAAATATTACATCACAAATATTACAAGTTCAGGAGTGGCATACAAATGGTTCATACAAAATATTACATCACAAATATTACAAGTTCAGGAGTGGCATGCAAATGGTTCATACAAGTACAAAGCTTCAGAAGCCATTGTCTACATTGTTTGGATCATAACTTGGACCAGGATCATCATCATCGTCGCTATCACGAGTGTGTTATAATCTGGACGGTTAGATCCTAATAGGGTGTGCTGGATCATGAGGCTGTAATCAGTCCGTTGCACTTTGTGTACATTAGGCTGGGTGGTTGTAGGGAAGAATATGTTTGCTTGTTTAATAGTATAAGTAGATATTACCGCCCGCCAAGGTGTGCATGCCAGTAAATATGGGAGAGGAGCCATCTAAAAAGAGCACTACTACTGCTATAGTGCTATGAGGGGTAAATGCATGAAGCATGGTGGGTGGACTGTCGGTCCAACTGATAGAGATTCAGAGAAGTGTGAGGCAAGTGGACTGGCCATAGGAGAGAGATTCAGATACATAATTGTTGGATGCTCGACACATAGTAGACCTCAACAGTGTGGTCACATAGCGCTGCTTCCTTGTTCCCGAGCCAGTGGTTTGTGACCACGACCCCGACCCTCATGCTGGACGCATGGCAAATCCATAAACAGGCTGCGCCATGTCCACCACCAGCTCAGCCTACGGATGCGGCCATACCGGCCAGTGGTGGCGTTGGACTGCACACCGGCCAGTGCCCAGGCTGCGACAGCCACCAAGTACGCAGCTTTGCAAGGGAAATGTGTCCCCGATCCCGCCGCGCGCGGCAGCGTGAGTCCAAAGGGGGAAAAAAAAAAGGAGAAGCTGAGAGCTGGATGGACCGATCGATCGGAAAAATATACGTGCATCATCAGGTGAGGTCGATTGATTTCCCTCAGATCACCAGTTCACCACGCGCGCGTGCGAGAAGATTAAAAAAACAAGAAGGGAAGGAGGCGCTATTTCCTACGCCTGATATTATTTCGGCGAGAAGCTAGCTCGGCACAAGTGTGCGAGATCAAAAAGAAAAACAAAAACAGGGAGTTGGAGGCGCTATTCATTAATTTCCTACGTACGCCTGGTATTCACAGAGCGCGCGAGATATGAAACCAAGATCCATCGGATCTACCTACGCTGGCCAGGACGCGCACGCCATCAAAAAAGACGAGGATCCAAACACGGTTGGATAGATCTTTCGAAAGTATGCATGTACGCATGGAGTACTGACTGCTAGTGCAAGGAAAATGGTAGATCGGCCGGTGACCTGCTGCTGCTGACTTCGCGCGGCCGGACGTTGATCCGATCGATGGGGACGTCGGAGGAGGAGCACCACCGCCATCCCACGCCGTCGTCAGGCGCGCTCACCTCACCTCCCGTGCCGTTTATTTAAGATCCCATCTCCTAAAATCAATCTTACTTTCCGTAAACTTTTCTATATACCAGTAATTAGATTCATCCGACACCCACTTGTCTACAATCTTCTTGTAGCAAGGCTTCTGGGTGGCTAGCCACTGAGGAATCACCTATTTAACACAAGAAAGATCCATATGAGTAGATTTTTTTATCAGTCATGTGGAGAATAATAGGAAAATATATGTGGCTACCTTCATGTACTGGGCTTTCGACAAGTGTATGGGCCTTGCATCCTTTTTGGTGACCACCCTATGCATCTGCTCTGCATAGACTGTACAACACAGCCAACACGTGCCTCGTAAAGCTGGTCGGGGATGATTCTTCGCCATTTTAATCAACACCTGCTTCGCCGCCTCCTCTTTACCTTCACCTTCGACAAGTGTGAAGTAATCCTAGAATCATTGAGCATTAGGAAAAAGGAATTAACACGATGAAGTCCAAACTCTTGGTATTAAGTAGTAAAGTTCTACAAATTTCTTACCCAGAACTCAGTGATGAGCCGGTTGCCAAGGTGGTCGAAGGTGGAGTCCGGAACGATCGTGAAGTGGGCCCAAGACCAAGCAGGCACCCTTTGGCCAGTGGCGATTCCATCCTTCTTGAGGTCGATCAAGCCAGGGTAAAGCTGCTTGATAAGACGGCCAAGGACGCCTGAAGGTAAGCATTTCTTTGTTGAGGCCACCACACTGAATGTCCTGCACATACCGAAATCAAAAGTCAGAATGCTTGTGATGAAAACGTAAATAAACTAGAAGGTAACAAAAGTCATAATGCTTGTGACAAAAGTCATAATGCTTGTGATTACACCACTTACCCATCTCTGCCGACATCAAGAAGGCCATTGCACTCACGAGATGGCATCTTGGAAAGACCTCGCAAGTAGGGCTTACGGTCGCGCAGAATGCCGATCAACGGAAGTGGATGAGCTGTCAACAGATCCTCATCCGCCACGGCATCCTCATCCTCATCCTCCTCACTCTCCTGGGGCAGCTCCTCGTCCTCTGACTCCTCCGAGCGCCGGTCCTGAAAGTAGGGATGTAAATGGTCAGGTATGTGGCGCCATATAGTACCATTTATTCCGGTCTACAGTTCAAAACTTTTTTTGTTTCCTGAAAAAATGAAGTGTGAACGCATTTATATGGATTAAATGGCGCCATTAACATGTCCATTTACATCCCTACCTGATAGTCATCCTCACTCTCCTGGGGCTGCTCCTCCTCCTCTGACTCCTCCTCCACCTCGGGCTCCCCGGGCCGCTCCTCCTCCTCAGACTCGGAAGACGAAGCTACGGGCACAGGACTACTCAAGCGAGCCCGAGGGGCCTTACCCCCGCGCGCATGGGTGGTTGTCGAGGGTCTGCCACGCCGTGCGGAAGAGTCCTTCGCAGCCGAGCGGTGACGCTTTCTTCCAATCATCACCTTGGAAGTCCCATCAGCGGCCTGCCCGTATAGGTTAGAAACAGTCCCAACCTTGAGAGGCCGCTTCTCCTTGGCGACACTCTTCCTCGCCACGAGTCGCTTCTCCTTCGGGACACTCTTCCTCGCCGCGAGCTGCTTCTCCTTCGCGCCCGGCTTCTCCTTCCCCTTCCCCCCAGCCATGTCTCAATCACCTGTCATCACGAAGAATGTGTTGATTAGTACAAGTAAAAACACAATAGTAATAAATAGGCTTAAAGAAAACTCATAAGAAGAATTTGCAATATTTTGAATAAGCTTAAACAACACATATATCAACATAAGAAGCATGCCAAAACACATATTAATGCAACAAAAAACAAATTAAGGAGTGGCATACAAAATATTACAAGTTCAGGAGTGGCATACAAAATATTACATCACAAATATTACAAGTTCAGGAGTGGCATACAAATGGTTCATACAAAATATTACATCACAAATATTACAAGTTCAGGAGTGGCATGCAAATGGTTCATACAAGTACAAAGCTTCAGAAGCCATTGTCTACATTGTTTGGATCATAACTTGGACCAGGATCATCATCATCGTCGCTATCACGAGTGTGTTATAATCTTGACGGTTAGATCCTAATAGGGTGTGCTGGATCATGAGGCTGTAATCAGTCCGTTGCACTTTGTGTACATTAGGCTGGGTGGTTGTAGGGAAGAATATGTTTGCTTGTTTAATAGTATAAGTAGATATTACCGCCCGCCAAGGTGTGCATGCCAGTAAATATGGGAGAGGAGCCATCTAAAAAGAGCACTACTACTGCTATAGTGCTATGAGGGGTAAATGCATGAAGCATGGTGGGTGGACTGTCGGTCCAACTGATAGAGATTCAGAGAAGTGTGAGGCAAGTGGACTGGCCATAGGAGAGAGATTCAGATACATAATTGTTGGATGCTCGACACATAGTAGACCTCAACAGTGTGGTCACATAGCGCTGCTTCCTTGTTCCCGAGCCAGTGGTTTGTGACCACGACCCCGACCCTCATGCTGGACGCATGGCAAATCCATAAACAGGCTGCGCCATGTCCACCACCAGCTCAGCCTACGGATGCGGCCATACCGGCCAGTGGTGGCGTTGGACTGCACACCGGCCAGTGCCCAGGCTGCGACAGCCACCAAGTACGCAGCTTTGCAAGGGAAATGTGTCCCCGATCCCGCCGCGCGCGGCAGCGTGAGTCCAAAGGGGGAAAAAAAAAAGGAGAAGCTGAGAGCTGGATGGACCGATCGATCGGAAAAATATACGTGCATCATCAGGTGAGGTCGATTGATTTCCCTCAGATCACCAGTTCACCACGCGCGCGTGCGAGAAGATTAAAAAAACAAGAAGGGAAGGAGGCGCTATTTCCTACGCCTGATATTATTTCGGCGAGAAGCTAGCTCGGCACAAGTGTGCGAGATCAAAAAGAAAAACAAAAACAGGGAGTTGGAGGCGCTATTCATTAATTTCCTACGTACGCCTGGTATTCACAGAGCGCGCGAGATATGAAACCAAGATCCATCGGATCTACCTACGCTGGCCAGGACGCGCACGCCATCAAAAAAGACGAGGATCCAAACACGGTTGGATAGATCTTTCGAAAGTATGCATGTACGCATGGAGTACTGACTGCTAGTGCAAGGAAAATGGTAGATCGGCCGGTGACCTGCTGCTGCTGACTTCGCGCGGCCGGACGTTGATCCGATCGATGGGGACGTCGGAGGAGGAGCACCACCGCCATCCCACGCCGTCGTCAGGCGCGCTCACCTCACCTCCCGTGCCGTTTATTTAAGATCCCATCTCCTAAAATCAATCTTACTTTCCGTAAACTTTTCTATATACCAGTAATTAGATTCATCCGACACCCACTTGTCTACAATCTTCTTGTAGCAAGGCTTCTGGGTGGCTAGCCACTGAGGAATCACCTATTTAACACAAGAAAGATCCATATGAGTAGATTTTTTTATCAGTCATGTGGAGAATAATAGGAAAATATATGTGGCTACCTTCATGTACTGGGCTTTCGACAAGTGTATGGGCCTTGCATCCTTTTTGGTGACCACCCTATGCATCTGCTCTGCATAGACTGTACAACACAGCCAACACGTGCCTCGTAAAGCTGGTCGGGGATGAGCTTCTTCGCCATTTTAATCAACACCTGCTTCGCCGCCTCCTCTTTACCTTCACCTTCGACAAGTGTGAAGTAATCCTAGAATCATTGAGCATTAGGAAAAAGGAATTAACACGATGAAGTCCAAACTCTTGGTATTAAGTAGTAAAGTTCTACAAATTTCTTACCCAGAACTCAGTGATGAGCCGGTTGCCAAGGTGGTCGAAGGTGGAGTCCGGAACGATCGTGAAGTGGGCCCAAGACCAAGCAGGCACCCTTTGGCCAGTGGCGATTCCATCCTTCTTGAGGTCGATCAAGCCAGGGTAAAGCTGCTTGATAAGACGGCCAAGGACGCCTGAAGGTAAGCATTTCTTTGTTGAGGCCACCACACTGAATGTCCTGCACATACCGAAATCAAAAGTCAGAATGCTTGTGATGAAAACGTAAATAAACTAGAAGGTAACAAAAGTCATAATGCTTGTGACAAAAGTCATAATGCTTGTGATTACACCACTTACCCATCTCTGCCGACATCAAGAAGGCCATTGCACTCACGAGATGGCATCTTGGAAAGACCTCGCAAGTAGGGCTTACGGTCGCGCAGAATGCCGATCAACGGAAGTGGATGAGCTGTCAACAGATCCTCATCCGCCACGGCATCCTCATCCTCATCCTCCTCACTCTCCTGGCGCAGAATGCTTACAAACTGTTAATGTATATTGTGTGTTCAATGTGTAATGAACATATTTGTTTGCCAAGAGGGGAAAACAACACGTGTTTTGTTATACCTTCTCGCGTGTGCTCTATCCCGTATCAAATTGCCTCGGTGAAAAATATTAAAGTCATTTCAGTATAACTCCGATCCTTGAGAACGTCCAAGGCACATCCAATAAGGAGAACACAATCGTATACGTGCATGATGCAAGGATAAATGTACCTTTGAATTAAAAGGAGGAAAATGAGAGACGTGCATTGCACGTGCACATTAACTAGTATACGTATACGTGCATGCATCATCAGGTGAGATCGACTGATTTCCCTCAAATCACCACGCACGCGCGCGTGCGAGAAAAGGAAGAAAAAAAACAAGAAATTAAGGAAGGAGGCGCCATTTCCGACGCCTGATATTATTCATAGCCAGCCATGAAACCAAGATGAAGATCGCCATCATATTAATTGGACGTGCGATTTAAACGAAACAAATCTTAAAAGAAGACTTCGTAACTTACCTGCTGCGTGATCCATCGGCGAGAAGCTAGCTCGGCACAAGTGTGCGAGAAGAAAAGAAAAACGAAAAAAGGGAGTTGGAGGCGCTATTCATTAATTTCCTACGTACGCCTGGTATTCACAGAGCGCGCGAGATATGAAACCAAGATCCATCGGATCTACCTACGCCGGCCAGGACGTGCACGCCATCAAAAAAGACGAGGATCCAAACACGGTTGGATAGATCTTTCGAAAGTATGCATGTACGCATGGAGTACTGACTGCTAGTGCAAGGAAAATGGTAGATCGGCCGGTGACCTGCTGCTGCTGACCTCGCGCGGCCGGACGTTGATCTGATCGATGGGGACGTCGGAGGAGGAGCACCACTGCCATCCCACGCCGTCATCAGGCGCGCTTACCTCGCCGTCGCCAAGCTAGTCCAAGTCGCGACAAGTCACACGCGCAACCGCACGCGGCTTTGGTGACCATGGGCTCATATTTATAGAACCAGTCAAGAGTCGAGCGTAATTTTTTTTGAATTTTGAAGAAAAATAAGGCGGGAAAGTCTAGAGTTTGGTTCTCTCCCCCTGTTTGTTTTGTTATACTAGTTGAGGAAGTAAAATGTGGGGGCGGAGTACAGGCGGTACAAACAGAGTGCCACGAGAATTAAGTAGGCAGATATCAATTCAATCGCGTTACATGCATGCAGGGAGTCAAGGATTCACTCTTTCCTTTAAACAAATCAGCATCTTCTTTTCGATCCCATGATCATAGCAATTAGTTTTTAAGATCCCATCTCCTAAAATCAATCTTACTTTCCGTAAACTTTTCTATATACCAGTAATTAGATTCATTCAACGAGTAGGTTCCCCGGCCCGGTGATTGGTAGTTTCCGTTGGATGGAGGAGAAAAACCAGCTCCGTGTTGGACAGACTATTTCTTTTTCTCCTATATATACTACGAGAATATTTCATCCCTAATCATTATGGTGTTCCATAGAGGCTTTGGTATACAAAACATTAGTATCGTGGCGTAAGTAACAGTTACATTACCAGTGATTGGGCCACACAAACAATCAGCTAAAAAAAATTCTAGTTGGATGCTTACCATGCATGTACGTATCAGCTGCATAGTTGAGGGAGTAAAATCTGGGAGCAAAGTACGTGCCGTACAAACGGAGGGCCACGGGAATTAAGGACACAGCTATCAATGTAGAAGATCCAAACTTTCCTTTAAACAAATCAGCATCTTCTTTTCCCATGCATGATTCTAGCTATTATTTTTGAAGATTCCATAAATCTCGCAAAATCATTCTTACTTTCCAGAAATTTAGTTAAAGGAATTAGATTCATGCAATGATCATGTTCCCCCGGTTATTAGTGATTTCCGTCAGATCGGAGGAGAAAGAGAGTTTTCTCGGCGGGGGAATAGGCCCGCTAATTTTGGGCTCGCGCATTCAATATGCGAGCGTGGCTTTCCTTTACAAAACATGACCGTGGGTTAAGGTTCCTGAAATGACGTTCCGTGAAATGCACCTCTTACGGTGAATGCAAAAATATACTAGGACCCCGCAAAAAAAAATACTAGGACCTAAAAGCAGCAGCTACGGCGTGCACCCGGAGACTTGCCCTTAGACATGCATTTGGACCATTACAAAATGGATTATCTCCATCACCTATGTTCAACTTCAGGACTAGAGTCCCCGTCTATAACAAACAAGGGCAATAGAGAACACCATGCAGCAACCACGAAAAAAATCAATCCTCCAAATAAGCACAAGATAGATAGATGCTAATCATGATTTCACCAGATGAAGCTAATGACATGAATCGGTCAAACCTTTCTGGGATACCTGATAGCTTGATTGATATCTTGAGTGCCACGAGAATTAAGTAGGCACATATCAATTCAATTGCGTTACATGCATGCAGGGAGTCAAGGATTCACGCTTTCCTTTAAACAAATCAGCATCTTCGTTTCCCATGCATGATCCTAGCTAGTATTATTTTTGAAGATTGCATAAATCTCCTAAAATCAATCTTGCTTTCCCTAAACTTTTCTATACAGTAATTAGATTCATGCAATGATTATGTTCCCCCGCTTATTACTGGTTTTCGTCAGATCGGAGGAGGAAGAGAGTTTTCTCGGCGGGGGAATAGGTCCGCTAATTTTGGGCTCGCGCATTCAATATGCGAGCGTGACTTTTCTTTACAAAACATGACCGTGGGGTTAGGTTCCTGAAATGACGCTCCGGCGTGAAATCAGTACTATACTACATTTCCTGCAACAGTTAAAAGGATGGCATGAATCGTTTCAAGCAAAACAGAGAGAGAGGAATCAGAGGAAGCGATCAGAGTATTTAGTGGAGGTGGTTTCCAAACAACACGCTTAATTAACCTTCCTTTAAAATGCGAGATATTCCCTCCTAATTTTTCTCCCGGATGGTTAACTAGGCCAGTATTTGTAGGCCGGTCGTCGAGATGGTATTAGGACGTGCCTTGTCGGCACAATGTTTTTTCAACGAAAAGAGAGAGCCAGAATTTTCTCCCCGGAAAGAGGATCTAATTTTTGGTTCATGTATTCAAGTATTTTCTGGCCTAAGGATGCGAGCGTGACTTTACCTTTAAAAACCAACAGCGCCGCATGATCAGTTTCCTAAAATTTCCTTTCGTGAACATCATACTTGATTAATTTCCGGGATTCTTAATCACGGGATTCTCAGTTATTCTGTTACACACAAATCCATGATTAGTTTCCGTAGTAATCCCTTGCATGGCGCACTCACAGGTAAGATCGGTTGGGCTAATTTTTTTATCAGACTGCTGCTGCTACTACTACTATGCATGCACGAGAGGAGTGCAATCCGTGTAAAAAGGAATTGCCATCCATGATTTGGCCAAACTGAAGAGATATTCCCTCCTGGTTTTCCTCGGGATTAATTAGTCCACCTTGGTCATGATTTACAAACAAAAGAAGCATCCAATAATTGCATGGACCATCTTTTCACTAAACCCTGATGACAATCTCGGAACTAATCAAGAGGTTACCGCTCGAGTTTTTTTTTTTTTTTTGCACCTCTTACTGTGGATGCAAAAATATTCTAGGACCTAAAAGCAGCAGCTACGGCGTGCACCCGGAGACTTGCCCTTTGACATGCATTTGGACCATTACAAAATGGATTATCTCCATCACCTATGTTCAACTTCAATATCAACTTCAGGACTAGAGTACCAACCTCTTTATCAACAAAGGCAGAGTTGATTTAGTAGAGAAGCAACCTGGTAAAGAGGTGATCTCATCCCCACAAAAAAATCTGCAACCATTTTAATCATCTTAATCGAGGTAAAGAGATAATATAATTTGACTGATCCCAGACTCCATAAATCAAACGAACAAAGGATAAGGTTCTTACCAAAGAACAAATAAATTTAAGATCAACGAAATTAATTAAAATATGAATATTTTCTCCTACAACGCCAGCTCATCCAAAGGATGAGTAGAGGATGGCAACACCGCAGACATAAAGGGCGAAGCTGAGAAAGCGACGAAGGATTAAGCTACCCGTGGGTATCATGCACACATGCGTCCTCCGTGGGTATCATGCACACATGACGCATGCCCACGTTCTCACATACTATCTGTTTTGCAAAGACTGAACTCAAGTAACAAACCTGTATCCTATCCGGTAATTTTCGTGTTTGTAAAATATCAGTTCATAAGACCTTATGCATAGGCAAAGTGGAGGTTATGAGAGAAAGTACACTGTCTACCAAGAACCATACTCCTCATCTGTCACTTAGAGCTAGCTACTCTATATTATAACAATACATCATGCTTCCGGCCACGTACTTGCAGTTCTATAGAATACAAACATCAAGTTGTTAGCAACAGAAACTGCACCCACAGTAATAATCCCTCAGAAGAATCCACGGTAATAATACCCTTTCAATTCAACTCCTGTCTAATTTCGGAAGGCTAAGTTGATGACAAATTAATTCTGAAGGGAAGTACATCGAGATAGCATTCAGATCAGGGGCATTGAAATGAAGTACAATGATATAGCATGCAAACAAATGGTAGAGGGGATGGATCCACTCACCATACGGGATCGCAGCCTAAGACCGCGGCAAGACCTCGTAAGAACACCATGGACGGAGCACGCGGCAACCTCAGCTGCAGAGGTTAGGAAAAATATGGTTCCATCAGACACTACGGCTCCCCCGAATCAACCAAAATGCATTAGAATAATACACAGGTTCCCCTTAGATTCAACTAAAACTTGATCTAGAAAAAAGTCGTGAAACAATGAAGATGAAGTACAAGGCCACCCTTACCATACAGGAGTTTCTTAACATGTAAAACTTAAGGGGTAGACGATTGAGGTACACTACCATTCACACAAAGCTGCAACTTTCTTTTGTAGTCGTGATTTCCTATCACATACCACTCATGTCCACTTCAATTTTTGCCACCTACATTGTTTACTCCAGGTTGATGATCAATACTCGCAAAGCTTTATGTCATACAGGTTGCACCTGGCATAGAACATGTCCCTATAATTTAAAAGTAGACCAACTGCATTTTTTATTTTTTATTTTCTTAAATAACCAAATTTCTTACACAGCTAAAGTCCTTCAAATAGATCTGCAAAAAGATCTGTTACTGATTTGTGGAAAGATTCAAGTAGAGAGCTGCAACATATAGTTCAAAAGCTTGGCAGGTCATGTCGCTTAAGTAGATCAGAGGTACACCTCATACCGTTATTTAAAGAGTTGCACCAAATCTTCAAGAGCATCTACTTTCTGACAAACTGCAGCACTATTGTTATTGTTGTTCCCATGTGGAGCTAAATTGGCTAAAGCTCATGTAGCCTGCGTGCAAAATGATATGAACATTATCTAAAATACGACCCAACATGAATAAATCCAGCACAACATGTTTAAGTGGAAATCAAATAAACTCTAAAACAAAAGGAAATGAGAGAAGACACATACCTATAGATGAGGAAGCAACAGCAAGGGAGCCCAATGAATCAACATGTGAATTGGTGGCTTACCAGGAAGGGATGGGACGGGTGGAGTGCTTGGCGCGAGGCGGGAGGAGGTGAGGTGATGCCGATGTAGTCTCCGTTCAGTTCGTCCATCCGGCGGCGCATGATCAAGATGTGCCGCGGGCGCCCATGGATTGGATGATGCATCAGCAGGTTAGTTACGGATGGACGATGCGATCTACTAGTGTTTTCTTCCTTTCATTCATTCCTTTTAGATTTAAATCGTCCAGCATGCATGCAAGGTGTGTTTGCGTGAGAAGAGAGGTTGACACAAGTGAGAGAGAAGAGGAATAGGGCGATCTGGATATTGGTTTCGTATCTCGATATGAATACCAGGCGTAGGGATTAAATCGTCCTTCCTTTTTAATAGCGCCTCCTTCCCTTCTATTTTTTCTTTTTCTCGCGCGCGTGGTGATTTTAGGCAAATCGGTCGACCTGATGCGCACGTATGTTTTTTTAGATAAAGTCTTGGCGTGTTCTACAACTTCCATTTTATTATCGAGCTTGCTGCTGGTAATGCAGAGAAGAGAGACAGCAATAGAAGCAGATCGGCCGGAGAAGGAGGGGAGATCCATGGTGAGATAGATACTTCTCCCTTTCTTGGCTGTTCTTGTTTTGTGTGATCTCTTCGTGGTTTGCCATTACCGCTTTATTGAGCTCTGTGGTCGTAACGCAGACAGAAAATAGAGCGATCGAAGGCACTGCAGAAGAATCAAGCTAGGGGTTGAATCTGGTGAAACTATTGCTGTATCTCTGATGAAATAGGTCCTTGTGTACCCAAAAATGTTTTTTAAAAAAAATCATGAGCAAACCACGAGACAGTTGTAGTTCAAATTTGATCCGCTTCCAGCTACATCAGCAGAAATTTGTCTTTTTTACGAGAGGTAGACGGAAACATTTAACAAGCAACCATTTGGTTATTTGTAAATAACATTTGGTATAATATTTTAAAAAATTGATGTGGTCCAAATTTGCAACAAATATTTCGTAGGTGCTTCATAAACCCCCTGTTTTTAGCACTTAGAAACCGTTTTAATGGCAACACTATTCCGAACTAATCAGAACGCAGAACCACTCTGCTCACGGATCACCCCACTGCCCACTGTAGCCGATCTGAGCCGTCTTTTGATCCAACGGCTCTGGCTCACTTCTTCCTAACGAAAAGATAAAAAAGGACAGCAGCGCACTGCACTCTCTCCTCTTCCCTCCGTAACCTAACGTAACCCTAGAAATCACCCACCCACCGCCGCCACTCACCCACCCACCCCGTCCACGCCCTTCTTTCTCTCTCCCTATCCCTCGATTCAGATCGACGACGCCGCCGCTGTTTTCACGAGAGGTGGCCGGAAGCCTTTTGACGCACTTTGGTTATTTTGTACATAAATGTGGACTAATATTTTGTAAAATTTGTTTGGTTCAATTTTGCAACATAATTTTGGTATGTGCTTCACAAAACCCTATGTTTTTAGAACTTAGAAACCATTTGAAAGAGACATGCCTCCAACCATTCAGAACTGAGAGTTCTCCCTCCCACGGATCGACCCATGAAACCAATCTAAGTCGTCCACACCCTATCCATCCAACGTCTCTCGCCTCCTACCGAAAAAGACAAACAAATCAGCACGTAAACGCACTTCCCCGACCGAAACCATAGCAGTGCATGGCACATTTCCCCCCTTCCTCGCCGCCGCCTCCCTCTCCCCAGCGCGTGGCACATCTGGATCTCCTTTCTTCCTTTCCCGGATCCAGATCGACGCCGCCTCTCTCACGTCACCGGCAGGTCCCTCCGCCGCCGGCCTCTCCTCCCCCAGCTCCGTCCATCTTCCCTCCCGGCACACCCACCTGTCCCAGTCGCTCGTATTGTCCTCCCGCAGTAGATCGAGCGCAGAGCCAATGGGCATCCACGTGGCAATGGAGGGGTGCGCATGGCGGGGAAGCTTTGGTCCCGGTTGGTGTTACCAACCGGGACCAAAGGGTTTAGGGTTTTTGTTTTCTGTTTATTTATTTTTTAGGAGTTCCGATTTTGTGTTTTCCATTTAATTCTTTTTGTATGGAGATCATGTTACGCAAAAAACAAGTCGTATACATAAAGTTTTACTATATCGAGATCACGTTTGATGCATATATACATACACAAGTTGCTTTAGTGCGATTCTCATGTCGAGATCACGTCAATTACATTGGAGGCAAAAAATAATTACTAGGGTGATAAAATTCTCCGGTTTTCTTCATGACCTCCGAGTTCAAAAATCCCGCCCATTCCTCTTGAATTGCTTTTAGGCGCTTCGTTGGTATGAGCTGGTCGAAAATAACCAGGGACACTAGCCCTTTTATTTGGAAATTCTACATGCAGAAACACACAATCACTCACGTAGGGATGACATGCATGTATGCAGGGGCGTAGCCAAGCCCCAGGCTACACGGGCTTTGGCCTGGGGCGTGGCACCAAAATCCTTCGTTGACTGTAGCAAAAATAGCACTGTTTAGCACTGTTTGGTACTGTAGTTTGAAGCTGGCCTGGGGCTTGGCTGAATCCTGGCTACGGCACTGCATGTATGGAGTAGGGGGTTGGACACTCTGGATGGACACATGGTATGTAGGTGACATGTACGTTGTGGATGTATGGCACAAGGATGGAGGCAATGGATGGACACAAAGGTAGTTGGCATATACAATATGGATGTATATTTTGTTGGGCCAAATATGGATCTATGTGTGGTGGAGAACTTATAACCAGGCAGGTGTTTAGGAACTCATGGTTAATGGTATACACTGGGTGGAATGAACATACCAATTGATGGATGAATAGATGCGTGGATGAGCATTTCATGTGTGTAGTTCCATTGATGATGCTCATGTTGGTTTTCACATGTAATGTTTAGCTTGATACTAGCGCGCCATCATGGTAACTTGTTGCCTGCCGAAGCATTTATAACCACCGCTCCCAATATCACCCCACAATCCCATACAAAACTTACTCAACTCGACCAACCCATCAAACAAAAAATTAAGGTGAGGTTTAGTTGTTAGATAACCAAGACACGTCATCCTTCGTGGATTTGTTGAGGCGGGCTCAAAAAATGATGTTTGAGAATATTTTCCCACCTTTCCAGAGCGGTTTTAGAATGTCCATTTCAAATGCTTTCATCTTCCCGGTGGTCAAAAAACATGGATAATTTTATGCATGTTAAGAAATTTTTATATTATGCTACAAACGAGGTAATACATATTAAGTTACATGTTCTGGGGTCATCAGATTAGTTCGCCAACGAGGAAAAACACCATAACAATGATTTTTCGCAACCTCTCTATAACCATGTATCGGGGCTCACTGTACATGAACATCATGCCAGGACCCCAAAATATTATGCTACAACCCTTTTTAGGATGTTCAAGAATTGCCCATCTTAGATGTCTTTATATCCCGATGGTCCAAAAAATTGGAATGTTTGTAGCATGTTAAAAAAATTGGTATTGATGCTTACAAACTGTTAATGTATATTGTGTGTTCAATGTGTAATGAACATATTTGTTTGCCAAGAGGGGAAAACAACACGTGTTTTGTTATACCTTCTCGCGTGTGCTCTATCCCGTATCAAATTGCCTCGGTGAAAAATATTAAAGTCATTTCAGTATAACTCCGATCCTTGAGAACGTCCAAGGCACATCCAATAAGGAGAACACAATCGTATACGTGCATGATGCAAGGATAAATGTACCTTTGAATTAAAAGGAGGAAAATGAGAGACGTGCATTGCACGTGCACATTAACTAGTATACGTATACGTGCATGCATCATCAGGTGAGATCGACTGATTTCCCTCAAATCACCACGCACGCGCGCGTGCGAGAAAAGGAAGAAAAAAAACAAGAAATTAAGGAAGGAGGCGCCATTTCCGACGCCTGATATTATTCATAGCCAGCCATGAAACCAAGATGAAGATCGCCATCATATTAATTGGACGTGCGATTTAAACGAAACAAATCTTAAAAGAAGACTTCGTAACTTACCTGCTGCGTGATCCATCGGCGAGAAGCTAGCTCGGCACAAGTGTGCGAGAAGAAAAGAAAAACGAAAAAAGGGAGTTGGAGGCGCTATTCATTAATTTCCTACGTACGCCTGGTATTCACAGAGCGCGCGAGATATGAAACCAAGATCCATCGGATCTACCTACGCCGGCCAGGACGTGCACGCCATCAAAAAAGACGAGGATCCAAACACGGTTGGATAGATCTTTCGAAAGTATGCATGTACGCATGGAGTACTGACTGCTAGTGCAAGGAAAATGGTAGATCGGCCGGTGACCTGCTGCTGCTGACCTCACGCGGCCGGACGTTGATCTGATCGATGGGGACGTCGGAGGAGGAGCACCACTGCCATCCCACGCCGTCATCAGGCGCGCTTACCTCGCCGTCGCCAAGCTAGTCCAAGTCGCGACAAGTCACACGCGCAACCGCACGCGGCTTTGGTGACCATGGGCTCATATTTATAGACCCAGTCAAGAGTCAGAGCGTAATTTTTTTTTGAACCGTGGAGAAAAATAAGGCGGGAAAGTCTAGAGTTTGGTTCTCTCCCCTGTTTGTTTTGTTATACTAGTTGAGGAAGTAAAATGTGGGAGCGGAGGTACAAACGGAGTGCCACGATAATTAAGTAGGCAGATATCAATTCAATCGCGTTACATGCATGCAGGGAGTCAAGGATTCACGCTTTCCTTTAAACAAATCAGCATCTTCTTTTCCCATGCATGATCCTAGCTAGTAGTATTATTTTTGAAGATTCCATAAATCTCCTAAAATCAATCTTACTTTCCCTAAACTTTTCTATACAGTAATTAGATTCATGCAATGATTATGTTCCCCTGGTTATTAGTGGTTTTCGTCAGATCGGAGGAGAAAGAGTGTTTTCTCGGCGGGGGAATAGGTCCGCTAATTTTGGGCTCGCGCATTCAATATGCGAGCGTGACTTTTCTTTACAAAACATGACCGTGGGGTTAGGTTCCTGAAATGACGCTCCGGCGTGAAATCAGTACTATACTACATTTCCTGCAATAGTTAAAAGGATGGCATGAATCGTTTCAAGCAAAACAGAGAGAGAGGAATCAGAGGAAGCGATCAGAGTATTTAGTGGCGGTGGTTTCCAAACAACACGCTTAATTAACCTTCCTTTAAAATGCGAGATATTCCCTCCTAATTTTTCTCCCGGATGGTTAACTAGGCCAGTCTAGTGCTACCCTCCGCCCGACTAAGATTTCCACGCACGTATTTGTAGGCCGGTCGTCGAGATGGTATTAGGACGTGCCTTGTCGGCACAATGTTTTTTCAACGAAAAGAGAGAGCCAGAATTTTCTCCCCGGGAAGAGGATCTAATTTTTGGTTCATGTATTCGAGTATTTTCTGGCCTAAGGATGCGAGCGTGACTTTCCCTTTAAAAACCAACAGCGCCGCATGATCAGTTTCCTAAAATTTCCTTTCGTGAACATCATACTTGATTAATTTCCGGGATTCTTAATCACGGGATTCTCAGTTATTCTGTTACACACAAATCCATGATTAGTTTCCGTAGTGATCCCTTGCATGGCGCACTCACAGGTAAGATCGGTTGGGCTAATTTTTTTATCAGACTGCTGCTGCTACTACTACTATGCATGCACGACAGGAGTGCAATCCGTGTAAAAAGGAATTGCCATCCATGATTTGGCCGCCGTGCGTTTCAAACAGAAGAGATATTCCCTCCTGGTTTTCCTCGGGACTAATTAGTCCACCTTGGTCATGATTTACAAACAAAAGAACCATCCAATAATTGCATGGACCATCTTTTCACTAAACCCTGATGACAATCTCGGAACTAATCAAGAGGTTACCGCTCGAGCTTTTTTTTTTTTGTGCACCTCTTACTGTGGATGCAAAAATATTCTAGGACCTAAAAGCAGCAGCTACGGCGTGCACCCGGAGACTTGCCCTTTGACATGCATTTGGACCATTACAAAATGGATTATCTCCATCACCTATGTTCAACTTCAAATATCAACTTCAGGACTAGAGTCCCCGTCTACAACAAACAAGGGCAATAGAGAGCACCATGCAGCAACCACGAAAAAAATCAATCCTCCAAATAAGCACAAGATAGATAGATGCTAATCATGATTTCACCAGATGAAGCTAATGACATGAATCGGCCAAACCTTTCTGCGATACCTGATAGCTTGATTGATATCTTGGGTGCTATTAGCACACGTACAACACGGAATATAACCTCAAGTTGTACCGTGAAGAAAACACCACTCCAAGGTGTATAAGTAGATATTACCGCCCGCCAAGGTGTGCATGCCAGTAAATATGGGAGAGGAGCCATCTAAAAAGAGCACTACTACTGCTATAGTGCTATGAGGGGTAAATGCATGAAGCATGGTGGGTGGACTGTCGGTCCAACTGATAGAGATTCAGAGAAGTGTGAGGCAAGTGGACTGGCCATAGGAGAGAGATTCAGATACATAATTGTTGGATGCTCGACACATAGTAGACCTCAACAGTGTGGTCACATAGCGCTGCTTCCTTGTTCCCGAGCCAGTGGTTTGTGACCACGACCCCGACCCTCATGCTGGACGCATGGCAAATCCATAAACAGGCTGCGCCATGTCCACCACCAGCTCAGCCTACGGATGCGGCCATACCGGCCAGTGGTGGCGTTGGACTGCACACCGGCCAGTGCCCAGGCTGCGACAGCCACCAAGTACGCAGCTTTGCAAGGGAAATGTGTCCCCGATCCCGCCGCGCGCGGCAGCGTGAGTCCAAAGGGGGAAAAAAAAAAGGAGAAGCTGAGAGCTGGATGGACCGATCGATCGGAAAAATATACGTGCATCATCAGGTGAGGTCGATTGATTTCCCTCAGATCACCAGTTCACCACGCGCGCGTGCGAGAAGATTAAAAAAACAAGAAGGGAAGGAGGCGCTATTTCCTACGCCTGATATTATTTCGGCGAGAAGCTAGCTCGGCACAAGTGTGCGAGATCAAAAAGAAAAACAAAAACAGGGAGTTGGAGGCGCTATTCATTAATTTCCTACGTACGCCTGGTATTCACAGAGCGCGCGAGATATGAAACCAAGATCCATCGGATCTACCTACGCTGGCCAGGACGCGCACGCCATCAAAAAAGACGAGGATCCAAACACGGTTGGATAGATCTTTCGAAAGTATGCATGTACGCATGGAGTACTGACTGCTAGTGCAAGGAAAATGGTAGATCGGCCGGTGACCTGCTGCTGCTGACTTCGCGCGGCCGGACGTTGATCCGATCGATGGGGACGTCGGAGGAGGAGCACCACCGCCATCCCACGCCGTCGTCAGGCGCGCTCACCTCACCTCCCGTGCCGTTTATTTAAGATCCCATCTCCTAAAATCAATCTTACTTTCCGTAAACTTTTCTATATACCAGTAATTAGATTCATCCGACACCCACTTGTCTACAATCTTCTTGTAGCAAGGCTTCTGGGTGGCTAGCCACTGAGGAATCACCTATTTAACACAAGAAAGATCCATATGAGTAGATTTTTTTATCAGTCATGTGGAGAATAATAGGAAAATATATGTGGCTACCTTCATGTACTGGGCTTTCGACAAGTGTATGGGCCTTGCATCCTTTTTGGTGACCACCCTATGCATCTGCTCTGCATAGACTGTACAACACAGCCAACACGTGCCTCGTAAAGCTGGTCGGGGATGAGCTTCTTCGCCATTTTAATCAACACCTGCTTCGCCGCCTCCTCTTTACCTTCACCTTCGACAAGTGTGAAGTAATCCTAGAATCATTGAGCATTAGGAAAAAGGAATTAACACGATGAAGTCCAAACTCTTGGTATTAAGTAGTAAAGTTCTACAAATTTCTTACCCAGAACTCAGTGATGAGCCGGTTGCCAAGGTGGTCGAAGGTGGAGTCCGGAACGATCGTGAAGTGGGCCCAAGACCAAGCAGGCACCCTTTGGCCAGTGGCGATTCCATCCTTCTTGAGGTCGATCAAGCCAGGGTAAAGCTGCTTGATAAGACGGCCAAGGACGCCTGAAGGTAAGCATTTCTTTGTTGAGGCCACCACACTGAATGTCCTGCACATACCGAAATCAAAAGTCAGAATGCTTGTGATGAAAACGTAAATAAACTAGAAGGTAACAAAAGTCATAATGCTTGTGACAAAAGTCATAATGCTTGTGATTACACCACTTACCCATCTCTGCCGACATCAAGAAGGCCATTGCACTCACGAGATGGCATCTTGGAAAGACCTCGCAAGTAGGGCTTACGGTCACGCAGAATGCCGATCAACGGAAGTGGATGAGCTGTCAACAGATCCTCATCCGCCACGGCATCCTCATCCTCATCCTCCTCACTCTCCTGGGGCAGCTCCTCGTCCTCTGACTCCTCCGAGCGCCGGTCCTGAAAGTAGGGATGTAAATGGTCAGGTATGTGGCGCCATATAGTACCATTTATTCCGGTCTACAGTTCAAAACTTTTTTTGTTTCCTGAAAAAATGAAGTGTGAACGCATTTATATGGATTAAATGGCGCCATTAACATGTCCATTTACATCCCTACCTGATAGTCATCCTCACTCTCCTGGGGCTGCTCCTCCTCCTCTGACTCCTCCTCCACCTCGGGCTCCCCGGGCCGCTCCTCCTCCTCAGACTCGGAAGACGAAGCTACGGGCACAGGACTACTCAAGCGAGCCCGAGGGGCCTTACCCCCGCGCGCATGGGTGGTTGTCGAGGGTCTGCCACGCCGTGCGGAAGAGTCCTTCGCAGCCGAGCGGTGACGCTTTCTTCCAATCATCACCTTGGAAGTCCCATCAGCGGCCTGCCCGTATAGGTTAGAAACAGTCCCAACCTTGAGAGGCCGCTTCTCCTTGGCGACACTCTTCCTCGCCACGAGTCGCTTCTCCTTCGGGACACTCTTCCTCGCCGCGAGCTGCTTCTCCTTCGCGCCCGGCTTCTCCTTCCCCTTCCCCCCAGCCATGTCTCAATCACCTGTCATCACGAAGAATGTGTTGATTAGTACAAGTAAAAACACAATAGTAATAAATAGGCTTAAAGAAAACTCATAAGAAGAATTTGCAATATTTTGAATAAGCTTAAACAACACATATATCAACATAAGAAGCATGCCAAAACACATATTAATGCAACAAAAAACAAATTAAGGAGTGGCATACAAAATATTACAAGTTCAGGAGTGGCATACAAAATATTACATCACAAATATTACAAGTTCAGGAGTGGCATACAAATGGTTCATACAAGTACAAAGCTTCAGAAGCCATTGTCTACATTGTTTGGATCATAACTTGGACCAGGATCATCATCATCGTCGCTATCACGAGTGTGTTATAATCTGGACGGTTAGATCCTAATAGGGTGTGCTGGATCATGAGGCTGTAATCAGTCCGTTGCACTTTGTGTACATTAGGCTGGGTGGTTGTAGGGAAAAATATGTTTGCTTGTTTAATAGTATAAGTAGATATTACCGCCCGCCAAGGTGTGCATGCCAGTAAATATGGGAGAGGAGCCATCTAAAAAGAGCACTACTACTGCTATAGTGCTATGAGGGGTAAATGCATGAAGCATGGTGGGTGGACTGTCGGTCCAACTGATAGAGATTCAGAGAAGTGTGAGGCAAGTGGACTGGCCATAGGAGAGAGATTCAGATACATAATTGTTGGATGCTCGACACATAGTAGACCTCAACAGTGTGGTCACATAGCGCTGCTTCCTTGTTCCCGAGCCAGTGGTTTGTGACCACGACCCCGACCCTCATGCTGGACGCATGGCAAATCCATAAACAGGCTGCGCCATGTCCACCACCAGCTCAGCCTACGGATGCGGCCATACCGGCCAGTGGTGGCGTTGGACTGCACACCGGCCAGTGCCCAGGCTGCGACAGCCACCAAGTACGCAGCTTTGCAAGGGAAATGTGTCCCCGATCCCGCCGCGCGCGGCAGCGTGAGTCCAAAGGGGGAAAAAAAAAAGGAGAAGCTGAGAGCTGGATGGACCGATCGATCGGAAAAATATACGTGCATCATCAGGTGAGGTCGATTGATTTCCCTCAGATCACCAGTTCACCACGCGCGCGTGCGAGAAGATTAAAAAAACAAGAAGGGAAGGAGGCGCTATTTCCTACGCCTGATATTATTTCGGCGAGAAGCTAGCTCGGCACAAGTGTGCGAGATCAAAAAGAAAAACAAAAACAGGGAGTTGGAGGCGCTATTCATTAATTTCCTACGTACGCCTGGTATTCACAGAGCGCGCGAGATATGAAACCAAGATCCATCGGATCTACCTACGCTGGCCAGGACGCGCACGCCATCAAAAAAGACGAGGATCCAAACACGGTTGGATAGATCTTTCGAAAGTATGCATGTACGCATGGAGTACTGACTGCTAGTGCAAGGAAAATGGTAGATCGGCCGGTGACCTGCTGCTGCTGACTTCGCGCGGCCGGACGTTGATCCGATCGATGGGGACGTCGGAGGAGGAGCACCACCGCCATCCCACGCCGTCGTCAGGCGCGCTCACCTCACCTCCCGTGCCGTTTATTTAAGATCCCATCTCCTAAAATCAATCTTACTTTCCGTAAACTTTTCTATATACCAGTAATTAGATTCATCCGACACCCACTTGTCTACAATCTTCTTGTAGCAAGGCTTCTGGGTGGCTAGCCACTGAGGAATCACCTATTTAACACAAGAAAGATCCATATGAGTAGATTTTTTTATCAGTCATGTGGAGAATAATAGGAAAATATATGTGGCTACCTTCATGTACTGGGCTTTCGACAAGTGTATGGGCCTTGCATCCTTTTTGGTGACCACCCTATGCATCTGCTCTGCATAGACTGTACAACATAGCCAACACGTGCCTCGTAAAGCTGGTCGGGGATGAGCTTCTTCGCCATTTTAATCAACACCTGCTTCGCCGCCTCCTCTTTACCTTCACCTTCGACAAGTGTGAAGTAATCCTAGAATCATTGAGCATTAGGAAAAAGGAATTAACACGATGAAGTCCAAACTCTTGGTATTAAGTAGTAAAGTTCTACAAATTTCTTACCCAGAACTCAGTGATGAGCCGGTTGCCAAGGTGGTCGAAGGTGGAGTCCGGAACGATCGTGAAGTGGGCCCAAGACCAAGCAGGCACCCTTTGGCCAGTGGCGATTCCATCCTTCTTGAGGTCGATCAAGCCAGGGTAAAGCTGCTTGATAAGACGGCCAAGGACGCCTGAAGGTAAGCATTTCTTTGTTGAGGCCACCACACTGAATGTCCTGCACATACCGAAATCAAAAGTCAGAATGCTTGTGATGAAAACGTAAATAAACTAGAAGGTAACAAAAGTCATAATGCTTGTGACAAAAGTCATAATGCTTGTGATTACACCACTTACCCATCTCTGCCGACATCAAGAAGGCCATTGCACTCACGAGATGGCATCTTGGAAAGACCTCGCAAGTAGGGCTTACGGTCGCGCAGAATGCCGATCAACGGAAGTGGATGAGCTGTCAACAGATCCTCATCCGCCACGGCATCCTCATCCTCATCCTCCTCACTCTCCTGGCGCAGAATGCTTACAAACTGTTAATGTATATTGTGTGTTCAATGTGTAATGAACATATTTGTTTGCCAAGAGGGGAAAACAACACGTGTTTTGTTATACCTTCTCGCGTGTGCTCTATCCCGTATCAAATTGCCTCGGTGAAAAATATTAAAGTCATTTCAGTATAACTCCGATCCTTGAGAACGTCCAAGGCACATCCAATAAGGAGAACACAATCGTATACGTGCATGATGCAAGGATAAATGTACCTTTGAATTAAAAGGAGGAAAATGAGAGACGTGCATTGCACGTGCACATTAACTAGTATACGTATACGTGCATGCATCATCAGGTGAGATCGACTGATTTCCCTCAAATCACCACGCACGCGCGCGTGCGAGAAAAGGAAGAAAAAAAACAAGAAATTAAGGAAGGAGGCGCCATTTCCGACGCCTGATATTATTCATAGCCAGCCATGAAACCAAGATGAAGATCGCCATCATATTAATTGGACGTGCGATTTAAACGAAACAAATCTTAAAAGAAGACTTCGTAACTTACCTGCTGCGTGATCCATCGGCGAGAAGCTAGCTCGGCACAAGTGTGCGAGAAGAAAAGAAAAACGAAAAAAGGGAGTTGGAGGCGCTATTCATTAATTTCCTACGTACGCCTGGTATTCACAGAGCGCGCGAGATATGAAACCAAGATCCATCGGATCTACCTACGCCGGCCAGGACGTGCACGCCATCAAAAAAGACGAGGATCCAAACACGGTTGGATAGATCTTTCGAAAGTATGCATGTACGCATGGAGTACTGACTGCTAGTGCAAGGAAAATGGTAGATCGGCCGGTGACCTGCTGCTGCTGACCTCACGCGGCCGGACGTTGATCTGATCGATGGGGACGTCGGAGGAGGAGCACCACTGCCATCCCACGCCGTCATCAGGCGCGCTTACCTCGCCGTCGCCAAGCTAGTCCAAGTCGCGACAAGTCACACGCGCAACCGCACGCGGCTTTGGTGACCATGGGCTCATATTTATAGACCCAGTCAAGAGTCAGAGCGTAATTTTTTTTTGAACCGTGGAGAAAAATAAGGCGGGAAAGTCTAGAGTTTGGTTCTCTCCCCCTGTTTGTTTTGTTATACTAGTTGAGGAAGTAAAATGTGGGAGCGGAGGTACAAACGGAGTGCCACGATAATTAAGTAGGCAGATATCAATTCAATCGCGTTACATGCATGCAGGGAGTCAAGGATTCACGCTTTCCTTTAAACAAATCAGCATCTTCTTTTCCCATGCATGATCCTAGCTAGTAGTATTATTTTTGAAGATTCCATAAATCTCCTAAAATCAATCTTACTTTCCCTAAACTTTTCTATACAGTAATTAGATTCATGCAATGATTATGTTCCCCTGGTTATTAGTGGTTTTCGTCAGATCGGAGGAGAAAGAGTGTTTTCTCGGCGGGGGAATAGGTCCGCTAATTTTGGGCTCGCGCATTCAATATGCGAGCGTGACTTTTCTTTACAAAACATGACCGTGGGGTTAGGTTCCTGAAATGACGCTCCGGCGTGAAATCAGTACTATACTACATTTCCTGCAATAGTTAAAAGGATGGCATGAATCGTTTCAAGCAAAACAGAGAGAGAGGAATCAGAGGAAGCGATCAGAGTATTTAGTGGCGGTGGTTTCCAAACAACACGCTTAATTAACCTTCCTTTAAAATGCGAGATATTCCCTCCTAATTTTTCTCCCGGATGGTTAACTAGGCCAGTCTAGTGCTACCCTCCGCCCGACTAAGATTTCCACGCACGTATTTGTAGGCCGGTCGTCGAGATGGTATTAGGACGTGCCTTGTCGGCACAATGTTTTTTCAACGAAAAGAGAGAGCCAGAATTTTCTCCCCGGGAAGAGGATCTAATTTTTGGTTCATGTATTCGAGTATTTTCTGGCCTAAGGATGCGAGCGTGACTTTCCCTTTAAAAACCAACAGCGCCGCATGATCAGTTTCCTAAAATTTCCTTTCGTGAACATCATACTTGATTAATTTCCGGGATTCTTAATCACGGGATTCTCAGTTATTCTGTTACACACAAATCCATGATTAGTTTCCGTAGTGATCCCTTGCATGGCGCACTCACAGGTAAGATCGGTTGGGCTAATTTTTTTATCAGACTGCTGCTGCTACTACTACTATGCATGCACGACAGGAGTGCAATCCGTGTAAAAAGGAATTGCCATCCATGATTTGGCCGCCGTGCGTTTCAAACAGAAGAGATATTCCCTCCTGGTTTTCCTCGGGACTAATTAGTCCACCTTGGTCATGATTTACAAACAAAAGAACCATCCAATAATTGCATGGACCATCTTTTCACTAAACCCTGATGACAATCTCGGAACTAATCAAGAGGTTACCGCTCGAGCTTTTTTTTTTTTGTGCACCTCTTACTGTGGATGCAAAAATATTCTAGGACCTAAAAGCAGCAGCTACGGCGTGCACCCGGAGACTTGCCCTTTGACATGCATTTGGACCATTACAAAATGGATTATCTCCATCACCTATGTTCAACTTCAAATATCAACTTCAGGACTAGAGTCCCCGTCTACAACAAACAAGGGCAATAGAGAGCACCATGCAGCAACCACGAAAAAAATCAATCCTCCAAATAAGCACAAGATAGATAGATGCTAATCATGATTTCACCAGATGAAGCTAATGACATGAATCGGCCAAACCTTTCTGCGATACCTGATAGCTTGATTGATATCTTGGGTGCTATTAGCACACGTACAACACGGAATATAACCTCAAGTTGTACCGTGAAGAAAACACCACTCCAAGGTGTATAAGTAGATATTACCGCCCGCCAAGGTGTGCATGCCAGTAAATATGGGAGAGGAGCCATCTAAAAAGAGCACTACTACTGCTATAGTGCTATGAGGGGTAAATGCATGAAGCATGGTGGGTGGACTGTCGGTCCAACTGATAGAGATTCAGAGAAGTGTGAGGCAAGTGGACTGGCCATAGGAGAGAGATTCAGATACATAATTGTTGGATGCTCGACACATAGTAGACCTCAACAGTGTGGTCACATAGCGCTGCTTCCTTGTTCCCGAGCCAGTGGTTTGTGACCACGACCCCGACCCTCATGCTGGACGCATGGCAAATCCATAAACAGGCTGCGCCATGTCCACCACCAGCTCAGCCTACGGATGCGGCCATACCGGCCAGTGGTGGCGTTGGACTGCACACCGGCCAGTGCCCAGGCTGCGACAGCCACCAAGTACGCAGCTTTGCAAGGGAAATGTGTCCCCGATCCCGCCGCGCGCGGCAGCGTGAGTCCAAAGGGGGAAAAAAAAAAGGAGAAGCTGAGAGCTGGATGGACCGATCGATCGGAAAAATATACGTGCATCATCAGGTGAGGTCGATTGATTTCCCTCAGATCACCAGTTCACCACGCGCGCGTGCGAGAAGATTAAAAAAACAAGAAGGGAAGGAGGCGCTATTTCCTACGCCTGATATTATTTCGGCGAGAAGCTAGCTCGGCACAAGTGTGCGAGATCAAAAAGAAAAACAAAAACAGGGAGTTGGAGGCGCTATTCATTAATTTCCTACGTACGCCTGGTATTCACAGAGCGCGCGAGATATGAAACCAAGATCCATCGGATCTACCTACGCTGGCCAGGACGCGCACGCCATCAAAAAAGACGAGGATCCAAACACGGTTGGATAGATCTTTCGAAAGTATGCATGTACGCATGGAGTACTGACTGCTAGTGCAAGGAAAATGGTAGATCGGCCGGTGACCTGCTGCTGCTGACTTCGCGCGGCCGGACGTTGATCCGATCGATGGGGACGTCGGAGGAGGAGCACCACCGCCATCCCACGCCGTCGTCAGGCGCGCTCACCTCACCTCCCGTGCCGTTTATTTAAGATCCCATCTCCTAAAATCAATCTTACTTTCCGTAAACTTTTCTATATACCAGTAATTAGATTCATCCGACACCCACTTGTCTACAATCTTCTTGTAGCAAGGCTTCTGGGTGGCTAGCCACTGAGGAATCACCTATTTAACACAAGAAAGATCCATATGAGTAGATTTTTTTATCAGTCATGTGGAGAATAATAGGAAAATATATGTGGCTACCTTCATGTACTGGGCTTTCGACAAGTGTATGGGCCTTGCATCCTTTTTGGTGACCACCCTATGCATCTGCTCTGCATAGACTGTACAACATAGCCAACACGTGCCTCGTAAAGCTGGTCGGGGATGAGCTTCTTCGCCATTTTAATCAACACCTGCTTCGCCGCCTCCTCTTTACCTTCACCTTCGACAAGTGTGAAGTAATCCTAGAATCATTGAGCATTAGGAAAAAGGAATTAACACGATGAAGTCCAAACTCTTGGTATTAAGTAGTAAAGTTCTACAAATTTCTTACCCAGAACTCAGTGATGAGCCGGTTGCCAAGGTGGTCGAAGGTGGAGTCCGGAACGATCGTGAAGTGGGCCCAAGACCAAGCAGGCACCCTTTGGCCAGTGGCGATTCCATCCTTCTTGAGGTCGATCAAGCCAGGGTAAAGCTGCTTGATAAGACGGCCAAGGACGCCTGAAGGTAAGCATTTCTTTGTTGAGGCCACCACACTGAATGTCCTGCACATACCGAAATCAAAAGTCAGAATGCTTGTGATGAAAACGTAAATAAACTAGAAGGTAACAAAAGTCATAATGCTTGTGACAAAAGTCATAATGCTTGTGATTACACCACTTACCCATCTCTGCCGACATCAAGAAGGCCATTGCACTCACGAGATGGCATCTTGGAAAGACCTCGCAAGTAGGGCTTACGGTCGCGCAGAATGCCGATCAACGGAAGTGGATGAGCTGTCAACAGATCCTCATCCGCCACGGCATCCTCATCCTCATCCTCCTCACTCTCCTGGCGCAGAATGCTTACAAACTGTTAATGTATATTGTGTGTTCAATGTGTAATGAACATATTTGTTTGCCAAGAGGGGAAAACAACACGTGTTTTGTTATACCTTCTCGCGTGTGCTCTATCCCGTATCAAATTGCCTCGGTGAAAAATATTAAAGTCATTTCAGTATAACTCCGATCCTTGAGAACGTCCAAGGCACATCCAATAAGGAGAACACAATCGTATACGTGCATGATGCAAGGATAAATGTACCTTTGAATTAAAAGGAGGAAAATGAGAGACGTGCATTGCACGTGCACATTAACTAGTATACGTATACGTGCATGCATCATCAGGTGAGATCGACTGATTTCCCTCAAATCACCACGCACGCGCGCGTGCGAGAAAAGGAAGAAAAAAAACAAGAAATTAAGGAAGGAGGCGCCATTTCCGACGCCTGATATTATTCATAGCCAGCCATGAAACCAAGATGAAGATCGCCATCATATTAATTGGACGTGCGATTTAAACGAAACAAATCTTAAAAGAAGACTTCGTAACTTACCTGCTGCGTGATCCATCGGCGAGAAGCTAGCTCGGCACAAGTGTGCGAGAAGAAAAGAAAAACGAAAAAAGGGAGTTGGAGGCGCTATTCATTAATTTCCTACGTACGCCTGGTATTCACAGAGCGCGCGAGATATGAAACCAAGATCCATCGGATCTACCTACGCCGGCCAGGACGTGCACGCCATCAAAAAAGACGAGGATCCAAACACGGTTGGATAGATCTTTCGAAAGTATGCATGTACGCATGGAGTACTGACTGCTAGTGCAAGGAAAATGGTAGATCGGCCGGTGACCTGCTGCTGCTGACCTCACGCGGCCGGACGTTGATCTGATCGATGGGGACGTCGGAGGAGGAGCACCACTGCCATCCCACGCCGTCATCAGGCGCGCTTACCTCGCCGTCGCCAAGCTAGTCCAAGTCGCGACAAGTCACACGCGCAACCGCACGCGGCTTTGGTGACCATGGGCTCATATTTATAGACCCAGTCAAGAGTCAGAGCGTAATTTTTTTTTGAACCGTGGAGAAAAATAAGGCGGGAAAGTCTAGAGTTTGGTTCTCTCCCCCTGTTTGTTTTGTTATACTAGTTGAGGAAGTAAAATGTGGGAGCGGAGGTACAAACGGAGTGCCACGATAATTAAGTAGGCAGATATCAATTCAATCGCGTTACATGCATGCAGGGAGTCAAGGATTCACGCTTTCCTTTAAACAAATCAGCATCTTCTTTTCCCATGCATGATCCTAGCTAGTAGTATTATTTTTGAAGATTCCATAAATCTCCTAAAATCAATCTTACTTTCCCTAAACTTTTCTATACAGTAATTAGATTCATGCAATGATTATGTTCCCCTGGTTATTAGTGGTTTTCGTCAGATCGGAGGAGAAAGAGTGTTTTCTCGGCGGGGGAATAGGTCCGCTAATTTTGGGCTCGCGCATTCAATATGCGAGCGTGACTTTTCTTTACAAAACATGACCGTGGGGTTAGGTTCCTGAAATGACGCTCCGGCGTGAAATCAGTACTATACTACATTTCCTGCAATAGTTAAAAGGATGGCATGAATCGTTTCAAGCAAAACAGAGAGAGAGGAATCAGAGGAAGCGATCAGAGTATTTAGTGGCGGTGGTTTCCAAACAACACGCTTAATTAACCTTCCTTTAAAATGCGAGATATTCCCTCCTAATTTTTCTCCCGGATGGTTAACTAGGCCAGTCTAGTGCTACCCTCCGCCCGACTAAGATTTCCACGCACGTATTTGTAGGCCGGTCGTCGAGATGGTATTAGGACGTGCCTTGTCGGCACAATGTTTTTTCAACGAAAAGAGAGAGCCAGAATTTTCTCCCCGGGAAGAGGATCTAATTTTTGGTTCATGTATTCGAGTATTTTCTGGCCTAAGGATGCGAGCGTGACTTTCCCTTTAAAAACCAACAGCGCCGCATGATCAGTTTCCTAAAATTTCCTTTCGTGAACATCATACTTGATTAATTTCCGGGATTCTTAATCACGGGATTCTCAGTTATTCTGTTACACACAAATCCATGATTAGTTTCCGTAGTGATCCCTTGCATGGCGCACTCACAGGTAAGATCGGTTGGGCTAATTTTTTTATCAGACTGCTGCTGCTACTACTACTATGCATGCACGACAGGAGTGCAATCCGTGTAAAAAGGAATTGCCATCCATGATTTGGCCGCCGTGCGTTTCAAACAGAAGAGATATTCCCTCCTGGTTTTCCTCGGGACTAATTAGTCCACCTTGGTCATGATTTACAAACAAAAGAACCATCCAATAATTGCATGGACCATCTTTTCACTAAACCCTGATGACAATCTCGGAACTAATCAAGAGGTTACCGCTCGAGCTTTTTTTTTTTTGTGCACCTCTTACTGTGGATGCAAAAATATTCTAGGACCTAAAAGCAGCAGCTACGGCGTGCACCCGGAGACTTGCCCTTTGACATGCATTTGGACCATTACAAAATGGATTATCTCCATCACCTATGTTCAACTTCAAATATCAACTTCAGGACTAGAGTCCCCGTCTACAACAAACAAGGGCAATAGAGAGCACCATGCAGCAACCACGAAAAAAATCAATCCTCCAAATAAGCACAAGATAGATAGATGCTAATCATGATTTCACCAGATGAAGCTAATGACATGAATCGGCCAAACCTTTCTGCGATACCTGATAGCTTGATTGATATCTTGGGTGCTATTAGCACACGTACAACACGGAATATAACCTCAAGTTGTACCGTGAAGAAAACACCACTCCAAGGTGTATAAGTAGATATTACCGCCCGCCAAGGTGTGCATGCCAGTAAATATGGGAGAGGAGCCATCTAAAAAGAGCACTACTACTGCTATAGTGCTATGAGGGGTAAATGCATGAAGCATGGTGGGTGGACTGTCGGTCCAACTGATAGAGATTCAGAGAAGTGTGAGGCAAGTGGACTGGCCATAGGAGAGAGATTCAGATACATAATTGTTGGATGCTCGACACATAGTAGACCTCAACAGTGTGGTCACATAGCGCTGCTTCCTTGTTCCCGAGCCAGTGGTTTGTGACCACGACCCCGACCCTCATGCTGGACGCATGGCAAATCCATAAACAGGCTGCGCCATGTCCACCACCAGCTCAGCCTACGGATGCGGCCATACCGGCCAGTGGTGGCGTTGGACTGCACACCGGCCAGTGCCCAGGCTGCGACAGCCACCAAGTACGCAGCTTTGCAAGGGAAATGTGTCCCCGATCCCGCCGCGCGCGGCAGCGTGAGTCCAAAGGGGGAAAAAAAAAAGGAGAAGCTGAGAGCTGGATGGACCGATCGATCGGAAAAATATACGTGCATCATCAGGTGAGGTCGATTGATTTCCCTCAGATCACCAGTTCACCACGCGCGCGTGCGAGAAGATTAAAAAAACAAGAAGGGAAGGAGGCGCTATTTCCTACGCCTGATATTATTTCGGCGAGAAGCTAGCTCGGCACAAGTGTGCGAGATCAAAAAGAAAAACAAAAACAGGGAGTTGGAGGCGCTATTCATTAATTTCCTACGTACGCCTGGTATTCACAGAGCGCGCGAGATATGAAACCAAGATCCATCGGATCTACCTACGCTGGCCAGGACGCGCACGCCATCAAAAAAGACGAGGATCCAAACACGGTTGGATAGATCTTTCGAAAGTATGCATGTACGCATGGAGTACTGACTGCTAGTGCAAGGAAAATGGTAGATCGGCCGGTGACCTGCTGCTGCTGACTTCGCGCGGCCGGACGTTGATCCGATCGATGGGGACGTCGGAGGAGGAGCACCACCGCCATCCCACGCCGTCGTCAGGCGCGCTCACCTCACCTCCCGTGCCGTTTATTTAAGATCCCATCTCCTAAAATCAATCTTACTTTCCGTAAACTTTTCTATATACCAGTAATTAGATTCATCCGACACCCACTTGTCTACAATCTTCTTGTAGCAAGGCTTCTGGGTGGCTAGCCACTGAGGAATCACCTATTTAACACAAGAAAGATCCATATGAGTAGATTTTTTTATCAGTCATGTGGAGAATAATAGGAAAATATATGTGGCTACCTTCATGTACTGGGCTTTCGACAAGTGTATGGGCCTTGCATCCTTTTTGGTGACCACCCTATGCATCTGCTCTGCATAGACTGTACAACATAGCCAACACGTGCCTCGTAAAGCTGGTCGGGGATGAGCTTCTTCGCCATTTTAATCAACACCTGCTTCGCCGCCTCCTCTTTACCTTCACCTTCGACAAGTGTGAAGTAATCCTAGAATCATTGAGCATTAGGAAAAAGGAATTAACACGATGAAGTCCAAACTCTTGGTATTAAGTAGTAAAGTTCTACAAATTTCTTACCCAGAACTCAGTGATGAGCCGGTTGCCAAGGTGGTCGAAGGTGGAGTCCGGAACGATCGTGAAGTGGGCCCAAGACCAAGCAGGCACCCTTTGGCCAGTGGCGATTCCATCCTTCTTGAGGTCGATCAAGCCAGGGTAAAGCTGCTTGATAAGACGGCCAAGGACGCCTGAAGGTAAGCATTTCTTTGTTGAGGCCACCACACTGAATGTCCTGCACATACCGAAATCAAAAGTCAGAATGCTTGTGATGAAAACGTAAATAAACTAGAAGGTAACAAAAGTCATAATGCTTGTGACAAAAGTCATAATGCTTGTGATTACACCACTTACCCATCTCTGCCGACATCAAGAAGGCCATTGCACTCACGAGATGGCATCTTGGAAAGACCTCGCAAGTAGGGCTTACGGTCGCGCAGAATGCCGATCAACGGAAGTGGATGAGCTGTCAACAGATCCTCATCCGCCACGGCATCCTCATCCTCATCCTCCTCACTCTCCTGGCGCAGAATGCTTACAAACTGTTAATGTATATTGTGTGTTCAATGTGTAATGAACATATTTGTTTGCCAAGAGGGGAAAACAACACGTGTTTTGTTATACCTTCTCGCGTGTGCTCTATCCCGTATCAAATTGCCTCGGTGAAAAATATTAAAGTCATTTCAGTATAACTCCGATCCTTGAGAACGTCCAAGGCACATCCAATAAGGAGAACACAATCGTATACGTGCATGATGCAAGGATAAATGTACCTTTGAATTAAAAGGAGGAAAATGAGAGACGTGCATTGCACGTGCACATTAACTAGTATACGTATACGTGCATGCATCATCAGGTGAGATCGACTGATTTCCCTCAAATCACCACGCACGCGCGCGTGCGAGAAAAGGAAGAAAAAAAACAAGAAATTAAGGAAGGAGGCGCCATTTCCGACGCCTGATATTATTCATAGCCAGCCATGAAACCAAGATGAAGATCGCCATCATATTAATTGGACGTGCGATTTAAACGAAACAAATCTTAAAAGAAGACTTCGTAACTTACCTGCTGCGTGATCCATCGGCGAGAAGCTAGCTCGGCACAAGTGTGCGAGAAGAAAAGAAAAACGAAAAAAGGGAGTTGGAGGCGCTATTCATTAATTTCCTACGTACGCCTGGTATTCACAGAGCGCGCGAGATATGAAACCAAGATCCATCGGATCTACCTACGCCGGCCAGGACGTGCACGCCATCAAAAAAGACGAGGATCCAAACACGGTTGGATAGATCTTTCGAAAGTATGCATGTACGCATGGAGTACTGACTGCTAGTGCAAGGAAAATGGTAGATCGGCCGGTGACCTGCTGCTGCTGACCTCGCGCGGCCGGACGTTGATCTGATCGATGGGGACGTCGGAGGAGGAGCACCACTGCCATCCCACGCCGTCATCAGGCGCGCTTACCTCGCCGTCGCCAAGCTAGTCCAAGTCGCGACAAGTCACACGCGCAACCGCACGCGGCTTTGGTGACCATGGGCTCATATTTATAGAACCAGTCAAGAGTCGAGCGTAATTTTTTTTGAATTTTGAAGAAAAATAAGGCGGGAAAGTCTAGAGTTTGGTTCTCTCCCCTGTTTGTTTTGTTATACTAGTTGAGGAAGTAAAATGTGGGGGCGGAGTACAGGCGGTACAAACAGAGTGCCACGAGAATTAAGTAGGCAGATATCAATTCAATCGCGTTACATGCATGCAGGGAGTCAAGGATTCACTCTTTCCTTTAAACAAATCAGCATCTTCTTTTCGATCCCATGATCATAGCAATTAGTTTTTAAGATCCCATCTCCTAAAATCAATCTTACTTTCCGTAAACTTTTCTATATACCAGTAATTAGATTCATTCAACGAGTAGGTTCCCCGGCCCGGTGATTGGTAGTTTCCGTTGGATGGAGGAGAAAAACCAGCTCCGTGTTGGACAGACTATTTCTTTTTCTCCTATATATACTACGAGAATATTTCATCCCTAATCATTATGGTGTTCCATAGAGGCTTTGGTATACAAAACATTAGTATCGTGGCGTAAGTAACAGTTACATTACCAGTGATTGGGTCACACAAACAATCAGCTAAAAAAAATTCTAGTTGGATGCTTACCATGCATGTACGTATCAGCTGCATAGTTGAGGGAGTAAAATCTGGGAGCAAAGTACGTGCCGTACAAACGGAGGGCCACGGGAATTAAGGACACAGCTATCAATGTAGAAGATCCAAACTTTCCTTTAAACAAATCAGCATCTTCTTTTCCCATGCATGATTCTAGCTATTATTTTTGAAGATTCCATAAATCTCGCAAAATCATTCTTACTTTCCAGAAATTTAGTTAAAGGAATTAGATTCATGCAATGATCATGTTCCCCCGGTTATTAGTGATTTCCGTCAGATCGGAGGAGAAAGAGAGTTTTCTCGGCGGGGGAATAGGCCCGCTAATTTTGGGCTCGCGCATTCAATATGCGAGCGTGGCTTTCCTTTACAAAACATGACCGTGGGTTAAGGTTCCTGAAATGACGTTCCGTGAAATGCACCTCTTACGGTGAATGCAAAAATATACTAGGACCCCGCAAAAAAAAATACTAGGACCTAAAAGCAGCAGCTACGGCGTGCACCCGGAGACTTGCCCTTAGACATGCATTTGGACCATTACAAAATGGATTATCTCCATCACCTATGTTCAACTTCAGGACTAGAGTCCCCGTCTATAACAAACAAGGGCAATAGAGAACACCATGCAGCAACCACGAAAAAAATCAATCCTCCAAATAAGCACAAGATAGATAGATGCTAATCATGATTTCACCAGATGAAGCTAATGACATGAATCGGTCAAACCTTTCTGGGATACCTGATAGCTTGATTGATATCTTGAGTGCCACGAGAATTAAGTAGGCACATATCAATTCAATTGCGTTACATGCATGCAGGGAGTCAAGGATTCACGCTTTCCTTTAAACAAATCAGCATCTTCGTTTCCCATGCATGATCCTAGCTAGTATTATTTTTGAAGATTCCATAAATCTCCTAAAATCAATCTTGCTTTCCCTAAACTTTTCTATACAGTAATTAGATTCATGCAATGATTATGTTCCCCCGCTTATTAGTGGTTTTCGTCAGATCGGAGGAGGAAGAGAGTTTTCTCGGCGGGGGAATAGGTCCGCTAATTTTGGGCTCGCGCATTCAATATGCGAGCGTGACTTTTCTTTACAAAACATGACCGTGGGGTTAGGTTCCTGAAATGACGCTCCGGCGTGAAATCAGTACTATACTACATTTCCTGCAACAGTTAAAAGGATGGCATGAATCGTTTCAAGCAAAACAGAGAGAGAGGAATCAGAGGAAGCGATCAGAGTATTTAGTGGAGGTGGTTTCCAAACAACACGCTTAATTAACCTTCCTTTAAAATGCGAGATATTCCCTCCTAATTTTTCTCCCGGATGGTTAACTAGGCCAGTATTTGTAGGCCGGTCGTCGAGATGGTATTAGGACGTGCCTTGTCGGCACAATGTTTTTTCAACGAAAAGAGAGAGCCAGAATTTTCTCCCCGGAAAGAGGATCTAATTTTTGGTTCATGTATTCAAGTATTTTCTGGCCTAAGGATGCGAGCGTGACTTTACCTTTAAAAACCAACAGCGCCGCATGATCAGTTTCCTAAAATTTCCTTTCGTGAACATCATACTTGATTAATTTCCGGGATTCTTAATCACGGGATTCTCAGTTATTCTGTTACACACAAATCCATGATTAGTTTCCGTAGTAATCCCTTGCATGGCGCACTCACAGGTAAGATCGGTTGGGCTAATTTTTTTATCAGACTGCTGCTGCTACTACTACTATGCATGCACGAGAGGAGTGCAATCCGTGTAAAAAGGAATTGCCATCCATGATTTGGCCAAACTGAAGAGATATTCCCTCCTGGTTTTCCTCGGGATTAATTAGTCCACCTTGGTCATGATTTACAAACAAAAGAAGCATCCAATAATTGCATGGACCATCTTTTCACTAAACCCTGATGACAATCTCGGAACTAATCAAGAGGTTACCGCTCGAGTTTTTTTTTTTTTTTTGCACCTCTTACTGTGGATGCAAAAATATTCTAGGACCTAAAAGCAGCAGCTACGGCGTGCACCCGGAGACTTGCCCTTTGACATGCATTTGGACCATTACAAAATGGATTATCTCCATCACCTATGTTCAACTTCAATATCAACTTCAGGACTAGAGTACCAACCTCTTTATCAACAAAGGCAGAGTTGATTTAGTAGAGAAGCAACCTGGTAAAGAGGTGATCTCATCCCCACAAAAAAATCTGCAACCATTTTAATCATCTTAATCGAGGTAAAGAGATAATATAATTTGACTGATCCCAGACTCCATAAATCAAACGAACAAAGGATAAGGTTCTTACCAAAGAACAAATAAATTTAAGATCAACGAAATTAATTAAAATATGAATATTTTCTCCTACAACGCCAGCTCATCCAAAGGATGAGTAGAGGATGGCAACACCGCAGACATAAAGGGCGAAGCTGAGAAAGCGACGAAGGATTAAGCTACCCGTGGGTATCATGCACACATGCGTCCTCCGTGGGTATCATGCACACATGACGCATGCCCACGTTCTCACATACTATCTGTTTTGCAAAGACTGAACTCAAGTAACAAACCTGTATCCTATCCGGTAATTTTCGTGTTTGTAAAATATCAGTTCATAAGACCTTATGCATAGGCAAAGTGGAGGTTATGAGAGAAAGTACACTGTCTACCAAGAACCATACTCCTCATCTGTCACTTAGAGCTAGCTACTCTATATTATAACAATACATCATGCTTCCGGCCACGTACTTGCAGTTCTATAGAATACAAACATCAAGTTGTTAGCAACAGAAACTGCACCCACAGTAATAATCCCTCAGAAGAATCCACGGTAATAATACCCTTTCAATTCAACTCCTGTCTAATTTCGGAAGGCTAAGTTGATGACAAATTAATTCTGAAGGGAAGTACATCGAGATAGCATTCAGATCAGGGGCATTGAAATGAAGTACAATGATATAGCATGCAAACAAATGGTAGAGGGGATGGATCCACTCACCATACGGGATCGCAGCCTAAGACCGCGGCAAGACCTCGTAAGAACACCATGGACGGAGCACGCGGCAACCTCAGCTGCAGAGGTTAGGAAAAATATGGTTCCATCAGACACTACGGCTCCCCCGAATCAACCAAAATGCATTAGAATAATACACAGGTTCCCCTTAGATTCAACTAAAACTTGATCTAGAAAAAAGTCGTGAAACAATGAAGATGAAGTACAAGGCCACCCTTACCATACAGGAGTTTCTTAACATGTAAAACTTAAGGGGTAGACGATTGAGGTACACTACCATTCACACAAAGCTGCAACTTTCTTTTGTAGTCGTGATTTCCTATCACATACCACTCATGTCCACTTCAATTTTTGCCACCTACATTGTTTACTCCAGGTTGATGATCAATACTCGCAAAGCTTTATGTCATACAGGTTGCACCTGGCATAGAACATGTCCCTATAATTTAAAAGTAGACCAACTGCATTTTTTATTTTTTATTTTCTTAAATAACCAAATTTCTTACACAGCTAAAGTCCTTCAAATAGATCTGCAAAAAGATCTGTTACTGATTTGTGGAAAGATTCAAGTAGAGAGCTGCAACATATAGTTCAAAAGCTTGGCAGGTCATGTCGCTTAAGTAGATCAGAGGTACACCTCATACCGTTATTTAAAGAGTTGCACCAAATCTTCAAGAGCATCTACTTTCTGACAAACTGCAGCACTATTGTTATTGTTGTTCCCATGTGGAGCTAAATTGGCTAAAGCTCATGTAGCCTGCGTGCAAAATGATATGAACATTATCTAAAATACGACCCAACATGAATAAATCCAGCACAACATGTTTAAGTGGAAATCAAATAAACTCTAAAACAAAAGGAAATGAGAGAAGACACATACCTATAGATGAGGAAGCAACAGCAAGGGAGCCCAATGAATCAACATGTGAATTGGTGGCTTACCAGGAAGGGATGGGACGGGTGGAGTGCTTGGCGCGAGGCGGGAGGAGGTGAGGTGATGCCGATGTAGTCTCCGTTCAGTTCGTCCATCCGGCGGCGCATGATCAAGATGTGCCGCGGGCGCCCATGGATTGGATGATGCATCAGCAGGTTAGTTACGGATGGACGATGCGATCTACTAGTGTTTTCTTCCTTTCATTCATTCCTTTTAGATTTAAATCGTCCAGCATGCATGCAAGGTGTGTTTGCGTGAGAAGAGAGGTTGACACAAGTGAGAGAGAAGAGGAATAGGGCGATCTGGATATTGGTTTCGTATCTCGATATGAATACCAGGCGTAGGGATTAAATCGTCCTTCCTTTTTAATAGCGCCTCCTTCCCTTCTATTTTTTCTTTTTCTCGCGCGCGTGGTGATTTTAGGCAAATCGGTCGACCTGATGCGCACGTATGTTTTTTTAGATAAAGTCTTGGCGTGTTCTACAACTTCCATTTTATTATCGAGCTTGCTGCTGGTAATGCAGAGAAGAGAGACAGCAATAGAAGCAGATCGGCCGGAGAAGGAGGGGAGATCCATGGTGAGATAGATACTTCTCCCTTTCTTGGCTGTTCTTGTTTTGTGTGATCTCTTCGTGGTTTGCCATTACCGCTTTATTGAGCTCTGTGGTCGTAACGCAGACAGAAAATAGAGCGATCGAAGGCACTGCAGAAGAATCAAGCTAGGGGTTGAATCTGGTGAAACTATTGCTGTATCTCTGATGAAATAGGTCCTTGTGTACCCAAAAATGTTTTTTAAAAAAATCATGAGCAAACCACGAGACAGTTGTAGTTCAAATTTGATCCGCTTCCAGCTACATCAGCAGAAATTTGTCTTTTTTACGAGAGGTAGACGGAAACATTTAACAAGCAACCATTTGGTTATTTGTAAATAACATTTGGTATAATATTTTAAAAAATTGATGTGGTCCAAATTTGCAACAAATATTTCGTAGGTGCTTCATAAACCCCCTGTTTTTAGCACTTAGAAACCGTTTTAATGGCAACACTATTCCGAACTAATCAGAACGCAGAACCACTCTGCTCACGGATCACCCCACTGCCCACTGTAGCCGATCTGAGCCGTCTTTTGATCCAACGGCTCTGGCTCACTTCTTCCTAACGAAAAGATAAAAAAGGACAGCAGCGCACTGCACTCTCTCCTCTTCCCTCCGTAACCTAACGTAACCCTAGAAATCACCCACCCACCGCCGCCACTCACCCACCCACCCCGTCCACGCCCTTCTTTCTCTCTCCCTATCCCTCGATTCAGATCGACGACGCCGCCGCTGTTTTCACGAGAGGTGGCCGGAAGCCTTTTGACGCACTTTGGTTATTTTGTACATAAATGTGGACTAATATTTTGTAAAATTTGTTTGGTTCAATTTTGCAACATAATTTTGGTATGTGCTTCACAAAACCCTATGTTTTTAGAACTTAGAAACCATTTGAAAGAGACATGCCTCCAACCATTCAGAACTGAGAGTTCTCCCTCCCACGGATCGACCCATGAAACCAATCTAAGTCGTCCACACCCTATCCATCCAACGTCTCTCGCCTCCTACCGAAAAAGACAAACAAATCAGCACGTAAACGCACTTCCCCGACCGAAACCATAGCAGTGCACGGCACATTTCCCCCCTTCCTCGCCGCCGCCTCCCTCTCCCCAGCGCGTGGCACATCTGGATCTCCTTTCTTCCTTTCCCGGATCCAGATCGACGCCGCCTCTCTCACGTCACCGGCAGGTCCCTCCGCCGCCGGCCTCTCCTCCCCCAGCTCCGTCCATCTTCCCTCCCGGCACACCCACCTGTCCCAGTCGCTCGTATTGTCCTCCCGCAGTAGATCGAGCGCAGAGCCAATGGGCATCCACGTGGCAATGGAGGGGTGCGCATGGCGGGAAGCTTTGGTCCCGGTTGGTGTTACCAACCGGGACCAAAGGGTTTAGGGTTTTTGTTTTCTGTTTATTTATTTTTTAGGAGTTCCGATTTTGTGTTTTCCATTTAATTCTTTTTGTATGGAGATCATGTTACGCAAAAAACAAGTCGTATACATAAAGTTTTACTATATCGAGATCACGTTTGATGCATATATACATACACAAGTTGCTTTAGTGCGATTCTCATGTCGAGATCACGTCAATTACATTGGAGGCAAAAAATAATTACTAGGGTGATAAAATTCTCCGGTTTTCTTCATGACCTCCGAGTTCAAAAATCCCGCCCATTCCTCTTGAATTGCTTTTAGGCGCTTCGTTGGTATGAGCTGGTCGAAAATAACCAGGGACACTAGCCCTTTTATTTGGAAATTCTACATGCAGAAACACACAATCACTCACGTAGGGATGACATGCATGTATGGAGTAGGGGGTTGGACACTCTGGATGGACACATGGTATGTAGGTGACATGTACGTTGTGGATGTATGGCACAAGGATGGAGGCAATGGATGGACACAAAGGTAGTTGGCATATACAATATGGATGTATATTTTGTTGGGCCAAATATGGATCTATGTGTGGTGGAGAACTTATAACCAGGCAGGTGTTTAGGAACTCATGGTTAATGGTATACACTGGGTGGAATGAACATACCAATTGATGGATGAATAGATGCGTGGATGAGCATTTCATGTGTGTAGTTCCATTGATGATGCTCATGTTGGTTTTCACATGTAATGTTTAGCTTGATACTAGCGCGCCATCATGGTAACTTGTTGCCTGCCGAAGCATTTATAACCACCGCTCCCAATATCACCCCACAATCCCATACAAAACTTACTCAACTCGACCAACCCATCAAACAAAAAATTAAGGTGAGGTTTAGTTGTTAGATAACCAAGACACGTCATCCTTCGTGGATTTGTTGAGGCGGGCTCAAAAAATGATGTTTGAGAATATTTTCCCACCTTTCCAGAGCGGTTTTAGAATGTCCATTTCAAATGCTTTCATCTTCCCGGTGGTCAAAAAACATGGATAATTTTATGCATGTTAAGAAATTTTATATTATGCTACAAACGAGGTAATACATATTAAGTTCCATGTTCTGGGGTCATCAGATTAGTTCGCCAACGAGGAAAAACACCATAACAATGATTTTTCGCAACCTCTCTATAACCATGTATCGGGGCTCACTGTACATGAACATCATGCCAGGACCCCAAAATATTATGCTACAACCCTTTTTAGGATGTTCAAGAATTGCCCATCTTAGATGTCTTTATATCCCGATGGTCCAAAAAATTGGAATGTTTGTAGCATGTTAAAAAAATTGGTATTGATGCTTACAAACTGTTAATGTATATTGTGTGTTCAATGTGTAATGAACATATTTGTTTGCCAAGAGGGGAAAACAACACGTGTTTTGTTATACCTTCTCGCGTGTGCTCTATCCCGTATCAAATTGCCTCGGTGAAAAATATTAAAGTCATTTCAGTATAACTCCGATCCTTGAGAACGTCCAAGGCACATCCAATAAGGAGAACACAATCGTATACGTGCATGATGCAAGGATAAATGTACCTTTGAATTAAAAGGAGGAAAATGAGAGACGTGCATTGCACGTGCACATTAACTAGTATACGTATACGTGCATGCATCATCAGGTGAGATCGACTGATTTCCCTCAAATCACCACGCACGCGCGCGTGCGAGAAAAGGAAGAAAAAAAACAAGAAATTAAGGAAGGAGGCGCCATTTCCGACGCCTGATATTATTCATAGCCAGCCATGAAACCAAGATGAAGATCGCCATCATATTAATTGGACGTGCGATTTAAACGAAACAAATCTTAAAAGAAGACTTCGTAACTTACCTGCTGCGTGATCCATCGGCGAGAAGCTAGCTCGGCACAAGTGTGCGAGAAGAAAAGAAAAACGAAAAAAGGGAGTTGGAGGCGCTATTCATTAATTTCCTACGTACGCCTGGTATTCACAGAGCGCGCGAGATATGAAACCAAGATCCATCGGATCTACCTACGCCGGCCAGGACGTGCACGCCATCAAAAAAGACGAGGATCCAAACACGGTTGGATAGATCTTTCGAAAGTATGCATGTACGCATGGAGTACTGACTGCTAGTGCAAGGAAAATGGTAGATCGGCCGGTGACCTGCTGCTGCTGACCTCACGCGGCCGGACGTTGATCTGATCGATGGGGACGTCGGAGGAGGAGCACCACTGCCATCCCACGCCGTCATCAGGCGCGCTTACCTCGCCGTCGCCAAGCTAGTCCAAGTCGCGACAAGTCACACGCGCAACCGCACGCGGCTTTGGTGACCATGGGCTCATATTTATAGACCCAGTCAAGAGTCAGAGCGTAATTTTTTTTTGAACCGTGGAGAAAAATAAGGCGGGAAAGTCTAGAGTTTGGTTCTCTCCCCCTGTTTGTTTTGTTATACTAGTTGAGGAAGTAAAATGTGGGAGCGGAGGTACAAACGGAGTGCCACGATAATTAAGTAGGCAGATATCAATTCAATCGCGTTACATGCATGCAGGGAGTCAAGGATTCACGCTTTCCTTTAAACAAATCAGCATCTTCTTTTCCCATGCATGATCCTAGCTAGTAGTATTATTTTTGAAGATTCCATAAATCTCCTAAAATCAATCTTACTTTCCCTAAACTTTTCTATACAGTAATTAGATTCATGCAATGATTATGTTCCCCTGGTTATTAGTGGTTTTCGTCAGATCGGAGGAGAAAGAGTGTTTTCTCGGCGGGGGAATAGGTCCGCTAATTTTGGGCTCGCGCATTCAATATGCGAGCGTGACTTTTCTTTACAAAACATGACCGTGGGGTTAGGTTCCTGAAATGACGCTCCGGCGTGAAATCAGTACTATACTACATTTCCTGCAATAGTTAAAAGGATGGCATGAATCGTTTCAAGCAAAACAGAGAGAGAGGAATCAGAGGAAGCGATCAGAGTATTTAGTGGCGGTGGTTTCCAAACAACACGCTTAATTAACCTTCCTTTAAAATGCGAGATATTCCCTCCTAATTTTTCTCCCGGATGGTTAACTAGGCCAGTCTAGTGCTACCCTCCGCCCGACTAAGATTTCCACGCACGTATTTGTAGGCCGGTCGTCGAGATGGTATTAGGACGTGCCTTGTCGGCACAATGTTTTTTCAACGAAAAGAGAGAGCCAGAATTTTCTCCCCGGGAAGAGGATCTAATTTTTGGTTCATGTATTCGAGTATTTTCTGGCCTAAGGATGCGAGCGTGACTTTCCCTTTAAAAACCAACAGCGCCGCATGATCAGTTTCCTAAAATTTCCTTTCGTGAACATCATACTTGATTAATTTCCGGGATTCTTAATCACGGGATTCTCAGTTATTCTGTTACACACAAATCCATGATTAGTTTCCGTAGTGATCCCTTGCATGGCGCACTCACTGGTAAGATCGGTTGGGCTAATTTTTTTATCAGACTGCTGCTGCTACTACTACTATGCATGCACGACAGGAGTGCAATCCGTGTAAAAAGGAATTGCCATCCATGATTTGGCCGCCGTGCGTTTCAAACAGAAGAGATATTCCCTCCTGGTTTTCCTCGGGACTAATTAGTCCACCTTGGTCATGATTTACAAACAAAAGAACCATCCAATAATTGCATGGACCATCTTTTCACTAAACCCTGATGACAATCTCGGAACTAATCAAGAGGTTACCGCTCGAGCTTTTTTTTTTTTGTGCACCTCTTACTGTGGATGCAAAAATATTCTAGGACCTAAAAGCAGCAGCTACGGCGTGCACCCGGAGACTTGCCCTTTGACATGCATTTGGACCATTACAAAATGGATTATCTCCATCACCTATGTTCAACTTCAAATATCAACTTCAGGACTAGAGTCCCCGTCTACAACAAACAAGGGCAATAGAGAGCACCATGCAGCAACCACGAAAAAATCAATCCTCCAAATAAGCACAAGATAGATAGATGCTAATCATGATTTCACCAGATGAAGCTAATGACATGAATCGGCCAAACCTTTCTGCGATACCTGATAGCTTGATTGATATCTTGGGTGCTATTAGCACACGTACAACACGGAATATAACCTCAAGTTGTACCGTGAAGAAAACACCACTCCGAGTTCTGGCTGAACCTTCACTAAAATTATCACTAGGATCTACTTCGAAGAATAACACGAGCTCCTACCACCGTCAGCTTCAGCAGCAAGGTCCAGGTCGTCGCCCAACCCCATGTAACTATTTACCGCACAGGTGTCACCGTCTGCGGGTTTGACGTCACCATCGATGTCCCACGGGAAGGAGAACTGCACAGAGAGCAAACAGCTCTAGTGCGGGGAAGCACTGGCCACCCGGTCAGAGTAGCTCGAAGCGAGCTTCTTGTCGTGGCACAACTCCCACACCACCTTGGCGTACTCCTACAACAGCACGTCGTGATAAACAGACTTACAGATATCCAGAAACTTACTAATAAGAATGGCAGCAGCTAGGATAAACAGTTCTATCAATATACAGAAAATCATAAAGAAAGAGTGACCAACCTTTTTTATTTACCGTTCATGCAAGCGAGCCAGCAAAAAGTATAGAAAACAGTGATTTTCAATAAATTACAACCAAACAAGATACAATTAGACCTACGAATCCGCAGAGGAGTAAAAAATTGATATAACGTGAAAGTCTTGCGGTATCTATATATAACGTTAAGTAAAAGCCTTGTCAAAAAGATGGTGTGACAAAAAAAGGTGATTTCGGACACATGGCTTACCACCGACGGTGGTGGACTAATATTGATATAAATACCCGTCTTCGTCAAAGGGTATTATTCACATTTAGATTAATTTGTTCATGTACGCCGTGCATATATTTGGCACACTAAAAAAATAAGCGGAAAACACACAAGAGCCTATCTGAGTCAAGAGTAATAGAAGTTGCGATAAAATAATTATTGAGTCATTTGTAATCGTCCAAGAGATATCTATTTCTTTTTCCCATGACTAGCTACCATGGCATGGCATAGTCGTTGTTGATCCCCGCTCTAACCACCTCTTACACCAACTTGATGACATTCGACGAAAATTATCCAGCTCCCATTCATTAGCAAGACAGAGAGAAACGAAATTCGCCCGATCCAGGGATCAGAAGCACACAAGGGCCCACATGGTCTGGACCTCAAACGCCCCCCCCCCCCCCCCCCCACAAATTCTAGAAAAACAATTAGCAATCGAAATTCTCTCTAAATTGTCAGAGTTCTTTACATATGGCTTACCACCAGATAGATAGGCCCGACACATAGTTGACTATAACGGTCCCGTCGGCATAGACTAAACTTATATAGTTAGGAGACAACTATTAACTATAATTTCATGTTTCATTTCATCGTTGCATGTTAATACTTTAGTTAGGAAACAATTATTACTTGTCATTTTATGTGTTCTTGATCATCTCGTGTTAGGTCCTTAATTTATGCTAGGAGATAGTTATTATCCGTCATTTCATGTGCTATTTTATTTTCATGTGTTATAATATAATGACATAGTTATTACGTATCATTGCATGGGAAGTTTACTTTTCAGGTGTACTTATTTTCTGCTAGGAGATCGTTTCACCATAATTGTATCTATCCATGTGTAGTACTATATGGGATATGAGTGTTGATTTAGGCGATTTGAGAGGGGGGGGGGGCGAAATCTTTGGGTAGTTAGGATCAAAACTCTGGTCTTGGAGTATGACGAATCCATATAGGAACTATGAAGATGCGGAAAAAAGAGACAACCTTTATAGCATGCATGGCTTGTTAACAGAACGGAGAGAGTATAGGTCCTATAGACATCGTGGTTTTTTCTATTCCTTCTCATGTGCTCTAACCCATATCAAATTGTCTTAGTCGCGAAATACTAAAGTCATTTCAGCGTAACTTATTGACACTACTAGAAAATCCATCTCTACCGGGTGGTCCACGCTTTGCCAAGTGCAAAAACGCGGGCCACCCGGCAAAGAGCCTCTATGCCGAGCCACGGGAAAAAACACTCGGCAAAGACCACACCACTCGGGAAAGAGGATCTAAGCCGAGTCTCCCCTGATTTAGCACTCGGCGAAGATAAATTTGACGGGAAACGAGAAAAAAGACACTCGGTAAAAATCAAGTCTCGGCAAACAATGTCGCCACGTGGCACCTGACGACCGGCCCGACGGCGCCGTGACGAGTCAAATCTTTGCCGAGTGTCACGCTCGGCAAGGCACGCAAAAATTTAGGATTTGCCATCTTTTTCCCTGACATGCATCTTTGCCGAGTGTGTCGGTGCGAGACACTCGGCAAAGAATTAATGCCCAGGTGACTATTTGGCGCATGGTTTGCCGAGACCCACATCCGAGCCCCACACTCGGCAAAGGTTACCGGCTCAGCGAAGGCGACGGTCTTGGCGATGACTGGCACTCGGCGAAAGCGTCGCCAACACGACCGTTTGGCGTTAGCTCATTGCCGAGACAGTGCACCGACACTCGGCGAAGATTTGTCGTCCGTTTGGCATCAGACGGACGTCAGCATCTTTTGTTTGCCGAGTACCCGGGAAAACACTCGGCGAAGAATTCGACGGGCATCCTGACAAAAGGCACTCGGCAAAGAATCTTCGACGAGGTATTTTTCGCCGAGTGCCATCCGCCGAGTGGCTGTCTCGGCGAAGCATTTGCCGAGTTGGATTCTTGCCTTCGCCGAGTGTCTTTCCCACCCAGCGGAGACGTCGATTCCAGTAGTGGGAACGTTCCAACGTCTAAGAAAATCGCCCTTGAGGTGGAGGCTAAACGACCTCGTCCGCGTCAACGGTGCTTCCCGACGGAGGTGCTTGCGACATGTGCTCACACGTGGATCGTAGCTAAGCACGACACGTTTCACTATGCTCTATGCGGCACGCTACTACACTGTCTTGGGTTTACGCGGACTGCCCAGCGCGACCGTGGAGTACAATAGTAGAATTGTGTTGGCCCACCCACTAGTACATCTATATAGTTATTATTATGTGCTGAAAATATGTACGTACGTGTCAATCAAACTCAATGAACTTAGGTTATATATTTGGCCAATCATACGCGCGCGGTGATTTTGCATTAGACGATAGAGAGAGAGTCATGCATGCAGAGCTAGCGCGTTGACGTATACGAACGTGTCAATCAAACAATTGGCTAGTAAAAAAAGGTAAACACTTGGCTCCTCATGCATTCACGTGGATAACACTTGGCTCGGGCTGATTAGGTGTAGCAGTCCTCTCCCGAGTAAATTAAGGGATTCATAAGAGAGCATATGTCATCACAGTTGTGAGGACGAGCATTTGTCGTAGGTGGATAAGCAGTGGCAAAAGACCCCACGTAGGGGGTGCGGTGGACGATGTCGGTGGGGAGACCCAGGAAGGCATCATCACGGAGGGCAAGACGCAGGAGCACCGATGGCATCGAAGTGATGCCTGTGCACCGCGGGCAACAGACACATGTAGGAGGACGAGGCCTAGGCCCAACAGCTCCGGCGGCGGTGTCTCACTCGACAAATTTCACTCAACTAAGACAACCCTTGCATGTGGTCTTAGATCGTCGTGTATACTCAATCGTTTAGTCGTTTTCTCTCTAGTTTTTACGGGTCGTAGCACATTTTTTATATTGGCATGGTTTTCCCTCCCATTTCTCGCTACCTGTGATTATATAAGTATGTGTTATCTACTATGTAAGATAAAAAAAATAACTATTTTTGTTAAAATACCATTTATTTTGTTAAGTTTGAAAAAATAATTATAATAAAAAATCACATTGAACATGATCAAAGTGAGGCCTAAATTGGTGGGGTCTTTGCCTTGGTTCACTGACCTAAATCTGGCAATACTTTGTTTCCTAATAAGCAAAAGGATCAGTTAGAAGTAGATATCACCTTCGTGCCATCTCTGTCGCGTGATTAATAGTGTCCTTATGTTAGGATATAGCTACTATTTACCTATAATTGATGTTTCGTTTCCTTATCCCGCACTACTATTTTATGCAATGATATATTTATTACCTGTCATTTCATGTGTCTTTTTTTGCGGCATGATATTTTTTATGATAGAAGTTAGAACTCCGCGTGTTGAAGATTTCCCCATCAATGTGTGTACGACAGATATAGGTAAATTGCGTATGTGATACCGGGTGATAGAGAGAGGTCGATGTGGGGCCGGATGACGAGATAGGGTTATATGGGGTCGAACGATCGAGAGAGTTGTATATGGTTTGGCTGAGTAGAAGATTTTGCATGGCCTATAGAAGTGTACGTGGGACTGTGTGACTTTGAGAGGTGCATCTACTCGCGGATGACCGAGAGGTTTATATGTGGCATTGTATGAACAAGATAGGTGTATGTGGGTCCAGCTACTGAGAGAGGTGTGTATGGCGACCACAAGAGAGATGCACACATGCCGAGATGGCCGACAGAGGTACATGCATGAACATTTGATCGAGAGAATAGCATGTGGTGTCGGATGACTGGGAGCGGCGTATGTGTTTCTGGGCGACCGACAGAGGTGTATGTGGCTTTAGACGTTTGAGAGATGTGTATGCGGGACCAGATGATCAACTCGGGCTGTCGATGCTTTTCTTCCCCCCTTTTCTCGGTCTTTAGTTATTTTGCTTCAATAGTTTAGTCGTTGCATATTCTTTGATGCTTCTAAAAGTGAAATGAAAATAAATATAAATAGTGTACCGTGACGTTCACACTAGCATAGAATAAAAGACGAAAACGAAAATGATTTAGGTCAATATGGTTCCACCCCATATATATGCCGGCGCATGTGCACGTAATCCACGTGTCAAGAAATTACAATTCTGATTACCACCACAACATTTTGACAAGACATTTACTTAACCCTTTCCCTTATACCACAAGGCCTCACCGTCACCGGATTTGACGCGCGTGCATGTACATCATATGCGATAATGCCGACGCCTCAGCGCCTCACAACAACTACGTTGCACAACCGCCATCCCCGATGCCTTGTTTGATAACATTTGAGAGTTATGCTTAAATTTTACAACCTTCAATTTGTGATATAGATATTTTGGTTGTAACACCACTGATGGGTTCCTCAATGGTATATGCATTTTCACTTGCTGACGGCCCACGAACCCATAAATATCTACTTTGGCCTTGTCACGTGGATCTTGGAATCATCATATACCTTTGCCTCTTTGTGTCGTCCAACCCGTGTGCTCTGATATGTCTAGGAGGAGTTAGGTTTTGCTCACGGTGTCCCATGCGAAATTGTCTTGGTGTCCTATAGGGAGGTTTGGACGACGCGTTGTGTATCGACTCAGTTTGTGGTTTCTTGGTGGGTGTCGGCAGTGGCGGACCCAGAAGAAAACTTCAGTGGGGGCAAATTGGACGAGTGGGGGCAATTGTAGTACAAAATATAATTTTTGTGATTTTTTCGCTTCAAATATGAACAAAATACACTAGAATTTCAAAAACTGAGTGGGGGCCACTGCCCCCACTCAGCTACACGTAGGTCCGCCACTGGGTGTCGGGACCATGCATCGCCTCGTGTCGCGACTCCGTACATCCTCCACCATCGGCAGATCTTTTTCTACGGACTTTTTTTCGAAAACAATCTACTCCCTCCGTCCCAAAATAAGTGTCTTAGATTTGGCAAAAAGTGAATGTATTTAGACATGAAACACATCTAGATGCATCCAAATTTGGACAAACCAAAGACACTTATTTTGGGACGGAGGGAGTATTAATTTGAAGTACGTTAAGGTGCAGCATCATGCCTGGAAAGATTTGGTCTCGTACGTGTTGTGGTAGAGCCGCACGTACCTGCACCCATGGAGCTAGCTACTACTACATGCATGCATCCATGCATCTACTACTAGTCGCCAACGAAATTTGATTTTTTTTAGCCAAAAAAATGACGTTTTGGGCCAAGCAGGAAATCACAGCAAAATCCACATTCCACCAATGAGATGCCAGGAAGCCTTGTCCTGCGGATCGCCCATCTATTCGAGATTTTATTAATTGATACATGTGCACGTACGGGGGGTGTGTGTGTGGCCCATATATACATACTTGTGCATTGAGAGGTCTATGGCGCTGTTCCAAAACCAAGAAGTTTGAGATTTGGAGGGATTTTAGGCACGATTGCATTAATTGCTGGTTTAGTTAGGGCGTGAGTACATGAAAATATTGCTTCCTGGCTATAAACGATTTTGAACCCAATCAACGCATACCTTGGCAATCCTAGCTAGCTACGTGTTGCTGTACTATGTATAGGCAACAAAATGAAAATATTTTGACTCCAGCTTTCTTTTGAAAACAAAAGTCGACTACAGCTTCGACCAGGCATAAGTAGCCTCATCTCGAAAAGGAGCAGATGAACCAAAAATAGGCAGGAAGAGTCAAGCACGAGCTAGTGGAATTAATGCCCACTTCTAAGTAGCTCTAGCCAGCTATATATATACCACAATGGTCCATCCGTACATTAATTATATATTGGCATTATTTTGTCCTTCAACTACGCCACACTGTTTTTTCTTCTCCTAATCTTCACGGCGAATCTTTTTGTTGTCTTAATTTCGGCAGATGATGTGGTTCATGCTCGATCACTATCTGAGTCTAAACTCTCCGATGTATGCCTCCCTCTCATTCCCCGAATCCACCACCAGGTACAAGCTACCATGCTTCGTTTAAGTCTAGTGAGGATCACAGAGAGCTGCATGAAGAAGAATCGGCAAGAGTCTAGGCGAGTGGATCATACAATAATACACGCCGAGAAGCTCGTCGAAGAACGCGCCAAGCTAGAAAGTAAGCGAGTGAGTCACTTGACCAAACACGAGAGAGCGGTGGAGCATATCCCAAGAGAAAACACGAGATCATGGCCACCGACCGGACCATCACACCATCGAGAGAGAGGGTGGACCGAGAGATTATTGCAAACCATGGATGGCCACAACACACTAATGGAATCACAAGTGTTATTCATTACCCACTTGACAACAGAGCCACTAAGGTGATTACAACATAAAAATACTCGGGAACCATCAACAACATGTCAACATGAGATGTATGACAAGTGTTTGACCGACGACACTCACAAGTCTGTAGAGTATTTTGAAAGTGAGACCGGGGCACTCGGCAAATGTGACATATCGGTTATTTTATGCCACATTCCTTTGATAATCTTTGTTATCATTCTGTTTACATAACTATTATTGCATACACATTATAATCATTGTTACCCATGTAGAAACATAGGTACGTTAGAAACTAGATAATGCCGATGTTCGCAGAGCCTAGACGACTTCCCCAAACAATCTAACAAGAAACCGCGACAGGCATCCCGCAATCCCAAAGAGATGTGTAGTAGCCTAATAAAACGGACGACAAAATGCAAAAATGACGAGTTCTCGCGACTCCCCAAGTAACCATTTCTCCAAAATCGTGGGGCCAAACAATCAACCGAGGACTCCAAACTATTTTTATGGAATGCGAGAACATCGTCATCATACCCGTGTGCTAGTCCAAAGTGGAAGGTAAAATTGTTCCCAAGATAGAGTGCTTCATTCTCAATTGTACGAGAATTGTTGCGAAAGTTTTTCATTTTCTTCTCTTAAATAGAAGTTTCATTTCCAATTAATGTATCCTAATATGTTGCCAAAATATTCTTGTGATGATCAATTCAACCTCTGATTAAAAGATAGACCCTTTTCGTGCAACCATCGTCTGTCCCTCCACCAACTCCATCATCCCAAACATTATCTTGTGAGCTCGGTGAAGCAATACCTCGGGTCAGAGAAATAAAGGTGGAAAAAGACAACATAACATGAGTGGATATGTCGAATAGAGACGATATATGCGAGCTAGAGCTTGCTGGTCGATGCTCCTTAACTTGCTTTTTATCAGTGCTACGGCACTCCACATCACATGAAATTAGCCCTAACTAGGAGATCCCACAATCTGGTTAAACTGTTCATTAATTGTTGCATGCATGCACCGATTACTCTAAAAGTTGTTGTATGGGAGCGACCATGCTGGTTTTCAGAGTGGCAATGTAGTAGACATCTTAGGCCTCCATGCTCACGTTATAGGGTGAATGAGGTTAGGCGAGCGGCCAAGACAACAAAGCTCTCTGGCTTGAGAGCATAATTCCCTGCAGAGAGTAGCGTCGGAACATAGCTATTATTCATCATAGATATCTAGTTCCATATCCATTTTGCAATTTTAATCAACCGATGTTTAACTATATAGCGCCTACATAATTGGCTCAGTCAGGAGGTCGTATGCAAAATTTACCAAAAGCAAACTCCTAGTATAAAATAAGGATCCTAAAAATGCGTTATCGAAATGGCACGTGAACTAAGAGATGATGACTATCTCTAAGCATAAAATAATAGTGCATATAAGTGAAATGCCACTTGAAATGTTTGGTAATAACTTTCCTACCATAAAGTAATAATGTGCGCCGACACCTGAAATGATGATGAAATGCCACATGAAATGATAGGAAATAACTATATGCCTCTCCCCTCTTCACACACAAATTCTGAATTTTCTTTACCCCTCGCCCGACCTCAGAATCGAGTACCACATCTCTGTAATTTTATTCCATGGTATTTGTGATAATCTTTGCTCTCGTACCGGTGAACTTATGTGATATGCATGCCTATTATTCAATGGACATTACTAAGTATATGAAAGACGAGCGATTTCTCGCTCCCTCCGCGAGCGATTACTAAGTATATGAACAGTACCATGGTGGGCCCCACCTGTCAGCCTCACTGCGCGCCGGCATTTTGCAAAAAAAGACACGCAAGCCCAAAAATTGCACTGCAAACTCCTACTTTTTCACGGAGAGGGCCCCGGACGCAATTTCGGAAAACTTCAGGGACCCCGCTGCAAAAATACACACGCACACCCCCCTCTGTCCTTCTCTCTCCCTGCGCGGCGCTAAGTTCGCCGCCGGCCGCCGCGCTCCATGCCGCCGCTCCGGTCCTCCCCGTCCAGATCCACGCGCACGGGCGGCTCCGCCGTCGCCTCCTCTCTCTCCTCACCGAGCGCCGCGTGCTGGGACGCCGGAGCCGCGCCAGAATCACTGCCGCCGTGCCCCTGCTCCTCCGCCGCGATTGCTCGCCGCCGGCGACGCTACCGTGAACAATCTGCAGTGGCGCTGCCACTTCCGGGTGCCCCGCGTCCAAGCGCGTCTCACACGGCCGACCAGCGTCCCAGATGACAGCGAATCGACGTCGGCGTCCGCCGCCGTGCGGCGTGCTCGCCGTGCCCACAGACGCCACTGATGACGTCATCCAGACGTTGCAGTGGGTCCCCCCGTCAGCGACCTGTTTTTTTGCAGAAATTTGAGAAAATACGAAATCCCTGACAGGTGGGCCCGTCAGCTTACAAAATTTCCAGAAAATAGTATTAATATTGTAAAATCAATAGTTTAAAAACTATCCATCAGAAAAATGTGTAAAAAATATCGACATGTCCAGAACAATACATGCTAATTACTCACGACATAATGCAAATATGTTTCGACATTTTAATTTGGCAAATATTTGAAACAACCTAACTGCATTCCCTCTAAATAAATAGATTTTTTTAAATAAATATACTTACACACTGTATTTCCCCCAATTATGGAGTTTAATTAAATATCTGTGTCATGCTACAAACATCCAAACTAGAACCTACTGTAAATAATTCTAAGCATTGCAAGAGAGTGCCAAACGTAAACAGAGTTTCAAGTTCTAAGCACGACAATCCGAAGTAAGATATATCTATAATTTTAAATGTGATGCCAACAGATATCCATATCGGCAGAAAGAATAATAGGGTGACACTACGTGTATCCACATCAGTAAGTTGATTATCAAACTACTAAATGATGATATATTGTTCTTGTAACACCAGTGAAGATAAAGTCATCTTAATGTTAAGAAAGCACGTGTTTTCGTCAACTTCTATTGCCCTACAAGTACACTGCATGCGCATCAGCTAGCTAGCTACAGGAAAATAACCGAGTTTAGACAGTACACATGCACATCAGCTCGCTAGCATCATCAGCTACACATGCACATCAGGTCAAGTGTGATATCATCTAAACTTGCCCAAATCAGATAAGCACTGTCGTATCTCAGCTTACCAAGCACATCCATGCGTGCCTCTCTGGTAAAAAAAAAGCATGTCCAGATTTGTTGGCATCGGCAAGTTCAATATCTTCAACCTGCAATATTAAATGCGATTCAATAAATTTTGAACTTTGGAGAGAGAGTACTGTCATCGAAAATTTATATATAAGATGAGAAAGGGACTCGATGCCCACTTAGGAGTGAGTCAGCCACCATTTACGTGTAGCAATTTGCAACGGAGCCAACTGTCACCAGGAACATATGTGTATTATGAACGTATTCAATATAGTACGAGTACTTATGATTGTAGAATGGCAGGGGCAATGTAGTTCTGTAGTCACAATGAATGTATTTCCATAAGAGAGTACTAGATTAACTGGATATACCTCCTTGGACATCTTTCGGAGCTGCCTTGGCTGTTTTCCCAGTACCACGAGCAATCAGTACTGGATTAGCACCAGCAGCTACAATCTGGTCAATGTAAATAAACCCAACATTATATCCAGAGCTGAATAGAGCATTTATGCTCTACATAAGAAGACACGATGGTTTTTACTGTGTACATTAACACCCTCAGCTATCATCCCATGAGCAAGAATCACAGAAGTGGTTGTCCCATCACCAACCAAGTCATTAATATTAGCAGCAGCTTGCCTAACCAATTTAGCTCCAATGTTCTAGATAGGGTCTTCGAGCTAAACCTGGTCCAGATAGCCAAGGATGAGAAAGGTTCAAAGTCACAATTTAACTTAGATCAAGTTGCATTGTAAGCAGATGACAAATAGGTCCAAATGTGAAACACCTATTTTGCCATCATTCAAGATTCTAGACGAGCCGTACTTGCTCTCAAGAACAAGATTCCGACGATTAGGGCCAAGAGTAACTCCAACCAGATCGGCAAGCTTGTTGACTCCATTCTGAAAGAGGAATACCAGGACTGAAATTAGTATTTGAAACTGAACAGAGAATAGAAGCTAGATTTGAACACATTCTGGTGATTAGATTATGACTCACTTGCAGCTTCCTGATAGACAATAACCAGAAGTATTGCCAAGATCAAAGGTAGTGTCATCAGATATGGATAAAGGCAACACATTAACTAAAGATGTATCCAGTAACTATGTGTTGTCTAGTCAGAAAGTTCTAGGTATTTTTTTATGGTGACAAAAAAACGTTTTCAATTAGTTTCTTCTCATCTGGTTGGATAAAACACAGACGATATACTGGTTTCACTGATACAAAGAGTAAATGGTTTAATATTCAGGCTACGCGAGCAGTACTACATGCAGCAACTAATCCTCACTGAACACATGTTAAAGGCAACTAATATCAACTACAAATCAAGACGTGCGAGTACAGGTATAGATCTTTGCAGCAATATTGAACCAGAGTGTGATTTCAAAACAAAAAATGCCTACAGCAAACGAGATTGCAGCAGAGAGAGAACCTGCTCGAGGAAGTCCTGGTCGTCCACAGCTGATGTAGCGGACACAGACGGTCCGCCTCGCCCAGCGGACCAACCATCTGCTGCATCCTGATTCCTCTTCGAAGTACAGGTGCAGCAACGGCAGCTCCTCTTGCCAGTAGCATCCTACCAGGCTAGCAGAGGGATCTCCTGCCAGTACAAGGAATACTCTCAGCAGCAAAACATAAACACTGATTCCACGGGATTAATACACAGCACAATTTCCACCCCTAGGTCCAATCCAATCAGCTGTGTACTAGGTTCACAATGGGGATCAAGAAGCTACCTTTGGAAGAGGTCGAATTTGCTTGGGGGCGAGCTCCTGCACGATGTGGACTTCCGTTGCTCACGTCGCCGCCGTCGGGTTCTGATGGCTGGAGCATCCTCACCGGTATGGAGACAGCCGAACCTCACGCCGTCAGCCTAGCGCCAACGGCAGCGACCCCCTGCATGCACCCAGCAGTCCATCATGGTAATTAAGAGATTCAGACTTCAAAGAAACAACTTATCAACAAAAACACTTGAAGGTAGGAGTTATACCAGCTCGGTGAAGACAGGTCGCAGAAACCTTGAGTCGTCAGCTAGGCCAGGGCAGGGGTGAAGGACGCCGGCAACGGTGTGGGTCCCAGAGCCGCGGCTTGTTGGCCGGCTCTGCGTGCTGGTCACCGTGAAACATCACCACCACCCGCTGTCGTGCCATCGCCAAACCTTCAGCACAGACCTTGTTTCATTAATTCTCTTTCCTCTTTCGGTCCATGCCAAGGAAGGAGCAAAACTATATTATGCCATTGATTGCAGGAAAACGTGGCACATAACGGAGACGCAGGATACACTCCACAACAAATGTATATAACAATCAAATTATTGCTAATCACCACATTTATTTGCAACGCAAAAGCACCACTACATGTTTGAAACATATGAATTACATGTGAGAACTAAATTAGAGTGGCGAGACTAGCGACAAGATTCAGAGCTAGAATGATGTTAGTTCTCCAATATTCCCATGTAAAGAACACACAACAAATGGCTCAACCCAGGCACAAGTTCTTCTCACTCTAGTGCTCTAACCTGAAGCCAACACAGGCAGAACTGCAGCAGCAGAAACCCTCCGTTTCTGGAAACAAGGGATAAAAACAGTCCCAGGTTTGCATCAGCTAGTAGGGAGTGAAATCAGCTGCTGCACTACTACAAATTAAACAGGGATCTCCTGCCAATACAAGGAATACTGATCTCAGCAAAAAAACAAAACATAAACAGCAGAGCACAAGCATCTGATATCTGCTCCCCCATGTATAAAGCGATTCCACTGGATTCAATACACGGCACAATCTCCACCCCAATCAGCTCACGTACTACCAAACTTCCGACTAGAACCAAATCATGTGTGTACTAGGTTCAGGATGGGGATCAAGATGCTACCTTTGGAAGGGGTCGAGCCCCTGCACGGCGGCGTCGAGGCCGACGTGGACGCGCAGGAACCAGCCTCCGTTGCTAACGTCGCCGCCGTCGGGTCCTGATGGACGGACTCCTCTCCGGCATGGCGAAGCCGAACCTCACCCCGTCGGCCAAGCGCGCGACGCGGACCGGCGAGCTCGACGGAGGCCCACGCACCGTCCAAGCGATGCACGCGCGCGCCGGCCAGCGAGCCAGCCGCGCCGCCTCTCTCGTCGGCGAAGCTAGGGAGGGGCCGGTCGATCTGCTCGGGAGCGGCTGGGGGCGCAAGGGGAGATGCGCCGCCGGTGAGGAACTCTGCTTCTGAGGTGGTGGCGGCGGTGGTTAGAGAGACAATGAGAATGGAGGATTAATTAACCCTAAACGACCCTAAATAATCCATTCCCGGTGGGCTGCTTCGGCCCAAATAATCTCACAGCCAAGTTTTCCGATTAATAGTAATTCAAAAAAATGGTGGTGAATACTTTTCCCTCCAAAACTACAAAAAGACCTTAGAAACGCTCAGGAAATATTCTTAACAATTTTCCGAGAACCGTTCAAACATTTTTTTCACCGTTTATTAAGTATCAACTTAACCAGAAAAACTTAATCCCAAATTTTCATTTCCGACTAATCCCAAGTATCAACTAATCCCATTTTTTATTTTTTATTTGCATCCTATAAACCGGGATGGAGGGAGTACCAAAGATCTTAACTACAACTAAGGTAAAGTTAACCAAATTAGACTGAGATGCAGGAAATCACGGAGTGACCCAAGCGAGAGATCTTAATTACAAATGTCAACCCGGAAAGCTTGTGGCTCATCCCATGTGCAAGAAATCGCAAAGCGACACGTGACGAGTCACGACTCACACATGTGGGGTATGCCTTGCCACTAGCTAGCGACCGGACACCGAGTTCGGCCTCAGTGGCGGGCGTAATGTGTTCCTCGTGATCATTTCATGTGTGTAGTTCCATTGATGATGCTCATATTGGTTTTCACATGTAATGTTTAGCTTGATACTAGCGCGCCATCGTGGTAACTCGTTGCCCGCCGAAGGATATTGGTGATGCCAGCCTCCCTCGCCGGTATAGGCCGAGATAATGAATCTGAAAGCATTTATAACCATCGCTCCGAATATCACCCCACAATCCCATACAATACTTACTCAACTCGACCAACCCATCTAACAAAAAATTAAGGTGAGGTTTAGTTGTTAGATAACCAAGACACGTCATCCTTCGTGGATTTGTTGAGGCGGGCTCAAAAAATGATGTTTGAGAATATTTTCCCACCTTTCCAGAGCGGTTTTAGAATTTCCATTTCAAATGCTTTCATCTTCCCGGTGGTTAAAAAACATGGATAATTTTATGCATGTTAAGAAATTTTTATATTATGCTACAAACGAGGTAATACATATTAAGTTCCTTGTTCTGGGGTCATCGGATTAGTTCGCCAACGAGGAAAAACACCATAACAATGATTTTTCGCGACCTCTCTATAACCATGTATCGGGGCTCACTGTACATGAACATCATGCCAGGACCCCAAAATATTATGCTACAACCCTTTTTAGGATGTTCAAGAATGGCCCATCTTAGATGTCTTCATATCCCGGTGGTCCAAAAATTGGAATGTTTGTAGCATGTTAAAATTTTTGGTATTGATGCTTACAAACTGTTAATGCATATTGTGTTCAATGTGTAATGAACATATTTGTTTGCCAAGCGGGAAAAACAACACGTGTTTTGCTACACCTTCTCGCATGCTCTAACTCGTATCAAATTGCCTCGGTCGCAAAATATTCCAAAAAGTCATTTCAGAATAACTCCTTGAGAATGTTCCAAGGCCTCTGAAATCGCACTTGAAATTGGTCTGGGGGTTTTGGCTCGTGTCAACGGGGTGGCGTGACATCTTCCCCGGCCCCGTCTTTGCTCTTGTGCACAAGTCCTGCCACGGCCCGCTCTTCCTACGTCAACACTCCTTCCAAGAAGGATCAGAACACATCGTAGGCCAGGACGTGCAACGCATGGGCATGGATGCAAAAATCGTCGTGAGTGTCTTTCAGTGGCATCAGGAGCTACACGAGGCTGAATCACCACATCCGCGTCAACGGTGCTTCACCACGGAGGTGCTTGTGAGTACTATACGAGGAGTTATGGACTCGTACATATATACATGTAGTTATTATTATGTGCTGAAAATATGTACGTGTCAATCAAACTCGATGAACTTGGCTTATATATATTTGGCAAATTATGCGCGGTGATTTTGCATCAGATGAGACTTGACGTGTACGTACGGTGGGATCCCAGTCAAGGCAAACGTACACTTGGCTAGTATTTTTTTAGAAGGCAGCAATCACGTGGATAGTATACACTCGGCAACGGTTACCAGCTCAGCGAAGGCGACGGTCTTGACGACGACCGGCACTCGGCGAAAGCGTCGCCAACGCGACCGACGGCACTCGGCAAAGGTTTCACCGAGATGCAAAAAAAACACTCGGCAAAGAGGTTTTGCCGAGCGGACCTCTTCGGGACACGTGTCTGCACATGAGGCGTTCGCTCTTTGCCGAGACAGTGCGCTGACACTCGGCGAAGATTTGTCGTCCGTTTGGCATCAGACAGACGTCATCATCTTTTGTTTGCCGAGTACCCGGGAAAACACTCGGCGAAGAATTCACCGGGTACCCCGACAAAAAGCACTCGGCAAAGAAATTTCGACGAGGTATTTTTCGCCGAGTGCCATCCGCCAAGTGGCTGTCTCGGCGAAGCATTTGCCGAGTTGAATTCTTGCCTTCACCGGGTGTCTTTCCCACCCGGCGGAGGCGTCGATTCCAGTAGTGAGAACGTTCCAAGGTCTGAGAAAATCGCCCTTGAGGTCGAGGCTCAGCGACCTCATCCGCGTCAACGGTGCTTCCCGACGGAGGTGCTTGCGACATGTGCTCATACACGTTTCACTATGCTCTATGCGGCACGCTACTACATTGTCTTGGGTTTACGCGGACTGCCCAACGCGACCGTGGAGTACCATAGTAGAATTGTGTTGGCCGACTCGTACATCTATATAGTTATCATTATGTGGAAAATATGTACGTGTCAATCAAACTCGATGAACTTAGGTTATATTTGGCCAATCATACGCGGTGATTTTGCATGAAATGAGAGAGAGAGTCATGGATGCAGAGCGCGTTGACGTATATACGAACGGTGGGATCTCAAGGCAAACAATTGGCTAGTAAAAAAAGGTAAACACTTAATTGGCTCATGCATTCACGTCGATAATATGCATGCAGCTGTAGTGCTATACGGATAAAACCCATCGCCCCGGTCTCGGCCTCCATTTCCGTCCAGCAAAACACGCAGAACTAGTAGTGTAGTGCTATAGGTTCTCCCCCGCACCTGGCCTCTTCTCTTCCTCCCCAGTTTGTCCAGGATGGCCGCGGAGATCAACTCCAACAAGTCCTTTTGGGAGGCTGGCCAGCAACTACGGCAGTACGGCTACGGCAAGAAAGGCGCCGATGCTGTGTACGCCAAGACCGAGAGCTGCGGCGACAACAACCACGGCGTGGGGGTGGCGAAGAAGAGGTTCAGGACGCTGCGGGCGACCAGGAAAACATATCTGAATGCACGAGAGCCACCTAGCTAGCATATGCCCCCATCCCTAACTTTCTTCTTCGCCTCCCTCGGCTCTACCGCATCCGTGTCGACCACGCCCTCCGGCTCAGTCTTGGACGATGTTGTCATGGATGCATGATGGGCTGCATCATCGCCGACTCCAGGAGAGATCCCGTCGAGCTCGTCATCTCTAACTCCCGGCAACTTCCGGCTCTCGACAATGTCGCCATCATTGCCTACGTTTTTCATCGGTTTGTGAGACCACGAATAGATACCGTGATGTTCATCAACACCATGGTCAACGTGGTCCCAGCAACGTTGTGCTCCGTTACCACCACCTTGCAAACATTGGCGGCTATGCGGAAAGAAATACTCCGTCCTCTTCCAGAGCCATAGGAAGCTCGGGCTGATTAGGTGTAGCAGTCCTCTCCCGAGTAAAGGGATTCATAAGATAGCATATGTCATCACAGTTGTGAGGAAGAGCATTTGTCGTAGGTGGATAAGCAGTGGCAAAAGACCCCACGTAGGGGGTGCGGTGGACGATGTCGGTGGGGAGACCCAGGAAGGCGTCATCACAGAGGGCGAGACGCAAGAGCACCAATGGCATCGAAGTGATGCCTGTGCACCGCGGGCGACAGACACATGTAGGAGGACGAGGCCTAGGCCCAACACGTCGGCGGCGGTGTCTAACTCGACAAATTTAACTCAACAAAGGCAAACCCTTGCATGTGGTCTTAGATCGTCGTGTATACTCAATCGTTTAGTCGTTTTCTCTCTAGTTTTTACGGGTCGTAGCACATTTTTTATATTGGCAGGGTTTTCCCTCCTATTTTTCGCTACCTGTGATTATCTAAGTATGTGTTATCTACTATGTAAGATAAAAAAATAACTATTTGTGTTAAAATACCATTTATTTTGTTAAGTTTGAAAAAATAATTATAATAAAAAAATCGCATTGAACATGATCAAAGTGAGGCCTAAATTGGTGGGGTCTTTGCCTTGGTTCACTGACCTAAATCTGGCGATACTTTGTTTCCTAATAAGCAAAAGGATCAGTTAGAAGTAGATATCACCTTCGTGCCATTTCTGTCGTGTGATTAATAGTGCCCTTATGTTGGGATATAGCTACTATTTACCTATAATTGATGTTTCGTTTCCTTATCCCGCACTACTATTTTATGCTATGATATATTTAATACCTATCATTTCATGTGTCTTTTTTTGGGGCATGATATTTTTTATGATAGATGTTAGAACTCCGCGTGTTGAAGATTTCCCGATCAATGTGTGTACGACAGATATAGGTAAATAGTGTATGTGATACCGGGTGATAGAGAGAGGTCAATGTGGGGCCGGATGACCGAGTTAGGGTTATATGGGGTCAGACGATCGAGAGAGTTGTATATGGTTTGGCTGAGTAGGAGATTTTGCATGGCCTATAGAAGTGTATGTGGGACTGTGTGACTTTGAGAGGTGCATCTACTCGCGGATGACCGAGAGGTTTATATGTGGCATTGTATGAGCGAGATATGTGTATGTGGGTCCAAACAACTGAGAGAGGTGTGTATGACGACCACAAGAGAGATGCACACATGCCGAGATGGCCGAGAGAGGTACATGCATGAACATTTGATCGAGAGAATAGCATCTGGTGTCGGATGACTGGGAGTGGCGTATGTGTTTCTGGACGACCGACAGAGATGTATGTGGCTTTAGACGTTTGAGAGATGTGTATGCGGGACTCAACTCGGGGTTGTCGATGCTTTTCTTCCCCCTTTTGTACGGACTTTTTTTCAGAAAACAATCTATTTGAAGTACGTTAAGGTGCAGCATCATGCATGGAAAGATTTGGTCTCGTACGTGTTGTGGTAGAGCCGCACGTACGTGCACCCATGGAGCTAGCTACTACTATATGCATGAACATCATGCCAGGACCCCAAAATATTATGCTACAACCCTTTTTAGGATGTTCAAGAATGGCCCATCTTAGATGTCTTTTATATCCCGATGGTCCAAAAAATTGGAATGTTTGTAGCATGTTAAAAAATTGGTATTGATGCTTACAAACAGTTAATGCATATTGTGTGTTCAATGTGTAATGAACATATTTGTTTGCCAAGAGGGGAAAACAACACGTGTTTTGCTACACCTTCTCGCATGCTCTAACTCGTATCAAATTGCCTCGGTCGCAAAATATTCCAAAAAGTCATTTCAGACTAACTCCTTGAGAATGTTCCAAGGCCTCTGAAATCGCCCTTGAAATTGGTCTGGGGGTTTTGGCTCGTGTCAACGGGGTGGCGTGACATCTTCCCCGGCCCCGTCTTTGCTCTTGTGCACAAGTCCTGCCACAGCCCGCTCTTCGTACGTCAACACTCCTTCCAAAAAGGAGAACACACATCGTAAGCCAGGACGTGCAACGCATGGGCATGGATGCAAAAATCGTCGTGAGTACTATACATGTAGTTATTATTATGTGCTGAAAATATGTACGTGTCAATCAAACTCGATGAACTTAGGTTATATATTTGGCCAATCATACGCGGTGATTTTGCATTAGACGATAGAGAGAGAGTCATGCATGCAGAGCGCGTTGACAATTGGCTAGTAAAAAAAGGTAAACACTTGGCTCCTCATGCATTCACGTGGATAATATGCATGCAGCTGTAGTGTTATAAGGATAAAACCCATCGCCCCGGTCTCGGCCTGTTCTCTAGCTTCCTCCCCAGTTTGTCCAGGATGGAACGGGCTCGCGCCGATATCAACTCCAACAAGTCCATCGGGAGGCCAACTACGGCAGCACGGCTACGGAAAACATATCTGAATGCACGAGAGCCACCTAGCTAGCATATGCCCCCATCCCTAACTTTCTTCTTCGTCTGCCTCGTCTCTACCGCATCCGTGTTGAGCACGCCCTCCGGCTCAGTCTTGGACAACGTTGTCATGGATGCATGATGGGCTGCATCATCGCCGACTCTAGGAGAGATCCCGTCGAGCAAGTCGTCATCTCTAACTCCCGGCAACTTCCGGCTCTCGACAATGTCGCTGTCATTGCCTACTTTTTTCATTGGTTTGTGGGACCACGAATAGATACCATGATGTTCATCGACACAATGGTCAATGTGGTCCCAACAACGATGTGCTCCGTTACCACCACCTTGCAAACATTGGCGGCTATGTGGAAAGAAATACTTCGTCCTCTTCCGGAGCCATAGGAAGCTCGGGCTGATTAGGTGTGTAGCAGTCCTCTCCCGAGTAACGGGATTCATAAGAGAGCATATGTCATCACAGTTGTGAGGAAGAGCATTTGTCATAGGTGGATAAGCAGTGGCAAAAGACCCCACGTAGGGGGTGCGGTGGACTATGTCGGTGGGGAGATCCAGGAAGGCGTCATCACGGAGGGCGAGACGCAGGAGCACCGATGGCATCGAAGTGATGCCTGTGCACCGCGGGCGACATACACATGTAGGAGGACGAGGCCGCCTAGGCCCAACAGCTCCAACGGCGGTGTCTCACTCAACAAATTTCAGTCAACTAAGGCAACCCTTGCACGTGGTCTTAGATCGTCGTGTATACTCAATCGTTTAGTCGTTTTCTCTCCAGTTTTTACGGGTCGTAGCACATTTTTTATATTGGCAAGGTTTTCCCTCCCATTTTTCGCTACTTGTGATTATCTAAGTATGTGTTATCTACTATGTAAGATAAAAAAATAACTATTTGTGTTAAAATACAATTTATTTTGTTAATTTTGAAAAAAAAATTATAAAAATTACATTGAACATGATCAAAGTGAGGCCTAAATTGGTGGGGTCTTTGCCTTGGTTCACTGACCTAAATCTGGCGATACTTTGTTTCCTAATAAGCAAAAGGATCAGTTAGAAGTAGATATCACCTACGTGCCATTTCTGTCGCGTGATTAATAGTGTCCTTATGTTAGGATATAGCTACTATTTACCTATAATTGATGTTTCGTTTCCTTATCCCGCACTACTATTTTATGCTATGATATATTTATTACCTATCATTTCATGTGTCTTTTTTTGCGGCATGATATTTTTTATGATAGAAGTTAGAACTCCGCGTGTTGAAGATTTCCCCATCAATGTGTGTACGACATATATAGGTAAATAGCGTATGTGATACCGGGTGATAGAGAGAGGTCAATGTGGGGCCGGATGACCGAGTTAGGGTTATATGGGGTCGGACGATCAAGAGAGTTGTATATGGTTTGGCTGAGTAGGAGATTTCGCATGGCCTATAGAAGTGTACGTGGGACTGTGTGACTTTGAGAGGTGCATCTACTCGCGGATGACCGAGAGGTTTATATGTGGCATTGTATGAACGAGATATGTGTATGTGGGTCCAAACAACTGAGAGAGGTGTGTATGACGACCACAAGAGAGATGCACACATGCCAAGATGGCCGAGAGAGGTACATGCATGAACATTTGATCGAGAGAATAGCATGTGGTGTCGGACGACCGACAGAGGTGTATGTGGCTTTAGACGTTTGAGAGATGTGTATGCGGGACCGGATGATCAACTCGGGGTTGTCGATGCTTTTCTTCCCCCCTTTTCTCGGTCTTTAGTAATTTTGCTTCAATAGTTTAGTCATTGCATATTCTTTGATGCTTCTAAAAGTGAAATGAAGATAAATACAAATAGTGTACCGTGACGTTCGCACTAGCATAGAATAAAAGATGAAAACGAAAATGATTTAGGTCAATATGGTTCCACCCCATATATATGCCGGCGCATGTGCACGTAATCCACGTGTCAAGAAATTACAATTCTGATTACCACCACAACATTTTGACACGACATTTACTTAACCCTTTCTCTTATACCACAAGGCCTCACCGTCACCGGATTTGACGCGCGTGCATGTACATCATATGCGATAATGCCGACGCCTCAGCGCCTCACAACAACTACGTTGCACAACCGCCATCCCCGATGCCTTGTTTGATAACTTTTGAGAGTTATGCTTAAATTTTACAACCTTCAATGTGTGATATAGATATTTTGGTTGTAACACCACTGATGGGTTCATCAATGGTATATGCATTTTCACTTGCTGACGGCCCACGAACCCATAAATGTCTACTTTGGCCTTGTCACGTGGATCTTGGAATCATCGTATACCTTTGCCTCCTTGTGTCCTCCAACCCGTGTGCTCTGATACGTCCGGGAGGAGATAGGTTTTGCTCACGGTGTCCCATGCGAAATTGTCTTGGCGTCCTATAGGGAGGTTTGGACGACGCGTTGTGTATCGAATCGGTTTGTGGTTTCTTGGTGGGTGTCGGGACCATGCATCGCCTCGTGTCGCGACTCCGTACGTCCTCCACCATCGGCAGACCTTTTTCTACGGACTTTTTTTCCGAAAACAATCCATTTGAAGTACGTTAAGGTGCAGCATCATGCATGGAAAGATTTGGTCTCGTACGTGTTGTGGCAGAGCCGCACGTACGTGCACCCATGGAGCTAGCTACTACTACATGCATGCATCCCCATGCATCTACTAGTGCGCCAACTTAACTTTGATTTTTTTGCCCATATATAGGTGGCACGTACGGAGGTTGTTTCATTTTTTATCTTGCTCTGTGTTGCACGCACTTTCGTTGCTCCAAAACAACGAAGTCTCCATATGCAAGTATATGTAGTACCCCCTCCGGGATTGGTTTTCATGGCGCTGTTCCAAAACAACGAAGTTTGAGAATTATTGGAGGGATTTTAGGCGCGATTGCATTAATTGCTGGTTTGATTAGAACGTTTGAGTAAATGAATTCAGCCTGCAGTCTCCTGTCCTTCCTATTCCGTTCGCCAATGACCGCTCGATTAGTGGCCCAGGGAGTAACTAGCGATATAATTAGGTGCCATGGGAGTAATGGGCCTAATTAACCATCAATGATAATATTGCTTCCTGGCTAGTATAATAAACGATTTTGAACCCAATCAACGCATACCTTGTCGATTGAGTATACGTGCATGTAGCTTCCTGGCTAGCTCTACGTGTTGCTGTATGTACGTAGATGAAATTAATTAGCCATGCCACCTGCAGCTCATCACTCGACTCCAGCTTTTTTTCGAACAAAAATCGACTACAGCTTCGACCAGGCATCGTAGCCTCATCTCGAAAAGGAGCAGATGAACCAAACATAGGCAGGAAGAGTCAAGCACGAACGAGTCGAACTAATGCCCACTTCTAAGTAGCTCTAGCCAGCTATACCACAATGGTCCGTCCGTACATTAATTATATATTGGCATCATTTTGTTCTTCAACTACTCTACAATAATTTTTCTTCTCCTAGATCTTCATGATGAATCTTTTTTTTTGTCTTTCGGCAGATGATGTGGTTCATGCTCGATCACTATCTGAGTCTAAACTCTTCGATGTATGCCTCCCTCTCATTCCCCGAATCCACCACCAGGTACAAGCTACCATGCTTCATTTAAGTCTAGTGAGGATCACAGAGAGCTGCGTGAAGAAGAATGGGCTAGAGTCCAGGCGAGTGGATCGCCCGAGCCAGACAAAGAAGCAAAATCTCACATAAGGTGCGTCATGCAATGATACACGCTGAGAAGCTCGTCGAAGAACGCGCCAAGCTAGAAAGTAAGCGAGTGAGTCACTCGACCAAACACAAGAGAGCGGCGGAGCATATCCCAAGAAAAAAAGATCATGGCCGCCGACCTGACCATCGCCCCACCGACCGAGAGGGTGGACCGAGAGATTGCAAACGATGGATGGCCACAACACACTAATGGAATCACAAGTGTTATTCATTACCCACTCGGCAACAGATCCACTAAGGTGATCACAATATAAAAATACTCGGGATCCATCGACAACATGTCAACATGAGATGTATGACAAGTGTTTGACCGACGACACTCACAAGTATGGAGAGTATTTTGAAAGTGAGACCGTGGCACTTGGCAAATGTGACATATCGGTTATTTTATGCCACATTCCTTTGATAATCTTTGTTATCATTCTGGGTACATAACTATTATTGCATACACATTATAATCATTGTTACCCATGTAGAACGATACGTACATTAGAAACTAGATAATGCCGATGTTCGCAGAGACTCGACGACATCCCCAAACCATCTAACAAGAAACTGCGACAGGCTTCCCGCAACCCCAAAGAGATGTGTAGTAGCCTAATAAAACGGACAGGAAATGCAAAAATGACGACTTCTTGCGACTCCCCAAGTAACCATTTCTCCAAAATCGTGGGGCCAAACAATCAACCGAGGACTCCAAACTATTTTTATAGAACGCGAGAACAGCGTCATCATACGCGTGTGCTAGTCCAAAGTGGAAGGTAAAATTGTTCCCAAGATAGAGTGCTTCATTCTCGATTCTACAAGAATTGTTGCGAAAGTGTTTCATTTTCTTCTCTTAAATAGAAGTTTCATTTTCAATTAATGTATCCTAATATGTTGCCAAAATATTCTTGTGATGATCAATTCAACCTCTGATTAAAAGATAGACCCTTTTTGTTATCGTCTGTCCCTCCACCAACTCCATCATCCCAAACATTAGCTTGTGAGCTCGGTGAAGCAATACCTCGGGTCAGAGAAATAAAGGTGGAAAAAGACAACATAACATGAGTGGATATGTCGAATAGAGACGATATATGCGAGCTAGAGCTTGCTGGTCGATGCTCCTTAACTTGCTTTTTATCAGTGCTACGACATTCCACATCACATGAAATTAGCCCTAACTAGGAGATCCCACAATCTGGTTAAACTGTTCATTAATTGTTGCATGCATGCACCGATCAATTACTCTAAAAGTTGATATATGGGAGCAACCATGGTTTTCAGAGGAGTGGCAATGTAGTAGACATCTTAGGCCTCCATGCTCATGTTATAGGGTGAATGAGGTTAGGCGAGCGGCCAAGACAACAAAGCTCTCTGGCTTGAGAGCATAACTCCCTGCAGAGAGTAGCGTCGGAACATAGCTATTATTCATCATAGGTATCTAGTTCCATGTCCATTTTGCAATTTTAATAAACCAATGTTTAACTTTCTAGCGCCTACATAATTGGCTCAGTTAGGAGGTCGTATGCAAAATTTAGCAAAAGCAAACTCCTAGTATAAAATAAGGATTCTAAAAATGCGTTATCGAAATGGCACGTGAACTAATAGATGATGACTATCTCGAAGCATAAAATAATAGTGCATATAAGTGAAATGCCACTTGAAATGTTGGGTAATAACTTTCCTACCATAAAATAATAATGTGGGCCGACACCTGAAATGACGATGAAATGCCAAATGAAATGATAGGAAATAACTATATGCCTCTCCCCTCTTCACACACAAATTCTGAATTTTCTTTACCCCTCGTCCGACATCTGAATCGACTACCACATCTCTGTAATTTTATTCCATGGTATTTGTGATAATCGAGTGATTCTTGTTGGGTAAAAAAGCACAAGTAATGCATATAAAATGTAATTGAAACTATAAAAATAATAGGAGGGCCGGAGATAGATGCCTTGATGACGATGCGCTAAGTACCACATCTCTGTAATTTTGTTCCATGATATTTGTGATAATCTTTACTCTCGTACCGGTAAACTTATGTGGTATACTGGTATGCATGGCTATTATTACATGGACATTATAATCATCGATGTGCACGATAAATTGATATCACCCGTCCAAACGCCTCCATTTTTACTATTAAATGGGAGTTCGTACGTACGTAGCGACGGCAGAATCCTTCGTCCGATCGATCGCACGCATATGGGGCTATGGGCCAAGGCCCAAAACGCCCAACCGCACTCCTCTCTCTCCTCCTCCCGCACCCAGCCGCCCTCCTTCCTCTCTCCCATCGGGCGCCTCTCGCACCTCCATTTCCATGACCTCGCCGCCGCCATGGGATCGTCCTCCAGCCATGCGGCTCCTCCTACGACCTAGGGCAAGCGCGCGCGCCCCACGATCCCGCGGCCCGCACCCAATCGCCCCACTCCCAAGCTCTCCCCATCCCTCTGTCCTCTCGCCGCCGTCCCCGCTGCCTCGAGCAGCAGACGCCGCCGGAGATCACCACTTAGGGGAGGCGCCAACCAAGAAAGGCTCATGCGCCACCGGGGACGCAGGTGGCGGAAAGGACCATGGCCGCGGTCGCTGTTGTTGCTGAAGACCACCATGGGAGGTACCGCGCCACCAGCCTGCATACCCCGCTCGCCTTCCGGCCGCCGACAACGAAGACCACAAGAAGGGACGGGGCAAGAGGAGGTGAGATCTGCGCTCCCTCTGCTGGTCGTTGGCATGTTCTTGTTCCGCCTCTCCACAATGGACGCAGAGCCAGCGCGGCATGGTCGCGAGCTCGTCTCACGAGAACGCCCATCTCCTGAAGGTTTTTGACCTCCTTTTTTCTTTCTATCCTTTCTTCATTTGTGGTCATCAATCTCGTGATATCTGCTCCTTCCTAGATTGATTAGCTAAACCAGTTCTTGGTCGGCAGTAGGACACTACTCTCTAACAATGGTGAATCGGGATTTTTTTTTAGAACCAACAACAGATTGAGGAGTACACAGCCCGGCTGGAGACCTCAACGACAACCTCAAATAACAACAGATTGAGGGGAAGCAGGGATGCAGCCTTGGCCCAGAGCTTCAGTCACGGCAGGCCAGGTGCCGCCAGTGCGCGCCGTGGAGAGGAGCAGTGGGCCGATGCGCAGGACGGAGATACAAGCACGGCAGCGGCAGGATTTGGGATTTACGGATTTGGGCGGCCGCCGGCCGGACGGCAGTGCCGGAGCAGCGCCCGTTCATTGTTCTATCACCAGGCTGGGTGCATATCATGTCTCCAGGAATCTTTGGACCATGGACGACTGAGGCAGGCTTCAGTGCCATAGTAGGCATCAGCAAAAATAGACGTGCGTATGCTCTTATCCTTTTGACTTCGTAAATATTTAGGATTAGTTTTAAGATTCTTTAAAATCAACCGCACCATATATGAGTTAGTGACCATCTGATTGCATAATCCATACACTGATTATAAATATTTTTTCATAGGCATATATGAAATACAGATGCAGTACTACTGTGTTTGTAGCCTAAATAAAGGGAATTATGAGAGGTTGGAGGGGAAAAGATATGAGATATCTATGAGTAAAACATTATATTGTTTTATAAATTTTCTCTAGATTTTTTCAAACGACATGCTGGATTTTCTTGATGCACCTCTTCCACACATTGAGAGTTCCTGAGGTTTTGGACATTCTTTTGTGTTGTACTCCGTATAAATTAGAGAGAACTATTAAAAAAGGTAGTGATTTTGTCAGGCCTGTCCCTTCAATAATTGTTTCAGGTTTATAGTTTAACATGTTTACACGCCACGTCATTGTCCTCCTACCCTGCTTGCATCAAGGTCAATGTTACATCCTTGATCTCATCCATCCCTGAAGCATACAGATCAGCTTCATATAATAAAAAATGATCTTATATGAATGTACCTTCATATTGTATATATGTTCTGTTGTATCAACAAGATGTGAAAATATGGCCCTCTGGTTAAACACCTATCTGTTCATACCTTTCTCTTGACCAAACTAAGCATAGATGTGATATCTTGTTCTGATTTCTCTTAATGGCAATATGAGCTCGGTTATCTGCTTCACTGTCGTTTTATGATAGATGAAACTTAAAAGTTGTGCTGCACATTTTCCAGTGGTGGAAATCATGTTGCTGGGATAGATGCTTTTGCCCCTGATTTCACACAAGTTGGTCTTTGATTTTCCCATGCATCCACAGATGCTATTGAAATCAATGCTTTAATCGTTTTATGTGGTCAATTTTCTAAATAATAATTATAACACCATAGATTAGGTTATGGCTTCAATAATTTCCAATTAAATCATGTAAGCAGTTATGGCTTCAATAATAATCCTGCTTCTGAATGCTCGATCCGGCGCCACGAGCGGAGCAGAACTCGTTTGGCACAGCTCCAGCCATCTAGGTGGGCCGGGAGCCCACTAAGTTGTTTTAGGTCTGTTACGAAGGGATGGAATTGAGCCCAGAGAGCAATTTATTGTACGCAGTCCACCTAATGTTTTTCATGGTCGTCTTCCCCAGCGAGCAGATCGGTACATCCAGTCGCGACTCGCCTCGTACCTCCGTCGATCCAGGAATCGGCCGCGTCGATACAGGAGGAGGTCGGGGATGAGACGCCGCCAGCGGAGTGCCTACTGGACGAGGCGAGCGCGGGCGCCGCCTGTCGATCTGGATGCGGGAGGAGGCGTGCTTGGGATATCGAGCCGGCTGCGGCGGGGCGCGGCCGGGTGAGCTGCTTCTCGCGGGTAATCTCATTATATTATAATAGGATAAGATGTTGTCATCATGCAACTTTCTGTTCCGTCAACCATATATATTATTCCTGAACTGATTTGTGTTTTCTACTCACTTGAATATTTAGGACTCAAAAGTTTATACGGCAGGTTAGTAGATGTGTTATGTGACGTAGTAGAATGCTAATTTGCGCCGTTTTGTATTTTGAGAAATTTAATTATTTAATATTCGTTTGCTTCTCATAGGACATTAGGTACCAGCAAAAGCTTTTATGATCATGTCTCTATATGGCGTTTTGTTCTCAATTTGCCACAAACTACATGCTCTAACTTGTATGGCTTTATGAGAAGAAAAGGTGCAATAATATTATGGATGGGGTAGAAAAAAATCACTTTTGTTACCTCTTCACGATCTAATTGATTTAGAAAAGAACAAACACATTTCAGTTTTGAAAATTTCACTTTGTTGTGGTGCCTAATTTGATTTCTAAATGTGAGCAGATTGTTTTGATTTGAATAAAGATATATGAAATTCATTATATGGGCCGGGTTCATCTCTGATGTCTTTCACCTAGCATTAAACCAGATGTTGGTATGCATTAAACTAGATAGAGAGTGAAAAATACACACTAAAACATGTCAAGATAAATGTAGATACATATGAATTTAGAAAAAGTTAAAACACCGTATGTTTAGAAATGTAGGGACTATGTGGCTATGTTTAATATATATGTGAATATTTATGAGCATTTATGTTCACATGTACGACATATGCGATTGTAAAAAAAACTTTAGCAGGCGTAGCAACGCACTGGCATTCAACCATTTTCTTTTGAGGAAGCATTCAACCATATGTTTACAAGTAAGACAAATGCGATGGAAAAAAAAAGTTCAGCAGCCGTAGCAACGCACGGGCATTCAACTAGTTTAATTAATTGTGCAAGGCTCTCGAGTGTTGAGTGCTAAACAACGTGTTTAGCACTATGCCTGTTTTGGCCCTTACTTCCTCTACTATTCTGCCGCCTAAAATCTAGCGATCGCCCTCCTTTTTTTTTCCCTACAATAACTGCACGAGAGATTCTTCACCGTTAAAATGGCCAGGAAATCCTCTGGCTAATCTGTTTCCTGATTAACTAGAACGATACCCCGCGCGTTGCAGCGGGTATCTCTTAAGAAACCTAGTAAAACATATAAACTCCTGAAGTTGTACTCTGCGCGTGGCAGCGGGTATCTCTTAAGAAACCTAGTAAAACATATAAACTCCTGAAGTTGTACCCCGTGCGTGGCAGCGGGTATCTTTTGAGAAACCTAGTAAAACATATAAACTCTTGAAGTTGAGAGGCTAAATTTAATTTAATAGACATGAAATGTATGAGTAATTAATATTTCAAAGTTCGTTATGGTTCAGGGTGTACCTGATTGATTTAGATAAAGTGAAATCAGCGGGTTGAAGAAACTGATGATGTGGATGGCTTGCATGAAGATGTCATGTAAATTGCTGCATAATATGTCTAAAAACTTTTTGGCGGTTACATGTTGAAGAGCACATAGTTTCGAATGATGGTTCTACGATTTTCATTATTGAAAATCTTGGCAAAATAATCACTTGATGTAGACACCTTGATGGTCAAAGAAAATGATGATGTGGATACTTGCATGTAGATATAGACAATAAGTAATGATGTTAGTGGGATGATGTGGACAATTGATTGGCTAAAAGAGAAAGTGATGTGGATGGCTTGCATGTTGAGATAGAAAAATATTAATTGCACTTAGTGGGGTTTTGCTTTATAAGAAGTATAGATAGCAACAAGAGTTAAAACGTGAGAGTCTCCGCCAATCCATCTCAGCCCATCTGAAAACCTCATCAGCCCGCATCTCATCATTCTCTCCCCAGCCGCCGCCGCCACCAAAGAATACCCAACCCCTCGCCGGCGCCGCCACCCAGCAGCCACGGCTTCGCGGCTGGCTTGCTCGCCGGCGCGCGTGCGTCTATGCGCGGTGTTCCGTCGAGCTGGCCGGACCGCGGCGCCCCAGTGGCCTAGGGTTTGCCTGGCGGCCGTACACGCCGGCGACGGGGCGCGCCGTCCACCTCCCGCTGCACGGAGGGGTCGCCCGCTCGGAGTAGGGGACGGCGTACTCCCCGCTGGCCGTCCATCCCGGCCGCCGCCACTCGCCGGCCTCCTCCGCCAGCGTCTTCGCGACCAGCAGGCAGGCCGTGGACGTACGCGCCGGATCTGAAGGCCGCCGTCTGCTGCTGCTCTGTCTTCCCCGACCACGTCCAGGAGACGCATCTCGCCACCGACCGTCCTCAACGTCGCTCCTCGCCGGCTGCTGCAGGTGACAAAATCTCCTCCTCCATCTATTGTTGCTTTTTCCTCCTGTCAACGGCGCCACCATATGTGCTACTGCTACGTCTGCTTGAACTGTTGCAGTTCGGGTGTAGCTGCAACTGCTCTACTGCTGAGAATTTCAGCTCCGCTTCTCCTTGCACTCTGCTACGTATAAAACTTCAGTTTTTTCGATTCAGTAATATGGGAATTCAGTTACAGCGGTTCAGCATGTGGTGGAAGTCTACTGATTCACGGTTGAAGCTCAATTTGTTCCCCACTGCATCGTGTAAGCATTCATATTGGAGAAAATGGCAATCTCATTGTGTCACAGCTTTAGATGTTTCGATTTACTAGTTTGAAAGTTCAGATACGGTTCAGCATATGGGATTCTACCTCTTCACAGTAGCTTCTTAATTACTTCCCCACTGCATGTTAGTTATGTTAGCACACGGTGCTTGCTACTAATCCACAACAGCAGCTTCCACCTGGGTGGAAATGCTTGTCATTACCAATCCATTGGTAAAAATAATAGGAGCAGTTTATTCCAGCTCGTTATTCTCCACAGCTCACTGTTTTATTTAGCATCTAACTAGTGACCAGACGAGATTGATTGACTGCGTGTTGCTTGTTAACACCACTTAAAGATTTTTTGGGAACATTGCTCTCTCTTGACCATGCTAACCTTGCACTGGCCTGGTGCTGCCATTAATTGTTTTTGCTGTTAAGAGTTACTCATGCCTTTATTAGTAGCAATTGCATTGAGTTGGCAGTGTACTGATCATACCTTGGATTTTATGCACAAGTTTTGTTGCATGACATAATTTACAATGCTGTTCTTTAGATTGCAGCAAGGAAAACTAAAAAGCTTATTACCGATTGTAATGTTTGTATCCTATTTCGCTACTTACTTCGCATCTAACTGAGCTTTGTGCATATTGTTTACAGTCTGCTTGGTTACCGATCCGATGGCTGGTTGGGGCGACCATGTCGCGGAGGAGCTCGCCCCCAAGTCCCACTGTGGCTATATCGACGCAGCAGTTCAGGAGCTCGCTGACAAGGCTACAAGAAGGTCGATTTTTTCTTCCTTGGTCGTGCTCTAATCGGTTGCTGTCTATGCTGGGTCGTGGCCTTGGAGCCACGGCCGTGTTTGCGTGTTGTGCTAACCAAGTACTATTCTTTGGGTGGATACATGTATTGGTTGTTTTTGTGCAGTAACTTGTCATGGTTCCGCACACAAATGTTATAAGTAACTAAAATGAATTTCCTTCCATGTAAATATATTACCTTATAGATTTATTTTGCATTTGATGGTTGTCATGGTTCCGCACACAAATGTTTTCTGCAGAAACTTGACATGATTCCGCACAGAAATGTAATACGTAACTGCTATGGGCTGCCTTGTAGATTTTTTTTTGCATTTAGATGGTTGTTTGATAAGAACTTCAAACTTGGTTATTAGTTTCAGCCACTCCCTTGCCATTCTTAGGATTATTTCTAATAGGTTGTAGCTTTGGATCATCATTATTTGTATGCTAGCTTGTTGGTGTCTGCGAAATATGTGTACTGGATGGTAAAATATGATCTCATGGATATTCCATGTTGACTGGATATTAATCTCGTCATGTGCCAACTTGAATGCTCAATTTCGGTCAGCTAGTGCTGAGTGGTTTGTTGTGTAGATTGAGTAGTTAGTAATGATGCTCGAAACAGTACGTTTTCTTGTTGTAGTAAAATATGTTGCCATCTAGTTGCTATGACATGATCTAAATGATGTACTACATGGTCACAAAGATTTACTTGCATCCATCATATGCATGCTACTATTATATGTTGAAGTTGTGGACACGTCTTGATCATTGATCATTCCTTGGCTGATGCTTGGCCTAGCTCTAGATGCATGCTACTATTATATGATGAAATTGTGGAGATCTTGTTTGTGTACATGTTGATTAATCTTTTCTTGGTCTGTTAATTGTGCAGGCCCTTGTTCCACCAGTGGTAGCACTCTGGAGCGGTAGCCCTGATGAAGGGAAGAGGAGGTGTCCCTGATGCAGCATCAGCATCCTGGGAGACGCGTGGCTGGCTAGGAGGGATCCGGCTGGACATTTTTTTGGCTTGTACGGAATCAAGGTAATGTCACTCTCTCCGACCCTGATTGCGTGGTGTGTATGTATGCCCTGATCTTCTGTTTATCAAAGATAAGCAGCCTTTTAAAATCTTATGTGTTGTGTTCAAGTAATCTGAGCAGTGAGCACTAGTCATTGCTGCTAGTTAGTGCTGTAGAATTTGCATTATTCTTCTCCAGGAATGTGAGCACTTGGCACTTTAGAATTCTGGATTAGGTTCCAAACAATACTTGAAACCATGGTTCCTCAGTAATCTAGTAAATGAGTGAATCAGTTGTTTAATTAGTAGATAGGTTATAGAAACGCTAGGCTCTTGGTGCATATATTCGTTGGATATGCTAAAGTTTGAGCTCCTGGCCGGATATACCATGTCCACTGATTGTTCATCTTTTTCATGTGCCAAACAACCTGATTGCTCAATGTGGATCAACTAGGCCTAGTACTGACTGATAAGTGGTTTGTCCAGTACATTCTTTGGAGTAGTGAATAACGAAACAGTAGTATTTTTCTCGTAAATCATATTTAGAGTTGAAATTGTTGTTTTGCTGTAAATATTTTGCTTGGCCAAAGAGGGTTTGTTTTGTTTATTATCCTGATCTTGAGCTTTCTACTGCAGGGAAGTGTGAGATAGTAAAGATGCTGCTTTCTTTCTAGAGGAGCTGATGTCCAGCCATGTCCCTCGCCGTCCTGCTGCTTGGCGAGAGACGCTCCACCGGCATCATGCTGCTCGGCGGTGGACGACAAGGACGTCCTCGTGCACAAGGTGTCCAGTATGTACGACATCGCCATCAAGCTTATAATCTCACTCTCTTCGGCCATGGTTGTTTGGTGTGTATGAACGCGGAGGATGTTATGCTGGTGCTGGCTTGAAAAAAGGGCAGAAATGCTGAGCAATCTAGATTCAGGGTTGTATGTACTAGATGTGTGTACGTAGCAGGGGAAGCTTGCACATTTTAGGCTTATATATGCCAAGAATTGCTTCTGAGGTTGATGGTTTAATGGTCTTGAGCTGTTGCTCTAAGCTTACTACTATTTGGTTCCGAATACTTCTAGCTGGCAGTGTGTGTTCTTGGCCTGGCCTTGCTTAGGGAGGGATGGCTCCATTTTATTTGGCATTGCTCTTGTTCTTGTCCAATTTAAAGGAAAAAAATCATCACCAGATTGTCCAGATAGAGCTCAAGTGCATTATTCTTTCTATTTTGAATTTTGTCAATGGGCCTGAATGGTGTTGCTATCATTTAGGTACTTCAAGAAGGTATTGTGCATCATCGCTACATATGAGGCTTTCGTCCAGAGTGACCCGACGACAATGGCCTTGCTACCGAGGAAGAGGTCGTTCGGAGGTACTTAGGCAAGCTGCGGTACTGCAAAGGTCAAGTCTGTGGATGTTAAGGCCAGCTCGGCACCCAAAGGTCCGTCCTTGGTCGCCCTCGATTCGGCTGTATTTATGTGCAAAATATGTCGTGCTTCCTGCCCCAGTCTGCTTATGCCTGTGTGATGCCTTGATTCTAGCTAACTGGTGTTGCCTAGTAGGTTCTATGGACATGGAAGGCATTTTGGTCGTGCTGCCTGAGAATTTATTTGATGTTGTAGGTTGATGTGTGCCTGTGGAGAATTCTAGGTTGCTTAGTTTCTAGCGATATGACTATTTTTGGATTATTTATACCTGCACAGAAATGACCAGTGGATACTTAGAGATTGGAACTCAACCATTGCTCATTCATTTTTTTGTTTTCTTCAAAAGAAATTCTAGAAACGATGGGAGCCAGTGGTGTTATCCAAGGATAATTGGCTTTTTCCTAATGGTAGCGTATGGAGCATGAAAATGATGGTAGCTATACAGTCCAGTTGTTTGTCGCTGACTAGAACTTGAAACTGATTTTTTCATGTGACCAACTCGAATGCTTGATCAAATGTTGACGATTTAGGCTTAATTAGTGCTGACTGAGTTGTGTAAAAGATGCATGCATCAAGCAGTACCGTTGTAAAAGTCTCTTACCATTTGTTTTACGGATTAACCAACTTTACTGGAATGCTGTCACTGGAGTTATGTGTAATCCTCACCTCAACTGGTGCAAATGATTTACACAAATGTAGATCTTGCTTGTGTTGCGGAGTTGAGTCTTTGTTAGCCTTGTCCTTTGACCAGTGGTAGGCGGAGTTGTACATGCTTTATCTGTATTGACGAAACCAAGATGAGCTGGCTTTTCCTGATTGTAGCGCATCGAGCATGAAAAAGATGGCAGTCCAGTTGTATTGTGAGCTTGAAACTGTGCTATAATCTAGTACTCTCGCTTTCAATGCTACTTTTTTCATATGACCAGCTTGCAATGTTCAATCAAAATGTTGATGAATCAAATCGGCTGGTATTTATGTGCAAAATATGTGTGCTTGCTGTCTCGTATGCTTATGCCCGTGCGATGGCTCTGATTCTAGCCAACTGGTCTTGCCAGTAGTTGCTATGGACATGGACGGCATTTTGGTCGTGTTGCTTGAGAATTGGTTTGATGTAGGGTGGTGTGTGCCTGGGTTGCATAGTTTCTAGCGATATGCCTATTTTTAGATGATTCATACTTGCACATAGTTTCTAGCTGAACTCTGGTGTTGCTGCTATCTTTCAGGTACCTCGAGAAGGTGCGGTGCATCATTTCCACAGATGAGGCTTTCGTCCAGGCGAAGGCTGTGGATATGAAGGCCTGGTGGGTTGTGCAGGAGGTCAAGCTCACCACGTAAAGGTCAGTCATTTGTCGCGCTCAAATCGGCTTAAAACTGTGTTGTTATCTAGCACTCTCGCTTTCAATGCAGTAGTAGCAGGGGAGAAGTGGAGCTGGAGCTAATCAGAGGGAGCCATGGCCGATGGACATGATTTTTTATTTATTTTCAACTGATGTTGCAGCTGGATGAACTACCCTCTTGTGCATGATAGTACCAGATAGAGCACAAGTGCATTATTCTTTATCTCTTGTTTTTTGTCAATGGGCCTGAATGGTGTTTCTGTCATTTAGGTACCTAGAGAAGGTATGGTGCATCATCCCACATATGAGGCTTTCGTCCAGAATGACCCCGACGACTACGGCCTTGCTACCGAGCAAGAGGTTGTACAGAGGTACTTCGGCGAGCTGCGGTGTGCAAAGGTCAAGTCTGTGGAGGTGAAGGCCAGGTGGGTCGTTCAGGAGATTAAGCTCGGCACCCAAAGGTCAGTAGGTTTTGTCGACTTGCTGTCTCGTGATCTCGTCTGCCTATGCCCGTGAGATGGCTGTGATTCTAGCTAACTGGTGTTGCCCAGTAGGTTCTGTCTACTTGCAGTCATTTTGTCGTGCTGCCTGAGATTTGATTTGATGGTAGGGTGATGTGTGACTGCAGAATTTGGGCTGCATAGTTTCTACTAGCGATGTGACTGTTTCTGACTTTCTGGATGATTTATGTTGCATATGAATGACTAGTGGATGCTTAGACATTGGAACCCAACCACTGCTCATTCATTTTTTTGTGCTATCCAAGGATAGTTAGCTTTTTCCTGATGGTAGCGTATGGAGCAAGAAAATGATGGTAGCTGTACAGTCCAGTCGTATTTATCACTGACTAGAGCATGAAACTATGTTATTTTTATCTGGCACTCTCGTTGCAATGCTAATTGTTTCATGTGAGCAACTTGAATGCTCGACAAATTTCTAGGATTAATTAGGGCTGGCTGACTAGTGTGTGCATGCATTTGCCTATCAAGTTGTACGCTCGATCAAATTTCTATGGTTAAACAGTAGCGTTGTGATTTACCATTTGTTTTACTGATTAAGCTTTACTAAAACGCCTGTCACTAGAGTCATGTGTAATCATCTCCTCACCTGTTGGAAATGAATTGCAAAATGTTGGTCTTGCTCGTGCCGCGGAGTTTGATTCTTTGTTGGTCTATTGTCGTGCAGGTGGGGGAGCCTTGTTCTTGGACCATTGGTAGCCGGAGGTGTACAAAGAGCATTGGCCAAGCAGTAGGAAGGGAGAAATGTGGCCAGGAGGGAGGCATGCATGCATCATTCTTGAACTGATGTAATATTGGTTTATATCGAAGCCTTGCCTTGATACGTAGTATTGTATGTCACTCGCTACCATCCCAAACTGATACTCATTTTGTTACTTGTGACACTACTTTCTTGAAACAAGCTCCCTCTATAAAACACCATAATGATTAGGGATTGAAATTTTTGCAAGACACTGGTTACGCCGCAGCGGGTTTTGTTGTCCGCCAAAGCAATGGTGCTGTCTTAATATCTGGGATCGTTTCTATTCCACCTTGCGCAGATGCTGAAGAAGCCGAAGCTCTTGCCTGCCTTGAAAGCCTCAAGATCTGTAGCCCTCTCCTCCAAAACAGAGTCGTTGTGGAGTCTGATTGTGCTACTCTCGTCGCTGGCCTTAACCAAACCTCCAGGAACCTCTCCAAGCAATGATATGTTGTCTCTGAAATCAAGACGCTTGTCCAACACCTGCCTGATGCTTCCTTTTGTTTTTCTGGTAGGAATGGCAACTCTGTTGCTCATGCACTTGCCAATCTGGGTCGTTGTATTAGTTTATCTGGAACCTGGGAACTTGCTGCTCTGGGTCCTGTTTTGCCTCTTATACATGCTGGTTGTGTAAACACGTGTGCTGATGATGAATAGAGAAAGCCTTTTTGCCTCAAAAACAAATAGTCTGTCCAACGCGTGGTCACGATCGTTTTCCTCCGTTCCAACGGAAAGTACTAATCACTCGGGGAACATAATCATTGCATGAACCTAATTACTATATTGAAAAAGTTTTCTGGAAAGAAAGAATTAATGATTTTAGGAGATCTATTGAATCTTAGAAACTAATCGCTAGGATCTTGGAAAACGAAGATAACATGAACGAGTGATGACAACCTATATTGAGTTGACGCAAGTCTCATGCGTGAAAAAGAAAAGTAATGTGTCAATCTGTCCAACAAACCGACCTAGCCACCAACGGCGACAAGGAAGGGAAATAGTAACCAGTTAAGAAAATTTAGGAAGCGAGTACATTACTATTTTAAAAGGAGAGTAATCAAGTTTTTCTCGATCTCCTCCCTCCAATATAAATAAAACGTAAAGCATGCTAGCAATCAGAGGCCAACAATGAAGAGAGAGATAAACCGAAAATTAAGCTCGTTTTTTCTTCCTTCCCGCCGTAAGCTCTTGGTTTATAAATATGACTAGACCATTGGAAACAAGGAAATAATGCGAGAGTTCCCCCTTCAATGGGGCGATGAGAAATAATAGAGCGAATCTATATTGTGTTGCGGCAAGTGTCAATGTGTCATGCATGAAAAATGAAAGGTTGAGCCATACATGTACCGGAGTCTGGACCCGACAGACAGATGCATCAGCATCTAAAAAAAGAACATGGGAGTCAATCTGTCCAACAAGCCGACCTGGCCAGCAACGGGCGACGAGTAAGGAAGGGAAATAGTAATCAGTTGCGGAAATTGAGGAAGGGAGTAGATTGATCGCTCCAGTACCATTTTTTCAAAGGAAAGTGATCAAGTTTTTGTCGATCTCCTCCCTGGAAAAATTAATACGTACGCCATCGTCGAATAATAATCAAAGGAGTTGCCAATCCAAAGCACGGCGAATCAAATCTTTGTGATTTTTTTTAAAGGGAAAGTGTGGATCCTGTGTCCCGCAAGCAACGTGATTGAATTGATAGTTGCCTCCTCCTCAATTCCCGCGGCGCTTCGTTTTCAGGCATATTTTACTCCCTCAGCTATAGCAAGACAAAGAGGTCATGAGAGAACGGAAATGGTGAGTTTTCCCGCCCTCTTTTTTTTTTCTCCCGCCCTATCTTTTCCCAAAATTCAAACCCTTTTTCAACTCGTCTGACCCTATAAATATTAGGGCATTGCTACTAGCCGTGTGCGGTTGCGCGTGTGACTTGGCGACTTGGCGCGAGGGGGTGGCTGTGGCGGTGGGTCTATCAGTCTCGTCGGTTCAATCTCCGTCCGACCGCGATCAGGCTCAATCTCCCTTCAGTTTGTCCGTCTGGCTGCGCGTGATCTTGTGCCGCGCGCCGATGATGCCGCAGCAGCAGGTTAGTTACGGATGGATGGATGGATCTAGTGTCTTCTTTCTTTCATCCATTCTTTTCAGATTTACTGAATCGTCCAACATGCGTGATGCAACTTGTGTTTGATAGAGTGGCTGGTTTTTTTGTCTTGGGTTAGAAGAGATTACTTAGAAACGATGTTTGGTTGACACAAGTCGAAGAGAATACGATCGCAAAAGGGCAATCTGGATCCGTGTTTCATGTGACATCAGGCAGGCGTAGGAAATTAGCTAGGTCTTGGCCGACGATATGAGGCAACCAAGATCGACCTCACCCCACGCGCCCGCACGGAAATTAATTAACAGCGTCCCTTTTTTTTTCTCGCGCGCGTGGAGATTTTTTGGCAAATCGATGGATGCACCTATATTTTCCGATCGGTCCATTCAGCCACGATTGACCAGGGGTTTGGGGCGATCAGTTTTGCAGTGCGCGCGGGAAGCGAAGGGAAACGCGATCACTTCGCGAAGGGAAAAGCCCCCAAGTGGGGCTCGAGCTTAACCGTTTTTGGTGAGTGGAAGTCATTTTTCATTTCTGACAAGATGAGTCTACTGCGAGTGCTGGACTTGGAAGACACAATAGGTCTACATTACCGTCACCTTAAGCATATCGGGAATCTTCTTCACCTCAGATACCTTTCTTTAAGAGGATGTGATGATATTTATCATCTGCCAGATTCACAGTAGCTTCTTTATTTGTTCCCCACTGCACGTTAGTTATGTTAGCACACCACCGTGTTTGCTACTCGACAACAGCACCTTCCACCTGGGTTGAAATGCTCATCGTTCTCAATCCATTGGTAAAAATTATAGGAGCCCGTAACAGGCAAGTTAATCAAGATCGTTATTATTCTTGTTTTAGCAAACTAACTAGTTGAAGACTAAGACTTGGACCTTTTTGCAGCTTAGGCTTGTTATCTCCTCTCGCCATCCTAGTGCCTCCTTGTATTAATTCAGGTGCTGTCTTTGGCAGGACAATTAATCTTCTAGTAAACGCTTTAGGAATAGAAAAAAAATAATCTTTTCTGGGGATGCAATGCGTTGCCACATGCATGCTGTTTCTTTTGCACGCACACACAACACCACATATTTGCTTTACGTGCATATACCTGGTTGACCAGACGAGGATGATTGTCTCTCTGTTGCGTGTTAACACCACTTACACATTTTTTGTTTTGGAACATTTCTCTCTCTCCCGACCATGCTAATCTTGCACTGCCCTAATGCTGCCATTAATTGTTTTTGCTGTTAATAGTTAATCATGCCCTCATTAGTAGCATTCACATTGAGTTGTTATACCTTGAATTTATGCACAAATTTTGATGCATGCATTTATTTATAATGCTGTTTTTTAGATTGCAGCAAGCAAAACTAAAATGCTTTTTACTGATTCTAATGTTTCTGTCCTATTTTGATACTTACTTCGCATCTAACTGAGCTTTACGCCTACCGATTACAGTCTGCCTGGTTACCGATCTGATGGCTGGTTAGGCGATCATGTCGTGGAGGAGCTCGCCACTGCGGCGACCTTCACGCTGCAGTTTAGGAAGCTCATCGACATCGCTACATGAAGGTCGATTTTTTTCTTTCGTCGTGCTCTAATCGGTTGCTGCCTGTCCTGGGTCGTGGCCTTCGTGCCACGGCTGTGTTTGCGTGTTGTGCTATCCAAGCACTATTCTTCGGGTTGACTTGGTTATTTGCTGGTGGATACATGTATTGGTTGTTTTTTCTGCAAAAACTTGTCTTGGTTCCGCACAGAAATGCAATAAGTAACTGATATGGATGGCCTTGCATGTAAATGTATCACTTTGTAGAATTATTTCGCATTTGATGGTTGTGATAAGAACTTCAAACTTTGTTATTATTGTCTGGTACTCTCTTGGGATGCTTAGGATTATTTTTAATAGGTTGTAGTGTTGCATTGCATCATCATTATTTGTAGTGTTACTTTCTGTGCTGTCTTTGGCAGGACAGTTCATCTTCCAGGAAACACTTTGGGAATAGAAAAATCAATTTTTTGGGGGATGCAACGCGTTGCCACATGCATGATGTAGCTTTAGTATACCTAGTTGACTAGACGAGGATGATTGCATGTCTGTTGCGTGTAAACACCACACACATTTTTTGGGAACATTTCTCTGTCCTGATTTATGCAAATCTTGCACTGGCCTGATGCTTCCATTAACTGTTTTTGCTGTTAAGAGTTAGTTATGCCCTCATTAGTTGCAATTGCATTGAGTTTATACCTTGTATTTATGCACAACTTTTAATGCATGGCATAATTTATAACACGGTTCATTAGATTGCAGCAAAGAAAACTAAAAAGCTTATTACCATTCTAATATTTGTATCCTATTTCGCTACTTACTTCACATCTAACTGAGCTAAATGCATATTCTTTATAGGTTACTGATCTGATGGCTGGGTGGGGCGACCATGTCGCGGAGGAGGTTGCCCCCAAGTTCCGCTGCGGCGACCTCGATGTTGCAGTTGAGGAGCTCGTCGACATCGCTACATGAAGGTCAATTTTTTCTTTGGTCGTGCTCTAATTGGTTGCTGCCTATCCTGGGTCGTGGCCTTTGTGCCACAGCCGAATTTGCGTGTTGTGCTAGCCAAGCACTATTCTTCAGGTTGATTCTTGGTTGTTTGCCGGTCGATACATGTATTGGTTGTTTTTTTGTGCAGAAACTTGTCATGGTTCTGCCCAGAAATGTAATCACTAACTGATATGGACGACCTTGTAGAATTGTTTTGCATTTGCATTGTTGTTTGATAAGAACTTCAAACTTTGTTATTATTTTATGCCACTCCCTTGCAATGCTTAGGATTATTTTTAATAGGTTGTAGCTTTCGATCATCATTATTTGTGTGTTAGCATGTTGGTGCCTGTGAAATGTGTACTGAATGGTAAAATTTGAGCTCATGGATATTCCATGTTGACTGAATATTATTCTCTTCATGTGCCAACCTAAATGCTTAATTTTGATCAGCTAGTGCTGAGTTGTTTCTTGTGTAAATTGAGTAGTAAGTACCAATGCATGAGACAGTAGCGTTTTCTTGTTGTACTAGTAAAGTTCGTTGCCATGTAATTGCTATGATATGATGATCTAAACAATGAACTACATGGCCACCAAGATTTACTTGCAGCCATCACATGCATGCTACTATTATATGATGAAGTTGTGGACCGATCATTGGTCATTCCTTGGTTGCTACTTGGCATAGCTCCAGAGTAGGAGAGCTTGTTTGTGTACATGTCGAGCAAGATTTTCTTGGTCTGTTAATTGTCGTGCATGCATGCAGGCCCTTGTTCTACCAGTGGTAGCACGCTGGAGCGGTAGCGCTGGTGAAGGGGAGAGGAGGTGTCTCTGATGCAGCATCAGCAGCAAGGGAGAGGCGTGGCTGGTCAAGAGCGATCCGGCTGGACATTTTTTTTTTTTGCTTGTACGAAATCAAGGTAATCTCACTCTCTCCGACCCTGGTTGCGTGGTGGGTATGTATGCCCTGATCTTCTGTTTACCAAAGACAAGCAGCCTTTTAAAATCTTATGTGTTACGTTCAGGGAATCTGAGCACTAGTTATTGCTGCTAGTTAGTAATATAGAATTATGATTATTCTTTTCCAGTAGCGCCGCTAGTTGGCACTTTAGAATTCTGGATTAGGTTCCAAACAATACTCGAACCCATGTTGCTCGAGTAATGTAGTAAATGAGTGAGTCAATTGTTTGATTAGTAGATGGGTTATAGTAGCGCTTGGGCTCTTGGTGCATATGTTCATTGGATATGCTAAAGTTTGAGCTCCTGGATATACCATGTCAACTGATTGTTCATCTTTTTCATGTGCCAAACAACCTGATTGCTCAATGTTGATCAACTAGGCCTAGCACTGTCTGATAAGTGGTTTGTCCTGTACATTTTTGGAGTAGCGAATAAATAAACAGTAGTATTTTTCTTGTAAATCCTCTTGACATCTACTTCCTCCGTCCAGAAATAAGTGTCTCAAGTTTGCCAAAAAATGGATGTATTTATACATAAAACATGTCTAGATACATCTATTTTTGTGCAAACTTGAGACACTTATTTTTGAACGGAGGGAGTAATTGATATGATGTATAAAATCTAGTACGTGCTGGCCAAGTTATTGAGTTTAAATTGTTGTTTTGCTGTAAATATTTGCTTGACCAAAGAGGGTTTGTTTTGTTTATTATCCTGACCTTGAGCTTTGTACTGCAGGGAAGTGTGAGATAGTAAAGCTGCTGGTTTCTTTCAAGAGGAGCTGATGTCCAGCCGTGTCCCTTGCCGACCTGCTGCTTGGGGAGATATGCTCCAACGGCGGTGGTGGATGACAAGGGCTTCCTCGTACACAAGGTGTTCCAGTATGTACGGCATCACCATCAAGGTTATAATCTCACTCTCTTCGGCCCTGGTTGTTTGGTGTGTATGGACGCGAAGGATGTTATGCCGGTGCTGGCTTGAAAAAAAGGAAGAAATGCCGAGCAATCTAGATTCAGGGTTTTATGTTCTATGTGTAGTTCCTCTTCTAGATGTGTGTACGTTGCAGGGTAAGCTTGAATAATCATGGTGTGCCTGGCTGATCCAACTTTCTGCTAGTAATTAGTCGGGTGCACTGTGTAACGCAATAGTTAGTTGTACATGATGATTTGTGTCCAAATGCATGTTGTTACTCTACCTGACTCAGGTCATGCTTGTCGCAATTTTGGTTTGGGAATCAGCAATGCACTTCTGACCTTAACTGCACTTCTGTAATTCTTTACATGTACTGTTATTAACACAACAAATCATGCCATGTAATGGAATCAGCAGTCAATCCTTTATTCAGTTTCTATGTTTCTTGTTCCATCAGATTCTTGATTCTCAGATAGCAATTTCGAAGGAAATTCTCCTCCATGTACTTTTGCTAAATTTTGTTTCTTTTCCTGTTGAATGTGTTGTGTTAGCAGTGGAGAAAGCATGCATGTATGGAAAATGGAAATCATTTTCACTCGAGAAAAAATTGTTGTGTGCATAGGTAGTAGATGTATAATTTTTTATTGGTTTGGTAGTGATTAAACCTGTATATTTTCAGGTTCAAATCATGCTGGTGTCAACAGGGCATGTTGGCCATGGTCTTCCACACCTCAGGTGCGCTGGTAGGCTATGTTGGCCCCCGGCTTCAACTACTTCCTTGGCTCCCGGCGTTGTGCCGCAACCACGATGGTGTTGACGTTCTGCATCGGCTACACCTCACTCTGGTACCACAAGGCCTCACCGTCACCGGATTTGACGCGCGTGCATGTACATCATATGCGATAATGCCGACACCTCAGCGCCTGACAACAACTACGTACGTTGCACAACCGCCATCCCCGATGCCTTGTTTGATAAGTTTTGAGAGTTATGCTTAAATTTTACAACCTTCAATTTGTGATATAGATATTTTGGTTGTAACACCACTGGTGGGTTCCTCAATGGTATATGCATTTTCACTTGCTGACGGCCCACGAACCCATACATGTCTACTTTGGCCTTGTCACGTGGATCTTGGAATCATCATATACCTTTGCCTCTTTGTGTCCTCCAACCCGTGTGCTCTGATCCGTCCGGGAGGAGTTAGGTTTTGCTCACGGTGTCCCATGCGAAATTGTTTTGGCATCCTATAGGGAGGGTTTGGACGACACGTTGTGTATCGAATCGGTTTGTGGTTTCTTGGTGGGTGTCGGGACCATGCATCGCCTCGTGTCGCGACTCCGTACATCCTCCACCCTCGCCACCAACCCCGACTGCAAGATCGTCTATGTCTGCAGGTAATGTTACTAACTCGGAAACTCTTGCTTCACGAGGACAAAACTGCATTTTTGCTTTCTTCCTCCGGTTGCCATGTATGTATATATGTAGGGAGCCCAAGGTCATGCTGGTGTCCCTGTGGTACTTCTTGCAGAGCAATGGAGGTAACGACATCTACGGCCCCTTCTGGAACCACGTCCTGGGATACTGGACCGCCAGCAGAGCCAGGCCGGACAGGGTCCTGTTCCTGCGGTATGAGGAGATGCTGGCCGAGCCGGCTAGCACCGTCGGGGAGCTCGCGCGGTTCCTCGGCGTGCCCTTCACGACTGCCGAGGAGGCGGTGGGGACGCCGGTGGCCATTGCCAAGATGTGCAGCATCGACACTATGAGAGGCCTCGACGTTAACAAGTCGGGGAGCACCGGGGTGTTTTTTAAATGCCCGCACAAATCCTTCTTTAGGAGAGGGGTCGTGGGTGACTGGGCAAACCATATGACGCCCGAGATGGCTCGCCGCATCGATGTCATTGTCGAGGACAAGCTCCGGGGATCGGGTCTCACCTTTACCTCGGCTCCTCCGACTCTCACCTGACTAGATTGCCGACCAGATTTTCTATTCCTATCCACGTGAGGATGCAGGTGTGCTCTGTTTGGGTCCTTGTGTGTTGGATCAAGATGTAATTTCATTGTTTTCATCGTAAGCGAGAGAAATGATTTGGTAGCATGCCAGCCTGGTGGCCGCCCCAACCCCCGCGCTTTGGAAAATTGAATGGAAGGGAAACGTGTCCCTGATCGATCGCGCCGTACGCGGCAGCGTGCGTGAGTCAAAGATGGATGGCCCGATCCGAAAATATACGTACGTGCATCAGGTCGTGAGGTCGATTGATTTCCCTCAAATCACCACGCGCGCGTGCGAGAAAAGGAAAAAACAAATAAACGAAGGATCCAAGATGAAACCAAGATGAAGATCGCGATCATGTTGGACGATTCAAACGAAACAAACCTTAAAAGAATGAAAGAAAACACTAAATCGATCCATCCGTAACTAACCTGCTGCTGCGAGCTCCATCGGCGAGAAGCGCGGCACAAGTGCGAGCTCCATGGATTGACCCGACGAGACTGCTAGCCGACCATCCGCCACCGCCTCGCCGTCGCCAAGCTCGCCCAAGTCGCCAAGTCACATGCGCAACCGCACGCGGATTTGGCGACCATGGGCTCGTATATATAGAGGGCTGTGGCGGGAAAAAAATTCTGAATCTTGCAAGTTCGCCAAAAGAAATATGGCTTGTTGTAATTGACGACCTATATCAACTAGACAGGCATGCATCATCCAAGTTCCAAATGGCACCACCACATACAATTTGTTGGACGAGTTCGATCGAGTAGCATAGAAGAAAAGATAGCACACAAGTTAGCCACAAAGCAGACTAAATACTCTAGGTCTTCCAACTTGACTAGGCTAGCTACTATTTTACCAAGTAGCATACCACATAACATAATAGGCCGCGGCATGGATTTCACAGCGGACCAGCGAGGAAGGAAGGAAGGCGGTAGACCGCACATCGCATCATACTCAAGTGGCTATCTACATCTCTTAAGATTTAAATAAGTGTAAACTACCAAAGCGACAACTATGTAAGGTTGGCACATGTCAGCAAGCTCTATCAAGAAAGAAAATTCAGAATCATCATGATTTGATCAAACCACGGTCGGACCTTCAGACTACTTAAGGAGATGATGAAATAACCAGTGAAGAAATTCAATACCTTACTGTTCAGTCTTGCAAGAAAAGAATTCAAACAGTTATGGAGGAGAACAAAATAAAGAGACAAGAAAACCAGAATACAATCCAACAAAGAGCTGGAGAGTATGAGATCAATGCGACTATTCAAAAAAGAACAAGACACAAATAATTACTAGGACTAAGAGCATCTCTAGCAGAGCCCGCAAAAGTGGTCAAACTTGTTTACAGTTTTTGTCGAAAAAACGTCCCGAATAGAGCCTGCAAAACTGGTCCGACCCTCAAAACTTTTGCGGGCGCCCGTGAAATCATAGCCACAACCTGTAAACATGGAGATTTTGAGGCAATATGAGGTTTCCTTCAAGGGTGCCTGCAAACTGGTCAACGCTCGCGAGATGAAATCCTCACCGTGTATTCCCAATCCTGCAGCCGCACGTCACCGGCCAGCGGAGGAGCGCGTGAGGTCGGCCGGCCGGCGGAAGCTCAACGCACAGCTAGCTAACTCAACGCGCGTGAGGCCGGCCGGCCGGCCGGCCGGCCGAAGCTCAACGCGAGCTAGCTAGCTCCTGGATCGATCAAGCACAGCTAGCTCAACGCGCGTGAGGTCGGCCAACCGGCCGGCGGAAGCTCAACGCGAGCTAGCTAGCTCTTGGTTCGATCGAGCGACGCGACGGCGCCGGCGCTTTTCCTGCATCTATTGATTACCACGCGGGGGCACGCGGCGGATAGCTGGATCGGTCCGGGCGAGAGGAAGAAGAAGATGTTGGAAAAGAATATAAGGGAATATTCGATTTTACGGTTTCAGTTTGAGGGCTCTGTTCTGCGCCGCACGTTTTGTTGAGCAAAATCACGAAAAACACGACCCTCAAAACTGTTTTGTGGTTCCGCTTTTTGCGGGCTCTGCTAGAGATGCTCTAAGTTCCTGGACAACTAACACGGGATGTTACACAAGGTATTTATCACATGCAAAACATGGTATCTCCTGCACAGAACTATTCTCAACTGCTGGCTTCCTCAGAAGGTTCTCATGTTTAAATGTTTAAGCCAAAGTAGAAACAGAAAATTCATGAATTACATTGACTACTAGACCTGGACTTCAAATCACCAAACAGAGATCAACTTCTTAGTAGTTAAAACGTAGAAACTAAATGGCCACTTTGCGGCTGGATGGACGGAGCATAGTACAGCCACGACACGACACGATGGATGGAGCATAGTACAGCCACGACACAAAGCACATGGGAGCCGGAAGCAGTAGCTCACCGGAGAGGTCGCAGAGGAGGCCAAGCGTCACCGCCACAGCTGTTCCGGCACGGTGAAGCCGCTGGGGCAGACAAGCCTATCACCGCGCGAGAGACCGAGGCTACGGCCAGCCCAGTAGCAACAACACCGCCGGAGCCGGAACAACACAGTCACACCGGACCGAAGCCACATGCCCTTTGCTTCATTGCGGCTCTCCTTGGTCACCTCCACCCAAGGATCTCCCATCTGCAAAGGTAAATTATTCACATTTCAGTCCACTTTGGTACTTTGATGTGCACAGAAGATAAATTATAGTTCGGAAAACAGTGGCACACTATTCAAAAATGAATAAGGCATGATTTGTTTACTAGGACTAAGTTCCACGACAACTAGAAACACTAGATGCCAAGGATTCTAGCATACACAGTAGCCCACGAAGGCCATGACCCAGAGCACCACCTCAAGAGACAAACAAACTCATCCCTAACCTATTCTCGCAATGAGCAAGAACATGATGCACACAAACCACCATCTGCATGCAGCAACCATACCAAAAAAACAAGGGTTGGAGTTGGAGAGTCATATTACCTAAGCGCAGTACTCACCGGTAAGTCCTGGTCGTCCATGGCTGGGCAGCAGGGGCGAGCACCACGGGCAATCTGCTGCTCCATATGTCCACGCTCGCGTCCAACTACAACTGGCTGAAGAAGCTAGCTAGCTCCTGCACAACAAATAAACAAAGCAACGTTCACCTCTGCTGCCCAAGAAACTATTACTTACTCAACAGAGAATTCATAACTTCTTGCATATGATGGCTATAAGTAAAACTTTGTGTGCATGTAAGATTGCTCAGACGTGCATCATTACCAGTAGTGGGCCTATCTGATCAAGATTGAGCATTTCAAGTTTGTTGGCACGTGAAATCCACGGGTTCAAGCTTTAGTGTGCAGTGAACATGGCACATGTCATAAACACAATAGGCTAACACAAACGATCATCCAAAGCTAGAACCTGCTGTAAATAATTCTAAGCATTGCAAGAGAGTGACAAATGATAAAATAGTTTCAAGTTCTAAGGGCGACCATCCAAAGTAACATAAATTTATACCTTTACATGTGAGGCCAACAGATATCCATATCAGCAGAAAGAATAATAGGACAATACTTGTATCCACATCAATCAGTTGATTATCACAGTACTAACTGATCATATATTGTTCTTGTATCAGCAAAGAGGACAAAGTCATCTTAATCAAACTACTTAACTAGTTCTTGTGACACCCAACATGGGCATATAATTGTCCTCAAGAAATTATGAAAAAGTCTAACCAAACATGTGTTGAATTAGAGCAATAGACCTAGTTATAAATTTATCAATGTGATTTTCCAGAAGTAATGGAATAGTCGAGTATCACCATGCCAGGTAATTCTAAAACTAGAAATAGATATTAGAAGTTTAGAACATTATTTATCCAAAGTATAACCATGTATAATGATTATACAATTCTGCTTGCAATGAGCGAGCAAAGCTGACAAACGCCAAACCAGCTGATACAAAATATTTGAAATTATTTATACAGATCACCCAACAACTTGTCGCCCAACATAAAGTAGCAATTCGACCTACAGATGGCAGCCTTGGCGAGATGGATCTATTGTCAAGCATTACTGTAGCATGCCAAGTCAGTTTCTCAACCGTCCAAGGGTCTGTCCCTTGAGCAAGTTCTCAACGAATCTGTACACGGATTTCTTCATTACATATGACTACTCACATGTGCATTAAAATTCATTTTGGCTAGCAGTGGCACTCACAGGTGTGGGAGCCATCCGTCATAGAGGCCAGCCCTCATGAACTGGTCGGCTTCCATCTGGGCAGACGCCACCGGCAGCGACATCGTCATCTCTGTCAGAACACGCATCCATCTGTCCATCATGGTAATTAAAAGATTCAGACTTCAGAGAAGCACCATATCAACAAAAACACTTGAATGTGGGATTTGTACCAGCACGGTGAAGACAGATAGCAGCAACCTTGGGTCGTCACCTAGGCCGGGACAGGGGTGCAGGACGCGGGCATCGATGAGGGACACCGAGCCGTGGCTTGTTGGTCAGCTCTGCGTGGTCCGTCTGGCTGCCGTGACACAACACCTCCACCCACTGCCCCGCCGCTGCCCAACCTTAACCTTCAGCACAGACCTTGTTCCATGAATCCTCTTTCGGATCATGCCAAGGAAGGAGCAAAGTTAGTATCATGCCATTGATTAAAAGAAAACATAACATCGGCAATGGCACACATAACGGAGAAGTAAAATACATTTCACAACAAATGTATATAACAATAAAATTATTGCTAATCACCAAATTTCTTTGCAACGCGAAAAGCACCACTACATGTTTGAAACATATGAATTACATGTGAGAACTGAATTAGAGTGGCGACAAGATTCAGAGCTAGCATGATATTAGTTCTCCAATATTCCGATGTAAAGAACACACAAATGGCTAAACCCAGGCACAAGTTCTTCTCACACTAGTGCTCTAACCTGAAGCCAACACAGGCAGAACTGCAGCAGCAGAAACCAATTAAACAGCTAATTAAACAGGGATCTCCTGCCAGTACAAGGAATACTGATCTCGGCATCACAACATAAACAACAGAGCACAAGAATCTGATGATATCTGCTCCCCCATGTACTGAAGTAGATTCCACGTGATTCAATACACAGCGCAATTTCCACCCCAATCAGCTCACGTACTACCAAACTTCCGACTAGAACCGAATCATGTGTGTACTAGGTTCAGGATGGGATCAAGATGCTACCTTTGGAATGGGTCGAGCTCCTGCACGGCGGCATCGAGGTCGCCTGCACGACATGGACGCGCAGGACCCAGCCTCCGTTGCCCACGTCGCCGCCGCCGTCGGGTCCAGATGGCTCACCCCGTCATCCTAGCGCGCGCCGCGGACCGGCGAGCTCGACGGAGCCCCGCGCACCGTCCAAGCGATGCGCGCGCGCGCCGGCGAGCAAGCCAGACGCGCCGCCTCTCATCGGCGAAGCTAGGGCGGGGCCGGTCGATCTGGACGGAGGAGGAACTCTGCTTGTGAGGTGGTGGCGGCGAGGCTAGGGCGGTGCCGGTCGATCTGCTCGGGGCGGCTGGACGGAGGAGGAACTCAATGAGAATGGAGGATTAACCCTAAACGACCCAAATAATCCAGGTGGGCCCAAATAATAGATTAAACGCGCTGCTTCGGCCCAAATTATCTCACAGCCAAGTTTTCCGATTATAATAGTAATAATTCAAAAGGTGGTGGTGAATATTTTTTCCCTCCAAAACTACAAGAAAACCTTAGAAACGCTCAGGAAATATTCCTAACAATTTTCCTCGGACTATTCAAACTTTTTTTTCCACCGTTTATTAAGTATCAACTTAACCAGAAAAACTTAATCCCAAGTTTTTTTTCCGACTAATCCCAAGTTAAATACCAAAGATGTTAACTACAACTAAAATAGAGTTAACCAAATTAGTCCAGATGCAAGGAATCACGGAGTGACCCAAGCGAGAGATCTTAATTAGTTACAAATATCAACTTGGAAGGCTTGTGGGTGATCCCACCAAGTGCAAGAAATCGCGGAGTGACACATGACGAGCCGCGGCTCACACATCCGGGTACGCCTTGCCACTAGCTAGCGACCGGACACCGAGTTCGGCCTTGGTGGTGGGCGGAATATGCCGTCATCGTGATCATTTCATGTGTGTAATTCCATTGATGATGCTCATGTTGGTTTTCACGTATAATGTTTAGTTTGATACTAGCGCTCCATTGTGGTAACTCGTCGCCCGTCGGAGGATATTTGTGATGTCAGCCTCCCTCTCCGGTGTAGCCATACCGAGATAATGAATCTGAAAGCATTTATAACCACCGCTCCCAACCTCGCCCCATAAGTCCATACAAAACTTACTCAACTCATCCAACCCAGCTAGCAAAAAATAAAGCTGAGTTGCTAGATAACCAAGACACGTTATAGCTCGTGGATTTGTATGAGGCGTTCTAAAAAATATATGTTTAAGTAGTTTGCCACCTTTCCGGAGCAGTTTTAAGGCCCGTTTCGAATGCTTTCATATCCATAATTTATGCATGGTAAGCAATTAATTTTTTCAGCTTACAAACGAGGTAATACATATTAAGTTCCATGTTCTGGGGTCATCGGATTTGTTCGCCAACGAGGAAAAACACCATAACAATGATTTTTCGCGACCTCTCTATAACCATGTATCGGGGCTCACTGGACATGAAAATCATGTCAGGACCCCAAAATATTATGCTACAACCTTTTTAGAATGTTCAAGAATGGGTCATCTTGGATGTCTTCATATCCCGGTGGTCCAAATAATTGGAATGTTTGTTGCATGTTAAAAAGTTGGTACTGAATGCTTACAACCTGTTAATGCTTATTGTGTTCAATGTGTAATCAACATATTTGTTTGCCAAGCGGGGAAAACAACACGTGTTTTGCTACACCTTCTCGCATGCTCTAACTCGTATCAAATTGCCTCGGTCGCAAAATATTCCAAAAAGTCATTTCAGACTAACTCCTTGAGAATGTTCCAAGGCCACTGAAATCGCCCTTGAAATTGGTCTGGGGGTTTTGGCTCGTGTCAACGGAGTGGCGTGACATCTTCCCCGGCCCCGTCTTTGCTCTTGTGCACAGGCAAACAATTGGCTAGTAAAAAAAGGTAAACACTTGGTTCATGCATTCACGTGGATAATATGCATGCAGATGTAGTGTTATACGGATAAAACCCATCGCCCCGGTCTCGGCCTCTTCTCTTCCTCCCCAGTTTGTCCAGGATGGAACGGGCTCGCGCCGAGATCAACTCCAACAAGTCCGTCGGGAGGCTGGCCAGCAACTACGGCAGTACGGCTACGGCAAGAAAGGCGCTGATGCTGTGTACGCCAGGACCGAGAGCAGCGGCGACAACAACCACGGCGTGGGGTGGGGGTGGCGAAGAAGAGGTTCATGACGCTGCGGGCGACCAGGAAAACATATCTGAATGCACGAGAGCCACCTAGCTAGCATATGCCCCCATCCCTAACTTTCTTCTTCGCCTCACTCGGCTCTACCGCATCCGTGTCGACCACGCCCTACGGCTCAGTCTTGGACGACGTTGTCATGGATGCATGATGGGCTGCATCATCGCCGTCTCCAGGACAGATCCCGTCGAGCTCGTCATCTCTAACTCCCGCAACTTCCGGCTCTCGACAATGTCGCCATCATTGCATACGTTTTTCATCGGTTTGTGGGACCACGAATAGATACCGTGATGTTCATCGACACCATGGTCATTGTGGTCCCAGCAACGTTGTGCTCCGTTATCACCACCTTGCAAACATTGGCGGCTATGCGGAAAGAAATACTTCGTCCTCTTCCGGAGCCATAGGAAGCTCGGGCTGATTAGGTGTAGCAGTCCTCTCCCGAGTAAATTAAGTGATTCATAAGAGAGCATATGTCATCACAGTTGTGAGGAAGAGCATTTGTCGTAGGTGGATAAGCAGTGGCAAAAGACCCCACGTAGGGGGTGCGGTGGACGATGTCGGTGGGGAGACCCAGGAAGGCGTCATCACGGAGGGCGAGACGTAGGAGCACCGATGGCATCGAAGTGATGCCTGTGCACCGCGGGCAACAGACACATGTAGGAGGACAAGGCTTAGGCCCAACAGCTCCGGCGGCGGTGTCTCACTCGACAAATTTCACTCAACTAAGGCAACCCTTGCATATGTGGTCTTAGATCGTCGTGTATACTCAATCGTTCAGTCGTTTTCTCTCTAGTTTTTACGGGTCGTAGCACATTTTTTATATTGGCAGGGTTTTCCCTCCCATTTCTCACTACCTGTGATTATATAAGTATGTGTTATCTACTATGTAAGATAAAAAAATAACTATTTTTGTTAAAATACCATTTATTTTGTTAAGTTTGAAAAAATAATTATAATAAAAAATCACATTGAACATGATCAAAGTGAGCCCTAAATTGGTGGGGTCTTTGCCTTGGTTCACTGACCTAAATCTGGCGATACTTTGTTTCCTAATAAGCAAAAGGATCAGTTAGAAGTAGATATCACTATTTACCTATCGCGTGATTAATAGTGTCCTTATGTTAGGATATAGCTACTATTTACCTATAATTGATGTTTCGTTTCCTTATCCCGCACTACTATTTTATGCTATGATATATTTAATACCTATCATTTCATGTGTCTTTTTTTGCGGCATGATATTTTTTATGATAGAAGTTAGAACTCCGCGTGTTGAAGATTTCCCCATCAATGTGTGTACGACAGATATAGGTTAATAGTGTAAGTGATACCGGGTGATAGAGAGAGGTCAATGTGGGGCCGGATGACCGAGTTAGGGTTATATGGGGTCGGATGATCGAGAGAGTTGTATATGGTTTGGCTGAGTAGGAGATTTTGCATGGCCTATAGAAGTGTACGTGGGACTGTGTGACTTTGAGAGGTGCATCTACTCTCGGATGACCGAGAGGTTTATATGTGGCATTGTATGAACGAGATATGTGTATGTGGGTCCAAACAACTGAGAGAGGTGTGTATGACGACCACAAGAGAGATGCACACATGCTGAGATGGCCGAGAGAGGTACATGCATGAACATTTGATCGAGAGAATAGCATGTGGTGTCGGACGACCGATAGAGGTGTATGTGGCTTTAGACGTTTGAGAGATGTGTATGCGGGACCGGATGATCAACTCGGGGTTGTCGATGCTTTTCTTCCCCTTTTTCTCGGTCTTTAGTAATTTTGCTTCAATAGTTTAGTCGTTGCATATTCTTTGATGCTTCTAAAAGTGAAATGAAAATAAATACAAATAGTGTACCGTGACGTTCGCACTAGCATAGAATAAAAGACGAAAACGAAAATTATTTAGGTCAATATGGTTCCACCCCCATATATATGCCGGCGCATGTGCACGTAATCCACGTGTCAAAAAATTACAATTCTGATTACCACCACAACATTTTGACAAGACATTTACTTAACCCTTTCCCTTATACCACAAGGCCTCACCGTCACCGGATTTGACGCGCGTGCATGTACATCATATGCGATAATGCCGACGCCTCAGCGCCTCACAGCAACTACGTTGCACAACCGCCATCCCCGATGCCTTGTTTGATAACTTTTGAGAGTTATGCTTAAATTTTACAACCTTCAATTTGTGATATAGATATTTTGGTTGTAACACCACTGATGGGTTCCTCAATGCTATATGCATTTTCACTTGCTGACGGCCCACGAACCCATGAATGTCTACTTTGGCCTTGTCACGTGGATCTTGGAATCATCATATACCTTTGCCTCTTTTTGTCCTCCAACCCGTGTGCTCTGATACGTCCGGGAGGAGTTAGGTAATGCTCGCGGCGTCCCATGCGAAATTGTCTTGGCGTCCTATAGGGAGGTTTCGACGACGCGTTGTGTATCGACTCGGTTCGTGGTTTCTTGGTGGGTGTCGGGACCATGAATCGCCTCGTGTCGCGACTCCGTACATCCTCCACCATCGGCAGACCTTTTTCTACGGACTTTTTTCCCGAAAACAATCTATTTGAAGTACGTTAAGGTGCAGCATCATGCATGGAAAGATTTGGTCTCGTACGTGTTGTGGTAGAGCCGCACTTACATGCACCCATGGAGCTAGCTACTACTACATGCATGCATCCATGCATCTACTAGTGCGCCAACGAAATTGGACACGAGATCCCGCTATTCGAGATTCGAGATTTTATTAATTGATACATGTGCACGTACGTTGAGACGTTTGGCTCGCTGAGGCGTGTACGTTGTTGTTTCATTTTTGATCTTGCTCTATGTTGCACAGTCTATGGCGCTGTTCCAAAACCAGGAAGTTTGAGATTTGGAGGGATTTTAGGCGCGATTGCATGGTTTAGTTAGGGCGTGAGTAAATGAAATCAGCCCGCAGTCTCCTGTTCTTCCTATTCCGTTCGCCAATGCATGCGCAATGACCGCTCGATTAGTGGCCCAGGGAGTAACTACGAGTAACTAGCGATATAAATAGCTGCCATGGGGAGTAATGGGTCTAATTAACCATCAATGCTAATATTCCTTCCTGGCTAGTATAAACGATTTCGAACCCAATCAAAGCATACCTTGGCGATTGAGTATACGTGCATGTAGGTCCTAGCAAGCTACGTGTTGTTGTATGTACTTCCTCCGTCCTAGTTTGTAGGCCATAATCTCAAAAACAATTTGTCCCACCTCTTAGGCACAATTGTATTTAATTCCCTCTCTATGAGTGCGTGGTTGCCTCTCCCACCAATGCATGCAAGACTTTACCTCCAATCAATTAGCACCTTGGTCCAAGAGATTTGCAAATTGAGCCTTACAAACTAAGACGGAGGGAGTACATAGATGAAATTAATTAGCCATGCCACCTGCAGCTCATCACTCGACTCCAACTTTTTTTCGAATAAAAGTGGACTACAGCTTCGACCAAGCATTGTAGCCTAGCTCATCTCGAAAAGGCCATAACACACTAATGGAATCACAAGCGTTATTCATTACCCACTTGGCAACAGAGCCACTAAGGTGATCACAACATAAAAATACTCGGGAACCCTCAACAACATGTCAACATGAGATGTATGACAAGTGTTTGACCGACGACCCTCACAAGTCTGTAGAGTATTTTGAAAGTGACACCGGGGCACTCGGCAAATGTGACATATCGGTTATTTTATGCCACATTCCTTTGATAATCTTTGTTATCATTCTGGGTACATAACTATTATTGCATACACATTATAATCATTGTTACCCATGTAGAAACATACGTACGTTAGAAAATAGATAACGCCGATGTTCGCAGAGCCTCGACGACGTCCCCAACCCATCTAACAAGAAACCGGGACAGGCATCCCGCAATCCCAAAGAGATGTGTAGTAGCCTAATAAAACAGACGACAAATTGCAAAAATGACGAGTTCTCGCGACTCCCCAAGTAACCATTTCTCCAAAATCGTGGGGCCAAACAATCAACCGAGAACTCCAAACTATTTTTATAGAATGCGAGAACAGCGTCATCATACCCGTGTGCTAGTCCAAAGTGGAAGGTAAAATTGTTCCCAAGATAGAGTGCATCATTCTCAATTCTACGAGAATTTTTGCGAAAGTTTTTCATTTTCTTCTCTTAAATAGAAGTTTCATTTCCAATTAATGTATCCTAATATGTTGCCAAAATATTCTTGTGATGATCAATTCAACCTCTGATTAAAAGATAGACCATTTTCGTGCGCCCATCGTCTGTCCCTCCACCAACTCCATCATCCCAAACATTATCTTGTGAGCTCGCTGAAGCAATACCTCGGGTCAGAGAAATAAAGGTGGAAAAAGACAACATAACATGAGTGGATATGTCGAATAGAGATGATATATGCGAGCTAGAGCTTGATGGTCGATGCTCCTTAACTTGCTTTTTATCAGTGCTACGGCACTCCACATCACATGAAATTAGCCCTAACTAGGAGATCCCACAATCTGGTTAAACTGTTCATTAATTGTTGCATGCATGCACCGATTACTCTAAAAGTTGTTGTATGGGAGCGACCATGGTTTTCAGAGGAGTGGCAATGTAGTAGACATCTTAGGCCTCCATGCTCATGTTATAGGGTGAATGAGGTTAGGCGAGCGGCCAAGACAACAAAGCTCTCTGGCTTGAGAGCATAATTAATTCCCTGCAGAGAGTAGCGTTGGAACATAGCTATTATTCATCATAGATATCTAGTTCCATACCCATTTTGCAATTTTAATCAACCGATGTTTAACTATATAGCGCCTACATAATTGGCTCAGTCAGGAGTCGTATGCAAAATTTAGCAAAAGCAAACTCCTAGCATAAATGATACGGATCAACGTGATCCAAAAGGGTTTTAGGCCCAATCTTTCACGACAAACCAAGAACAGCAACGTTGGACAGATCGGAATCAATCCCATGCACGCAGCAAACAACAGATAAAAAACGATCAGCAATCAAAAACAAGCAACGCCTCGATACGGCAACCCATCTTGGGACGAACCTCACGATAACTCTTAATCTCAAATTCTAGTCTCGGGATACATGGCGGCTGCCGAACCCTTTATATGGGTGACTCATAACCTAATTCGGTTGGACAGGCCCAAACCGAACCTAACACAAACTCAAACCGGCTGAACCCAAACATGGTTCGAACCAACTAAAAACAAAACACACGAAAATAAAATAGCATACTACGTGGAACACCTCAACCTCCATGACATGCTTCTAACTTGGCGGAGTCCTGAACGTGGGCTTCACCTCATCTTGTGGAGGGATGGCAAAACTGAAAGTTCCAATAGTGAGAATAAATGGAGGCGGTGGTGCAATGGTAGAAATAGGTATTCTGCCCTCATCATCCCCCCCAACTTGAGAGGAAACCGTCCTCGGTTTCAGCTTGACACTTGGAACCTTCTTCTTCACAGCGACGACATTCACTTTGATATCCTCGTCACACATAGGCTGCAGCACATGACGCTTCCCTTTATTTCACAAGGAATACACATTGGTACGCCCATTATGAACAGAATGTCGAGCAAACTGCCACGGTCGCCCTAAAAGCACGTGACATGCATCCATAGGCAATACATCGCAGACCACCGTGTCCTCATAATCACCTACAGAAATTTTCAAACGCGCCTTATGTGTTACCTTCAGTTTGCCTGAATTATACAACCACTCAACACAATGTGGCTGCGGATGCTTCCATGTAGGTAAAGACAACGAATCAACCAAGCTCTTGCTGACTATTTTGGTGTAGCTACCACCATCCACAATCAGCTTGCAACTGGTATTCTTGACGGTGCATTGGGTCTGAAAAATATTCCAGCGCTGCCCTTGTCCCTCTATGCGGTCTTCTGGCACTCGCTGCACCATCAAACTTTTGCAATTAGGAGCAGCGTCCTCAGGATACACATCAACCTTGTTGTCATCAGAGTTCTCACTAGACGGCTCATCAATATTCTCCTCGTCGCTAGCAGAAATATAGCCATCTTGTGTGAGCATCACCCTTTTAGCATTAGGGCATTCACGCCTCATGTGTCCTCGGCCTCCACAAGTAAAACACTCAATGTGTGCTGTGGACTGCGTACTAGAAGCAGCTTTGGACACTCCAGATTTTGGCACCTCGAGAGAAAAATTATTGGAGCGTGTAGAAGGTGTCGGCTTAACACTAGGACCAGCAGCCTCGCCATTGGAACGACGCCATGTAGGAGCAGGGGCTGTAGCTTGGCGTCGTTTGATTTGTTGCTCCGCACGCTCAGCTTGGTGCACAAGGTCATGAATATCATAATAGAGAACCATCTCCACACGATCTTGCACCTCAATATTCAGCCCATAAAAGAACCGAGACATAGTGGCCTCCGGGTCTTCATGTGTTCCTGTACGTATCATGAGCAACTCCATCTCCTTATAATATTCATCCACTGATTTATTACCTTGAGTGAGCCGCTGCAACTTATTGTGCATATCTCTCTTATAGTGCTCAGGGACAAAACGACGTCGCATGATCTCCTTCATACCTGTCCATGTCGTTGGCCTTGTACGCAAACGCAGAATTTGACTCCACCAAATTAGCACATAACCGGTGAATTCAACTGCAGCAAGTTGGAGTCTCTTCTCCTCAGCATAATTGTGGGAAGCAAAAATCTGATCCATACGCATCTCCCACTCCAAATAATCCTCAGGTCCCCGGTCACCGGAGAACGGAGGGATGGACAATTTGATACGTCCTATACCACCATCATCAACGGGAACACGAACAGCATGACCAACACGATCACGAGTTTGTGGCTGAACTTGACGAGCACCTGCAGGACGAGCATCAAACGCACGTTGTGGTGGTGCATAAGTAGCGTCATCCGCGAGTTCATCATTATTGGGTGCCACTAGGCGACGATGTTGATTTTCAGCAGCGCGGCGTTGCATCACTTCGTCGGGCTGTGCAGCAGGAGGGGGCTGCAGGGGTGCTTGGGCAGGAGCATCGCCCAAGGCATCAATCCGGGTAGCCAACCGCGCAATTTGCGCCGTCATTGCAGCATGACTCTGGCGAATATAGTCGCACGTGCTAGCAAACCTAGCCCGACATTGGGAGCTAAATCTTCAGCAAAAGTAGGTGGTACAAGCTCCTCTGGTTTCTCCACAGTAGCATCAGAATTTTCTCCGTTAACTGAGTTCTCCATCTTCAGCAAAATCAACAGCTCGTAGGCGGCGGCAGCAGTGTATCGCGCCGAAGGGCCGACAGCAACAATGTCGAACACAGAAGAAAATATACGCGGACGGGAGCAGCGATCAGCTTGATATAGAACCACAGACCGATCAAAAGAACTAGACTCGGATGAGGAATCCCAAAACTAATTGGAAGAGACCACGTTGTTTATTGGGAGGACTAGTGCAGCACGTCCCCCAATCCAATCTCTCTCTCTTATTTTCTTAATTCTGGATAAACAGCACGGCCGGAAAGGAGACCGATCCAAACTGATTCAGCTCAAATACGTAAGTACTAATCAAGCAGGAGCAATCGTGTAGCAGTAGGACTCCTTCGGCGGCAGAACCAAAAGAGCAGATCCGATCGGCAGCAGAGAGAAAACAAGACAATTCCTCCAAACCTCCGCAGCTTCAGCGAAACGAAAAATCAAATCTCAGCAGATAATTCTCGGAACGAATACGCCGTGAGAAACCGACGGCTCTGATACCAAGATGATACGGATCAACGTGATCTAAAAGGGTTTTAGGCCCAATCTTTCACGGCGAACCAAGAACAGCAACGTTGGACAGATCGGAATCAATCCCACGCACGCAGCAAACAACAGATAAAAAACGATCAGCAATCAAAAACAAGCAACGCCTCGATACGGTGACCCATCTTGGGACGAACCTCACGATAACTCTTAATCTCAAATTCTAGTCTCGGGATACATGGCGGCTGCCGAACCCTTTATATGGGTGACTCATAACCTAATTCGGTTGGACAGACCCAAACCGAACCTAACACAAACTCAAACCGGCTGAACCCAAACATGGTTCGAACCAACTAAAAACAAAACACACGAAAATAAAATAGCATACTAGGTGGAACACCTCAACCTCCATGACATGCTTCTAACTTGGCGGAGTCCTGAACGTGGGCTTCACCTCATCTTGTGGAGGGATGGCAAAACTGAATGTTCCAATAGTGAGAATAAATGGAGGCGGTGGTGCAATGGTAGAAATAGGTATTCTGCCCTCATCAATAAAATAAGGATTCTAAAAATGCGTTATCGAAATGGCACGTGAACTAATAGATGATGACTATCTCTAAGCATAAAATAATAGTGCATATAAGTGAAATGCCACTTGAAATGTTGGGTAATAACTTTCCTACCATAAAGTAATAATGTGCGCCGACACCTGAAATGACGATGAAATGCCAAATGAAATGATAGGAAATAACTATATGCCTCTCCCCTCTTCACACACAAATTCTGAATTTTCTTTACCCCTCGTCCGGCCTCATAATCGAGTACCACATCTCTGTAATTTTATTCGATGGTATTTGTGATAATCTTTACTCTCGTACCGGTGAACTTATGTGATATGCATGCCTATTATTCCATGGACATTATAATCATCGATGTGCATGATAAATTGATATTACCCGTCCAAACGCCTCCATTTAATGGTGCAAGGTGCTAAACGTGTTTAGCACTATGCCTGTTTTGGCGCTAAAATCTAGCGATCGTCCTTCTTTTTTTCTCCTACAATAAACTGCACGAGAGATTCATGCGTGCGTTAAAATGGCCAGGAAATCCTCTCGCTAATCTCTTTCCTAATTAATAGCAACGAGACATAAAATCTGAAACGTCCATTCTCATTCTCATCATTCTCATTCTCATCGCGCATCTCATCAGACGCCGCAGCCACCAAGAATACCCAACCTCTCGCCGGCGAGAGAGGCCCCGCCACCCAGCTGCCACGGCGTCGCGGCTGGCTTGATCGCCGGCGCGCGTGCGTCTATGCGCGGCGCTCCGTCGAGCTGGCCGACCGCGGCGCCCCAGTGGCCTAGGGTTTGCAGGGCGGCGCTACACGCCGGCGACGGGGCGCGTCGTCCACCTCGCGCTGCACGGATGGGTCGCCTGCTCGGAGTAGGGGACGGCGTCCTCCGCGTTGGCCATACATCCCGGCCGCCGCCACTCGCCGGCCTCCTCCGCCGGCGTCTTCGCGACCAGCAGGCAGGCAGGCCGTGGACGCGCCGGATCTGAAGGCCGCTGTCTGCTGCTGCTGCTGCTGCTCTCTTCCCCGACCACGTCCCCGAGACGCATCCCGCCACCGACCCTCCTCAACGTCGCTCCTCCTCGCCCGCTGCTGCAGGTGACACAATCCCCTCGCCTCGCTGTGTTGTTGTTTTTTCCTCCTGACAACGGCGCCACCATATGTGCTACTGCTACGCCTGCTCTAACCGTTGCAGTTCGGGTGCACCTGCAACTGCTCTACTGCTGAGAAATTCAGCTCCGTTCCTCTTTGCACTCTGCTACGTATAAAACTTCAGTTTTTTCGATTCAGTAGTATGGGGATTCAGTTACAGCGGTTCAGCATGTGCTGGAAGTCTACCTCTTCACAGATGTAGCTCAATTTGTTCCCCACTGCGTCGTGTAAGCATTCATATTGGAGAAAATGGCAATCTCATCGTGGCACAGCTTTACATGTTTCGATTTACTAGTATGGAGATTCAGATATGGGATTCTACCTCTTCACAATAGCTTCTTAATTAGTTCCCCACTGCACGTTAGTTATGTTAGCACACGGTGCTTGCTACTAATCCACAACAGCACCTTCCACCTGGGTGGAAATGCTTGTCATTACCAATCCACTGGTAAAAATAATAGGAGCAGGTTATTCCGGCTCGTTATTCTCCACAGCTCACTGTCCTATTTAGCAACTAACTAGTGAAGGCCAAGACTTTGATCATTTTGCAGGACAATTCATCCTCTGGGCATCCTAGTGCCTCCTTGTATTACTTCCTGTGCTATCTTTGGCAGGACAATTCATCTCCCAGTAAACTCTTTAGGAATAGAAAAAATAAATTTAATGGGACGCAATGCGATGCCACATGCATGCTGTAGCTTAAGTATGCACACGCATCACCACATATTTTCCTTACGTGAATATACCCAATTGACCAGACGAGGATGATTGTCTGTCTGCTGCATGTTAACACCACTTACACATTTTTTTAGGAACATTTCTCTCTCCCGACCATGCTAATCTTGCACTGCCCTAATGCTGCCATTAATTGTTTTTCCTGTTAATAGTTAATCATTCCTTCATTAGTACCAATTGATTGAGTTTATACCTTGGATTTGTGCACAAGTTTTGATGCATGACAGAATTTATAATGTTGTTCTTTAGATTGCAGCAAGCAAAACTAAAATGCTTATTACCGATTCTAATGTTTGTGTCCTATTTCGCTACTTACTTCACATCTAACTGAGTTTTATGCATACAGATTACAGTCTGCCTGGTCACCGATCTGATGGCTGGGTGAGGCGACCATGTCGTGGAGGAGCTCGCCCCCAAGTCCCTCTGCGGCGACCTCGACGCTGCTGTTTAGGAGCTCATCGACATCGCTACATGAAGGTCAAGTCGTGCTCTAATCTGTTTCTGCCTGTCCTGGGTCATAGACTTCGTTCCACTTCCGTGTTTGCGTGTTGTGCTATCCAAACACTCTTCTTTGGGTTGATTCTTGGTTGTTTATTGGTGGGTAAATGTTTTGGTTGTTTTTTCTGCAGAAACCTGTCTTGGTTCCGCACAGAAATGCAATAAGTAACTGATATGGATGACCTTGCATGTACATATATCACCTTGTAGAATTATTTCACATCTGATGGTTGTGATAAGAACTTCAAACTGTGTTAATATTGTCTGGTACTCTCTTGCAATGCTTAGGATTATTTTTATGTTAGCATGTTGGTGTCTGTGAAATATGTGTACTGGATGGTAAAATTTGAGCTCATGGATATTCCATGTTGACTGGATATTAATCTCTTCTTGTGCCAACCTGAATGCTCAATTTCGATCAGCTAGTGCTGAGTGTTTTGTTGTGTAGATTTAGTAGTAAGTAATGATGCTAGAAACAGTAGCGTTTTCTTGTTGTAGTAAAATCTGTTGCCATCTACTCCCTCCGTTCCAAATTAATTGACTTCTATTTGCCCACATGTGGATGTATCTAGACATGTTACAAGTATAGATACATCCACATTTGGACAAATAGAAGTCAATTAATTTGGAACGGAGGGAGTAGTTGCTATCATATGATGATCTAAACAATATACTACATGGCCACCAAGATTTACTTGCAGCCGTCATATGCATGCTACTATTATTTGATGAAGTTGTGGACATGTCGTGATCAGTGATCATTCCTTGGTTGATGCTTACCCTAGCTCTAGAGTAGGAGATCTTATTTGTGTACATGTCGAGCAAGCTTTTCTTGGTCTGCTAATTGTCGTGAATGCATGCAGGCCCTTGTTGGACCAGTGGTAGCACGCTGTAGCGGTAGCGCTGGTCTAGGGAAGCGGATGTGTCCCTGATGCAGGGAGGGGGTCGCCTCCTCAGAGTAGGAGACGGCACTGTTCGGCGTTCTCCGCGCTGACATCTATCCCGGCCGCTGCTACTCGCAGGCAGGCTGTGGACGCGCCGGATCTGAAGGGCGGGCGTGCTGCTGTCTTCCCCGATCATGTCCTCAACATCGCTCCTCACCCGCTGCTGCAGGTGAGGCAATCTCCTCCTTAGGTTGTTGTTTTTTCCTCCTGTCAGCGGTGCCATATCTGCTACTGCTACACCTGCTTTAATTGTTGCAGTTTGGGTGTAGCTGGAACTATTGCACGTTGGATGTGATTCGACCTGACCTTATACTGCCTATGAGATTCAGTTGTGATTCTCTTTGCACTGTGCTATACAACTTCAGATGTTTCAGTTCAGTAATATGGAAATTCATATACGGTTCAGCATGTGGAAGTCTACATTCACATTAGCTTAATTGGTTCCCCACTGCATGTTACTTCCTGTGCTATACTGCTATCTTTGGCAGGACAGTTCATTTTCCAGGAAACACTTTAGGAATAGAAAAATTAATTTTTTTGGGGATGCAACGCATTGCCACATGCATTATTATGTTTGCTTTAAGTGCATACCTAGTTGACTACACGAGGATGATTACCTGTCTGTTGCGTGTAAACACTACTTAAACATTGTTTGGGAAAATTTCTCTCTCCTGACTTATGCTAATCTTGCCATGCTTCCATTAATTGTTTTTGCTGTTAAGAGTTAATTATGCCCTCATTAGTCGCACTTGCATTGAGTTTATACCTTGGATTTATGCACAAGTTTTGATGCATGACATAATTTATAATGCTGTTCTTCAGGTGGCAGCAAGGAAAACTAAAAAGCTTATTACCATCTAACAACTTTATGCATGTTGTTTACAGTCTGCCTGGTTACTGATCTGATGGCTGGGTGGGGTGACCATGTCACGGAGGAGGTTGCCCCAAGTCCCACTGCGGCGACCTCGACGCTGCAGTTCAGGAGCTCGTCGACATCGCTGCATGAAGGTCAATTTTTTTTCTTTGGTCGTGCTCTAATCGGTTACTGCCTATCCTGCGTGTTGTGCTAGCCAAGCACTATTCTTTGGGTTGATTCTTGGTTGTTTGCTGGTGGATACATGTATTGGTTGTTTTTTGTGCAGAATTTGTCATGGTTCCGCACAGAAATGTAATAACTGATATGGATGACCTTGTAGAATTGTTTTGCATTTGGATGGTTGTTTAATAAGAACTTCAAACTTCGTTTTTATTTTATGCCACTCCCTTGCAATGCTTAGGATTATTTTTAATCGTGTGTAGCTTTGGATCATCATTATTTGTATGTTCGCATGTTGGTGTCTGTGAAATATATGTACTGGATGCTAAAATTTGAGCTTATGGATATTCCATGTTGGCTGAATATTATTCTCTTCATGTGCCAACTGAATGCTCAATTTTGATCAGCTACTACTGAGTTGTTTCTTGTGTAAATTGAGTAGTAAGTAGCAATGCACGAGACAGTAGCGTTTTCTTGTTGTAGTAAAGTTCGTTGCCATGTAATTGCTATTGCTATGATATGATGATCTAAACAATGAACTACATGGCCACCAAGATTTACTTGCAGCCATCACATGCATGCTACTATTATATGATGAAGTTGTGGACCGATCAGTGGTCATTCCTTGGTTGCTGCTTGGCATAGCTCTAGAGTAGGAGAGCTTGTTTGTGTACATGTCGAGCAAGATTTTCTTGGTCTGTTAATTGTCGTGCATGCATGCAGGCCCTTGTTCTAACAGTGGTAGCCCGCTGGAGCGGTAGCGCTGGTGAAGGGGAGAGGAGGTGTCTCTGATGCAGCATCATCAGCAAGGGAGAGGCGTGGCTGGCCAGGAGCGATCCGGCTGGACATGTTTTTTTTTGCTTGTACGAAATCAAGGTAATCTCACTCTCTCCGACCCTGGTTGCGTGGTGGGTATGTATGCCCTGATCTTCTGTTTATCAAAGACAAGCAGCCTTTTAAAATCTTATGTGTTACGTTCAGGAAATCTGAGCACTATAGTTAGTAATATAGAATTAGGATTATTCTTTTCCAGTAGCGCCGCTAGTTGGCACTTTAGAATTCTGGATTAGGTTCCAAACAATACTCGAACCCATGTTGCTCGAGTAATGTAGTAAATGAGTGAGTCAATTGTTTGATTAGTAGATGGATTAGTAGATGGGTTCGAACCCATGTTGCTCTAGGGAATAGGATGAGTCCCTGATGCAGCATCAGCAGCAAGGGAGACACGTGTCTGGCCAGGAGTGATCCGGCTGGACATGCTTATTTGTGTACACGCTGCAGGGAGGGGGTCGCCTCTGGAGTAGGGGACGGCACTGTTCGGTGTTCTCCTCGCAGGCGTCGATCCCGGTTGCAGCTACTCGCCGGCCTACTCTGCTGGCGTCTTCGCAAGGGCGCCTGACCTGCAGGCAGGCCGTGGATGCGCCGGATCCGAAGACCAGGTGGCTGCTGCTTTCTTCCCCAAACACGTCCCCGAGATGCATCCTGCCATCGACCGTCCTCAACGTTGCTCCTCGCCCGCTGCTGCAGGTGAGACAATCTCCTCCATATCTTGTTGTTTTTTCCTCCTGTCAACGACGCCATATGTGCTACTGCTACGCCTGTTTTAACTGTTGCAGTTTCTGTGTAGCTGCAACTGATTACAGTCTGCCTGGTTACCGATCAGATGGCTAGTTGGGGCGACCATGTATTTGTTGGTCGTATTTGAATAGGAGGGTGTCTATCCTCGAAGGCCACGGCCATGTTTGCGTGTTGTCCTGACCAAGCACTATTCTTCTGGTGGATACATGTATTTGTTGTTTTTCTGCAGAAGCTTGTCATGTTTCCGCGCACAAATGTTATAAGTAACTAAAATGGATGTCCTTCCATGTAAATATATCACCATATAGAATTATTGTGCATTTTATGGTTGTGATAAGAATTTCAAACTTTATTATGTTCTGGCACTCTCTTGCAATGCTTAAGATTATTTTTAATAGGTTGTAGCTTTGGAACATTATTATTTGAAGTGTTGGATCATCGTTATTTGCAATAATGGTTTAGGTGTAGTGGGGGTGCTATGACTAGGGATTGTTTGCTTGTCCATGCGTAGAGCATTTTTAGATGTTTCTTATATACTTTGTGGTGAAATGCTTGAATGAATGTTACAGAAATCTGCAAAACTGTGTGCTAGGTCTGTTTATGATTGACTCCTGCCTGTCTTATTTGTAAGTTTTGTGGTCAGCTGAGAATATACAATGATAGGGATATCGTGAGGATTAATGAGGTCTCACCTATATGACTTGTGGTGGTAGATAGTTGAAGCCTTGTGGGTCATTTGAACCTTTGTTGTCAATGGGTCCAGATGCTAGTAGACCATATATCACAATCCAAAAGCGGCTAAATTAGTTGCAGTGCTAAAACTATCTCCTAATTATACTTGTAATTTGTAAGACATGCCAACTGATTGTATCATATTATTTGTTATGTTATTTCAAGGTGGTACCTTGTGCTTCGTTGGCCCTCCTTCAACGTCTCATAACATTGCTTGACTAGAGCTTGAAACTATGTTATTTTTATCTGGCACTCTCGGTTGCAATGCTAATTGTTTCATGTGAGCAACTTGAATGCTCGATCAAATTTCTAGGATTAATTAGTGCTGGCTGACTGGTGTGTGCATGCATTTACCGATCAAGTTGAACGCTCGATCAAATTTCTAGGCTTAAACAGTAGCGTTGTGATCTTACCATTTGTTTTACTGATTAATTCCAAGCTTCACAGGAACGCCTGTCACTGGAGCTATGGGTTATCATCTCCCCACTTGTTGGAAATGAATTACACAAATGTTGGCCTTGCTCGTGCAGCGGAGTTGAGTCTTTGTTGGTCTGTTGTCGACTTGTCGTGCAGGTGGTTGAGCCTTGCTCTTGGACCATTGGTAGCTGGAGGTGTACAAAGAGCTGTCACGAAGCAGTAGGAAGGGAGAAATGTGGCCAGGACGGAGGCATGCATGCATCCCTGGCTCAAATCATGCTATGCATGTGTTGTGTTGTGTAGGTTCAGGTTTGCTTGCTTTGCTCTAACCATGCATGTTGTCCTCCATTTGAGTGCCATTTTGTGTTTGTCAATATTGTGAGACCTAAAGCCTGCCAAACAAGACATTGAGTAACGAATGAATTTTCCCCCCGGCTCAAATCAAAGAAGAGATTGTAATAGTCCAAATATATCAATATTTGCCTCTATAGATGAGGAGTCGCTGATGCTATCTATAATAATCTAAAGCTAAGCAAGGCATTTGGAGCATGATATGTTTTGTATATATCGTAGTCTTACGTTGATACGTAGTATTGTATTCCATTTGCTCCCATCCCAAGCTGGTACTTGCATTTTGTTACTTGTGGCACTGCTTTCTTGAAAAAAGTTCCCTCTATGAAACACCATAATGATTAGGGATTGAAATTTTCTTGCAGTAGTATAAAGGAGGAAAACAAGTAGTCTGTCCAACCGCGCGGGCCTGATCTTTCTCCTCCGATCCGATCCAACTGAAAGAACTAATCACCTGGGGGAACATAATCTTTGCACGAATCTAATTACTATATTGAAAAAAGTTTCCGGAAAGTAAGAATTAATGATTTTAGGAGATCTATATGGAATCTTAACGCATCCATAGCGCTAGTCCTACCAAGCCGCTTGAGTAGAAAAAAAAGAAATCAAATATGTGGTAAGCGCCTGGAACCCCATCGCAAAGCGCTAGTTTGATTCGTTAAATTCTCCTATTTCATGTGTCCCGTTAAATTCTCCTATTTCATGTGTCCCGTAGCGTTCGGCCGATCGTTTTGTGCCGTAAAAAGATAGAGCGCCCAACACTTTGTTTTGCATCGACGTCACGCTGAATCCCAAGACCAGAGGAGAATTAGGCAAAACCCCAAGACCAGAGGAGAATTAGGCAAAACGTGCCGACATTATATCGCCGCGCTATGGATGCTTAGGAACTACTCCCTCCGTTCCAATTTAATTGACTTGCTATCTATCACATGTGGATGTATCTAGACATGTTATGGATACCAAGTCAATTAAATTGGAACAGAGTGAGTACTCGCTAGGATCATGGAATACTGTGATGCGGCGAGTCTCATGCATGCAAAAAGAAAGGTGGAGTCATACATGTACTGGAGTCTGGATCCAAAAGACCCATCAACATCTAAAAAAAAGACATGGGAGTCAATCTGTTCAACAAGCCAATGGCGACGAGTATAGTAAATTTATGAAGCCATTAGAATTATCGCTACAGTTGTATTTTTCAAGGGAAAGTAATCAAGTTTTCCTCGATCCCCTCACTCCAATAATTAATACGATACGACATGCTAGCAATCAGAGGATTCGTGACGTCACCAATCCGGGGCGCGGTGCATCACATCCATTTGCTTATCGACCAACAAAAAGATGAGAGAGATAAACCGAAAATTAACCTTGTTTTTTCTTCCTTCCCGACGTAAGCTTTTGGTCGAAATTCAAAACTATGTCGTTGCCTCCCGTCTATAAATATTGGACCATTGTGGCTAAAGCCCCGTGCGGTTGGTCGTGTGACTTGGCGACTTCTACTTTAATCACGGAACTATTCCAGAGAGCAGTTAGTTAACGGCGCAATTAGAAATCAGTGGAGGATGGAATGATCTCCGGAAGAAGTCATTAGTAGGGCGTAGTTTTTCCCCCTAATGCTACATGTAGCATGTGTGTATAAAACTATAATAGTAGTGCCCCTTTTTTGTGGAAAACTCTGGCATAACCATTCGGTATGTGATGGATAAAATACCCGTATTTCGATGCATGGTTTGAAGCAAAAGAATAATTCATGGTTACGTTGAAGCATGGTTGGTATTATTTCGATTGATATAGATTGGAGCCATTCTCTAGCTGATGGTTTTATTTTAAACATGGAGCATATTCACCATTTAAATAAATAAATAAATAAATGATAAAAAATTGTGCCATTTATGGCCAAACGAATATGGGCGCATTTTTAGTTTCCATTGGAAGCAAGGAAATAAAGCGAGACTTCCCATATAAGAGCCTTTAATCGTGGAAACGACCCTATAAGCAATGAGAAATCAGTGGACTGAACAATCTCTCCGGAAGAAAGCAGATAATAGGGCGATCTGAAACCTTCTCCGGAAGCAGTTAATTAATAAGTGATCAAGAGCATGAATCATGGGATTTAATTAGTATATCCTAGAAATCTGCTGTGTTGGTCAGATCTGTTACGCAAGGGTTTGGCAGTCGTCCTTTCTTTCCCTGTCATGCGATAGTTACGCAAAGGGTTCCAAGTCATCGATCCAATGCGCATCATTCTCAGCGGTCCGTCCATCGCTCACGGCAATTGACGACGCAAGAGGAGAACCAATTAACCAACCGAAATAATCTTCGTTCCGCCCAAAACCCTCAAAATTCGAAATTGAACCTCTCTCTCTATGTTGCCTCCTCGTACCCTCCTCTTCTATAAGTACAAACCCATTGTCGCCAAAGCCGCGTGCGGTTGCGCGTGTGACTTGGCGACTTGGGCGAGGCGGTGGCGGTGGGCTAGCAGTCTCGTCGGTTCAATCGATGGAGCTCGTACGGATGGATCGATTTAGGGTTTTCTTTCATTCTTTTAAGATTTGTTTCGTTTAAATCGTTGATCACGATCTTCATGTCTGGCTATGAATATCAGGCGTAGGAGATTATTTAATCGCGATCTTCAGTCCGTCCGTCATGCCGTGCGCCGATGGATCATGCAGCAGCAGCAGCAGCAGCAGCAGCTGGTTAGCTACGGATGGCTCGATCTAGTGTTCTCTAGGCTAGATTTGTTTCGTTCCAACATGCATGCATGGAAATATTGTCCTGGGTGAGAAGAGATTAATTAGAAATGATGTTTGGTTGACAAAAGTGCAAGAGAAGAAGAAGATGGCGATCTTTTTTTTTTTGTTTCCTTTGGACTCGCGATTGATCGCTCGGGGACACTTTTCCCTTCCATGCGCAGGCGATCGGGTGGGGTCATGCGCCAGGCGACCCGCACGGCAGGCACGAGATCTGGACCATTCCCTATATATGCTCTGGAAAGACAATCATTCATGTTAATTTCTTTTCCTCTGTGTTTTCCGTTCATTGGCATGATTAATTTGTTCAGCTAATTTGTCACAAGTCTGAAATAACTTGCTGCAGAAGCTACTACCATGTTAAATTCTGAGCAGTGTGACCTCATCAACCATAGTTCTGCAGCTATGTGAGGTTGAGCCAGAGTGTCTGCACACCCACCTCAAGAGTAAGACCAACTGTTTAAAGTTGGTGCCTCAAGAATAGTGTCCAACATGTAGTACTTTCTATGTATGGATATTTTCGTATACCGCGCCTCTTCCAGCCAGTGGTGAAGCTAGGGAATAAAATCATTGGGTTCAGCCTCCTGTTTATAGTGTAATCTTTCGCTTATAAATAATGACAAAGACTATATTAGTGAAAGATATATGTATGTTTATTGGGTTCATCTGAACCCAACACTTATACAGCAGCTCCGCCACTGCTTCCAGCTCTGCCTAATTTGTGTATTGATAAATTTCGTCATGACATTGATGCTTTCTTTAATTTCAGTGCCCCAAAGGGTAATGTTGAATCATACATTATACAACACGCCAAATACAAAAATCAGGCTAAATTTATGGGAGAACCATGTTTAATCGGGAATCAAACAGGAAGCATCGAACCCATCTTTCCCAAAGAAAAGGAAAGTAAAGTGTAAAGGCACCATGCATGCATTTGCTCCAGCAAGATGCAAAGAACCTTCTTTTCTCATGTTCTTCATTTACCTTTGCTTCTGAGGATGGAAGTGGAATTAATAGCAACAACCGGAAGCAAAGAATCTCAGTCTAGTTTTCTCTTCTTCAATGAGCTTTAGGTAGGCCAGAGCATGATGCACCTACAGACACCGCTTCCCCTTCGCTGTTGGTAATTCTTGTATTCCTTCTGCGCTATAGCTACTGAATCGTCAATCTTAATTGGGTCATTCCCTTTGCTAATTAGGTAATACGTTCATAAATTTGTGGTCTGCATTGCAGATTGTTTATGTTTGGTCTCTTGGGAGAGTTCTATCCTTTTAGGTCAAGGGCTTCTCGATAGCTATCCACGTTACTGTTGCCGCCAGGCTTTTTCTTGGTTCTTGTTGACGCCAACAGGTTTGTGTCCCTTCCTTCTCTTTGTTCCCTAGTTGTAAGATCTGCTCAGGCTCTAACACTAACACACCGCATTTACAGTGCTGCCGCTACCTGTCCGTGCGAATGGAGGCCACAGCGCTAAGCATTGGGAAGTCCGTGCTGAATGGGGCCCTTAACTATGCCAAATCTGCCCTGGCAGAGGAAGTGGCTCTGCAGCTCGGAGTCCGGCGTGATCAGCTCTTCATCACCAACGAGCTTGAGATGATGCAGGCTTTCCTAATGGCCGCCCATGATGAGGGGATTGATAACATGGTGGTCAAGGTCTGGGTAAAGCAAGTCCGTGATGTGGCCTACGACGTCGAGGACTCACTACAGGAGTTCGCTGTGCGCTTACATAAGCAGTCCTGGTGGCGTATCCGTCGAACGGTACTAGATAGGCGCCGTGTGGCCAAGCAGATGAAGGAGCTCAGAGCCAATGTCGAGGATGTCAGCCAGAGGAACATGCGCTACCGCCTAATCAAGGGCTCTAGCTCCAAACCTGCAACCACCGGAGGACAGTCTGCAGTTGCTAGTACAACTATGTCTGGTGTTGATGAAGCAAGGAGACAGCGGGACAAAGCAATTTTTGATCTTGTTCAGATGATCAACAAGGCAGACACCGACCTTACAGTGATCTCAGTGTGTGGGAAAGATATTGGTGATCTCGGAGAGTCGTCCATCATCAAAAGGGCCTATGAAGATCCAAAGATACACAAGAAGTTTGACTGTCAAGCCTGGGTCCCCGGATTGATGCGACCTTTCAATTCAACCGAGTTCTTGAAAAGCGTTTTGGGACAATTCTACATCAATTTTCTTCAAGAGGCAGAGAAAGAAGAAAAGGCAGCTCTTAGCGCCCAAGTGCTGAAGATCATGGCGATGACACAAAAAATTATTTGGCTTATGAGTTCAAGAAATATCTTAATGAAAGGAGTTACTTGATTGTGATAAATGACGTACACACCATTGAAGACTGGTATCGGATTAAAACATGCTTCCCAGACAACAAAAAAGGAAGTGTGATCATAGTATCCACTGAGCAAATTGGAGTTGCAAGCTTATGCGTAGGGCAGGAAGTGGAGCACCGGACCATAAGCAGTTGGTTGCTGATCAGACTCTTCATGTTTTCTACAAAAAGGTATTTTAAGTCCTGATAATAATCTAACTAATGCTCCTGGTTCAACTTCTGGATAATTAAATTCAGTGTTTGTTTATGTTCTTGGATAACGTCTGAATCTTGCAAGTTCGCCAAAAGAAATATGGCTTGTTGTAATTGACGACCTATATCAACTAGACAGGCATGCATCATCCAAGTTCCAAATGGCACCACCACATACAATTTGTTGGACGAGTTCGATCGAGTAGCATAGAAGAAAAGATAGCACACAAGTTAGCCACAAAGCAGACTAAATACTCTAGGTCTTCCAACTTGACTAGGCTAGCTACTATTTTACCAAGTAGCATACCATTGGTATTTGGAAATCAGGATGTTATCGAGCAATGTTTCCCACATTGTGAAAGCAGGTTATCAACATATTGATGCATATGTATGCCCCTATCTATGACCATATATGCAGATTTGTATTTCTGCACATACGTTCTTATATTTATTACCGTACCTGTTTAACTGAGCTAAGCCATCCACAAGTATTATCATTAGAAGTTCTTTGAGCTGCAGATGATACATAAAGTATATGGTCTGTTAGAGATTTTTCAAACCGTTTATGGATTAAAATTATTAATTAGCAAGTGCAATACTTTAGACATGACTGAACACTAATTTTCCTGGGAAACAAGGCAGCACCTAATCATTGTTTGCATGTGTTTAGGGTTCTCAAGACGGAATGAATTTGGTGGAGGCTGGGTCTACCTCAAATGTAGTCGGTACTGGTGTTAACAACTCCGGGCACAAGAACATCGTAACTCGTGTGGAGACATTGGTGATGACTACTCCGGAGGAATCTTGGCTCATCGGAAGAGGGAATGAAAAAAGAGAAATAATCAAACTAGTTTCAGATAAAGATGTCCAACACTTCAATGTGATTTCCTTGTGGGGAATGGGAGGTATCGGGAAAACCACACTAGTCAAAGATATCTACCAAAGCGAAGAGATCAGTGGCATGTTTGAGAAGCGTGCTTGTGTTACGGTCATGCGTCCTTTCAATTGTGATGAACTCCTGAAGAGCTTACTTGTGCAATTTGGAGATAAGGAGGCAACGACAGATTTAACCAGATATTTAGAAGGAAAAAAATATTTGCTTGTTCTTGATGATGTGTCATCCACATCAGAGTGGGATTCTATAGTACAACATTTACCGAAAGCGACATTAAGCTGCATCATAGTCACCACAAGGAAAAGAATATTGCCAAGCACTGCTCAAAGGATGAAAGAAATATTCGCATGGTCAACAGTCTGAGTCATGATGATGCATTATCCTCTTCACGAAAAAGGTACTAGTATTAAAGTTTCATTTTTGGTTAGTTGTTTTATTGTTCTCTCTATCACTCCCTATCATGCTAAATATTAGGACCGTCCTAGAATTTGTGTGCTCGGTCAATAATATTTACTATTTCCATTGAATGTAAAGTTGTTTGAACTCTGGCAAACAATATCAATAAAATATGCTGGTCAAATAACAAATCACAAAAAGCTCTTCAAATATGTGAATGTTCATTTCTAAGCAATCTTATAAACAGGTCATTTCTTACTTCTCTTATCTTAATGTAAAATTTCTTAGCCAAGCATAATTTAAATTGAAGTCTTAGATATTAAATTAATGTGTAGAAGTATAACCAGGTCCCACAAAATAATTGGTGCAGTTCATTTCCCTCTAAATAGGAACTACAGATATATGACATTTGCCGTAAGGATCCCCTTTACCCGATTTAAATATTATTCTGGGAGCTGTAGCTCTAAAGAGTGAATGAACTAATTAAAATAAAAGGCCATGTTGACCCCTGAACTATGATGGTTGTTTTGACTTGAACCCTTATCTGCAAAATCATTTGCACATATCTCCGAACTAGCAAAACTGGATTAATTAATGCACCTTGCAAGTTTAGTTGGGTTGTTTTACTTACATGTCACCAGCCAATGGTGGTTATACTGTGAAGCGCCAAGTAATGTCGTTGGCTGGGTTAGGGCATCTCCACCGATGATGCCCCCGATAAGCCTCCACATTGGTCCAATGGGATCCAGAAACAAAAGAAAAAGCCCTAGCGACACACCCATCGGTCCAGAAGGACCGAAAACATGTTTGACATCTTCTTGTCCGCCCCCAACTTTTGGGCCTGAGTCAGGGTGCCGCAGCAGTTTAAGTACCAGGTCCCTCTTGCCAAGACACATCAGGGTCCCGACTGAGTTTGCTGATTTTCTCACCATGCATCAGGAAATTTCGTGTCAGAAAATTCAAATTTTGAATCTCAAATCTAACACGAAATTTGTCATTTTTGTACAGGGCGCATACGATGTCATTTCGGCGCAAAAAAATCATGGTGGTGCGCAACATGGTCAGGTACATGCATGATTTTTTCGGAATTTTTTGATGAGTTTTCAATTTGCTAAATTTTGTCGAAAATAACGGGAGCATATGAGCCCGAGCTCCAAAGCGAATTTCTGCTAAATACATCCCTATTTGGACAACCTTGATCAGAACGGAGGGAGTACGTGTCCTTGTTTGTTGCTTGCTTGTTGTGATGGACCGCTCAGATGCGCCCAGGCGTGGATCGCTAACGCTTGATCCTATCAAATAGGGCATCTCCGATTAATAGGAAGGAAATAAGCTATGATTTATCCTATCAAATCGAAGCACCCTACTTACATACAACAAGAACAACAACAACAACAACAACAAAAAAGGGTTTAGATCCCGGATTTATAGCCCCGTAAACCATGCATGTTTTTAATTGGTAGTTTTAATTGATAAATCTCCAAAACCACGACTCCGGGTCTTGAGCATTTTTTCACGGGGCAGATAGCTAGATTGAAGCATTTATTGGTTTGTTTAATGATGATTGTGCAGCATCCGCGTTCTCATGTATATACACGATGGATGCACGCATGTTTCACGGCCAGCGACGAACTTGAGCGCACCGAGGCTCGACAGTTAGGGCTCCGTAACCTCGAGGTCGTCCGTGTGGGATAGCAAGCTTTGACGAACGGAACCAACAATGAAAATTCTGGGAATTAAACAAATTGAGCATACACTCTGATGCTCATACGGCTAAAGGCCCAGCCAGATCAAATTAATGCTAACATGCATGCTGTTTACCAACGATATTCTGGCATCAACTTTCTATTTTTCTTTTCGATAACGCCTTAAATAATTGATAATGCATCGAGCACACCACTTGCGACATCTAAATATATAGAGTCCAACTCAAGACCCTCTACTATTTAACTAAAGTCATCAACTGCAAGTTGAGACGTGCAAACGAACCAATTAGGCACTAGTATTACAGCTTCAGGTTTGGACGATACACTTCTGACTCAGGACCAAATATTACTGGAACTGAAGCGCCACTACCACATAACATAATAGGCCGCGGCATGGATTTCACAGCGGACCAGCGAGGAAGGAAGGAAGGCGGTAGACCGCACATCGCATCATACTCAAGTGGCTATCTACATCTGTTAAGATTTAAATAAGTGTAAACTACCAAAGCGACAACTATGTAAGGTTGGCACATGTCAGCAAGCTCTATCAAGAAAGAAAATTCAGAATCATCATGATTTGATCAAACCACGGTCGGACCTTCAAACTACTTAAGGAGATGATGAAATAACCAGTGAAGAAATTCAATACCTTACTGTTCAGTCTTGCAAGAAAAGAATTCAAACAGTTATGGAGGAGAACAAAATAAAGAGACAAAGTAGCTTCCTACAGCAAACGCACCCGGCCCCTCTCCTTTTCCCCATCTACAGTGACAAGGAGGTGATTTTTGGGCGACTCCCGTGCGAACCAGATCGCCGCCGGCGATCCGGTCGATTTCTCGCCTCCGCGGCCGCTCCGGCGGCGGGAGGTCGAGGAATCGACGGATCCCGTGCGTGTACATATCTAGGTTGGTGTAGGGTGCCTGCCGGCGGCGCTGAGGAGTTGGCGGCGTGGTCGGAGAGGCTTTTGGCGGCGGCGTTCCTCTCCTCTGTCCTTGGTGCTCCGGTGGAGGCCGGGGTCGGATCTGCCGTCTTGGGCGCGGTCGCTGCTCTCCGGAGCTGCGGCGTGCTCTTCCCCGAGCTGGTGGCCGTGATGGCGGCGCCATCTCTTGTCTGGGGCTCCGGTGGCCTTCACCTCGGTGCTTGGCCTTGCTTTTGCTCAAGATCCGTGGAAGTTTGCAGGTTGGAAGCTCTCCATCGTCGTTGGTCGTGGACGGCGTTGTGGAAGAAGGGTGGATCCGGCGGCGTCTCGAGGCCGATGCTCCTCCAAAGCTCAGATTCTGGTGCTTGCGTCAGATGGCCTTTGCGGCATCTCAACTTGGTTGTTCGAGGCGGCTGCTGCGGCGTGAGGCGAGCTCGTCTTCTTCCTTCCGGCGGCGTGCTGCTGGTGCTCGGAGGGAGAGCTCTGCTTGGTGGATCCGCGTTCAGCGTGTGTGGGTTGTTTCTTCCTCCTCTTCGTGTGTGTTTGTGCGATCTTTGGTTGATCTTGTACACGAACTTCCTTCAAAAAAAAAATAATAATAAAGAGACAAGAAAACCAGAATACAATCCAACAAAGAGCTGGAGAGTATGAGATCAATGCGACTATTCAAAAAAGAACAAGACACAAATAATTACTAGGAATAAGAGCATCTCTAGCAGAGCCCGCAAAAGTGGTCAAACTTGTTTACAGTTTTTGTCGAAAAAACGTCCCGAATAGAGCCTGCAAAACTGGTCCGACCCTCAAAACTTTTGCGGGCGCCCGTGAAATCATAGCCACAACCTGTAAACATGGAGATTTTGAGGCAATATGAGGATTCTTTCAAGGGTGCCTGCAAACTGGTCAACGCTCGCGAGATGAAATCCTCACCGTGTATTCCCAATCCTGCAGCCGCACGTCACCGGCCAGCGGAGGAGCGCGTGAGGTCGGCCGGCCGGCGGAAGCTCAACGCACAGCTAGCTAACTCAACGCGCGTGAGTCCGGCCGGCCGGCCGAAGCTCAACGCGAGCTAGCTAGCTCCTGGATCGATCAAGCACAGCTAGCTCAACGCGCGTGAGGTCGGCCAACCGGCCGGCGGAAGCTCAACGCGAGCTAGCTAGCTCTTGGTTCGATCGAGCGACGGCGCTTTTCCTGCATCTATTGATTACCACGCGGGGGCACACGGCGGATAGCTGGATCGGTCCGGGCGAGAGGAAGAAGAAGATGTTGGAAAAGAATATAAGGGAATATTCGATTTTACGGTTTCAGTTTGAGGGCTCTGTTCTGCGCCGCACGTTTTGTTGAGCAAAATCACGAAAACGCGACCCTCAAAACTGTTTTGTGGTTCCGCTTTTTGCGGGCTCTGCTAGAGATGCTCTAAGTTCCTGGACAACTAACACGGGATGTTACACAAGGTATTTATCACATGCAAAACATGGTATCTCCTGCACAGAACTATTCTCAACTGCTGGCTTCCTCGGAAGGTTCTCATGTTTAAATGTTTAAGCCAAAGTAGAAACAGAAAATTCATGAATTACATTGACTACTAGACCTGGACTTCAAATCACCAAACAGAGATCAACTTCTTAGTAGTTAAAACGTAGAAACTAAATGGCCACTTTGCGGCTGGATGGACGGAGCATAGTACAGCCACGACACGACACGATGGATGGAGCATAGTACAGCCACGACACAAAGCACATGGGAGCCGGAAGCAGTAGCTCACCGGAGAGGTCGCAGAGGAGGCCAAGCGTCACCGCCACAGCTGTTCCGGCACGGTGAAGCCGCTGGGGCAGACAAGCCTATCACCGCGCGAGAGGCCGAGGCTACGGCCAGCCCAGTAGCAACAACACCGCCGGAGCCGGAACAACACAGTCACACCGGACCGAAGCCACATGCCCTTTGCTTCATTGCGGCTCTCCTTGGTCACCTCCACCCAAGGATCTCCCATCTGCAAAGGTAAATTATTCACATTTCAGTCCACTTTGGTACTTCGATGTGCACAGAAGATAAATTATAGTTCGGAAAACAGTGGCGCACTATTCAAAAATGAATAAGGCATGATTTGTTTACTAGGACTAAGTTCCTCGATAACTAGAAACACTAGATGTCAAGGATTCTAGCATACACAGTAGCCCACGAAGGCCACGACCCAGAGCACCACCTCAGGACACAAACAAACTCATCCCTAACCTATTCCCGCAATGAGCAAGAACATGATGCACACAAACCACCATCTGCACGCAGTAACCATACCAAAAAAACAAGGGTTGGAGTTGGAGAGTCATACTACCTAAGCGCAGTACTCGCCGGTAAGTCCTGGTCGTCCATGGCTGGGCAGCAGCGGCGAGCACCACTGGCAATCTGCTGCTCCATAAGTCCACCCTCGCGTCCAACTACAACTGGCTGAAGAAGCTAGCTAGCTCCTGCACAACAAATAAACAAAGCAACGTTCACCTCCGCTGCCCAAGAAACTATTACTTACTCAACAGAGAAGCCTACAAGCATCAGCATGTACACGAAAGAACAATAGTGACACTTCTGAGAATTCATAACTTTGTGCATATGATGGCTATAAGTAAAACTTTCTGTGTATGTAGATTACTCAGACGTGCATCATTACCAGTAGTAGGCCTATCTGATCAACATTGAGCATTTCAAGTTTGTTCGCACGTGAAAGAGTTAATATCCCATGGAATATCCACGGGTTCAAACTTTAGTGTGCAGTGAACATGGCACATGTCATAAACACAATAGGCTAACACAAACGATCATCCAAAGCTAGAACCTGCTGTAAATAATTCTAAGCATTGCAAGAGAGTGCCAAATGATAAAAGAGTTTCAAGTTCTAAGGGCGACCATCCAAAGTAACATAAATCAATACTTTTACATGTGAGGCCAAGTGGCCAACAGATATCCATAACAGCAGAAAGAATAATAGGACAACACTTGTATCCACATCAATCAGTTGATTATCAAACTACTAACTGATCATATACTGTTCTTGTATCAGCAAAGAGGACAAAGTAATCTTAATCAAACCAAAAAACAGGTTATTGTGACACCCAACATGGGCATAGAATTGTCCTCAAGAAATTATGAACAAGTATAACCAAACATGTGTTGTGTTGAATTAGAGATAGACCTAGTTATACATTTATCAATGTGATTTCCCAGAAGTAATGGAATAGTCGAGTATCACAATGCCAGGTAATTCTAAAACTAGAAACAGATATTAGAAGTTTAGAACACTATTTTTCTATTTATCCAAAGTACAACCATGTATAATGATTATACAATTCTGCTTGCAATGAGCGAGCAAAGCTGACAAACGCCAAGCAGCTGATAGAAATATTTGAAATTATTTATACAAATCACCCAACAACTTGTCGCCCAACATAAAGTAGCAATTCGACCTACAAATGGCAGCCTTGGCGAGATGGATCTATTGTTAAGCATTATTGTAGCATGCCAAGTCAGTTTCTCTGACGTCCAATGGTCTGTCCCTTGAGCAAGTTCTCAACGAATCTGTACACGGATTTCTTCATTACATATGACTACTCACATGTGCATTCAAATTCATTTTGGCTAGCAGTGGCACTCACAGGTGTGGGAGCCATCCGTCATAGAGGCCAGCCCTCATGAACTGGTCGACTTCCATGATCATCCGGGCAGACGCCACCGGCAGCGACGTCGTCATCTCTGTCAGAGCCCCCTACATGCATCCATCTGTCCATCATGGTAATTAAAAGATTCAGACTTCAGACCTTGTTCCATTAATCCTCTTTCGGTTCATGCCAAGGAAGGAGCAAAGTTAGTATCATGCCATTGATTAAAAGAAAACATAACATCGACAATGGCACATAACGGAGAAGTAAGATACATTTCACAACAAATGTATATAACGATCAAATTATTGCTAATCACCACATTTCTTTGCAATGCAAAAGCACCACTACATGTTTGAAACATATGAATTACATGTGAGAACTAAATTAGAGTGGCGAGACTAGCGACAAGATTCAGAGCTAGCATGATATTAGTTCTCCAGAATTCCCATGTAAAGAAGTTCTTCTCACACTAGTGCTCTAACCTGAAGCCAACACAAGCAGAAGTGCAGCAGCAGCAGAAACCCTCCGTTTCTGGAAACAAGGGTCCCAGGTTTGCATCAGCTAGTAGGCAGTGAAAATCAGCTGCTGCACTACTACTAATTAAACAGGGATCTCCTGCCAGTACAAGGAATACTGATCTCGGCATCACAACATAAACAGCAGAGCACAAGAATCTGATGATATCTGCTCCCCCATGTACTGAAGTAGATTCCACGTGATTCAATACACAGCGCAATTTCCACCCCAATCAGCTCACGTACTACCAAACTTCCGACTAGGGATGGGGATCAAGATGCTACCTTTGGAAGGGGTCGAGCCGCTGCACGGCGGCGTCGAGGTCAACGTGGACGCGCAGGACCCAGCCTCCGTTGCTCACGCCGCCGCCGCCGTCGGGTCCTGATGGCTCGCCGGAATGGCGACAGCCCGACCTCACCCCCGTCGGCCTAGCGCGCGACGCGGATCGGCGAGCTCGACGGAGCCCGGCGCACCGTCCAACCGATGCACGCGCGCGTCGGCGATCAAGCCAGCCGCGCCGCCTCTCTCTTCGGCGAAGCAGGGCGGGGCTGGTCGATCTGCTCGGGAGCGGCTGGGGGCGGAAGGCTAGGGGGCTGTGCCGGGGCTGGGGAAAGGAGGCGACGGCAGAGGGGAGGACGGGCCGGCGGCCGTCCATCTGATGCGCGAGCTGCTGGTGGCGGAGGTACTCTGGTGGCGGCGGTGGTTAGAATGAGAATTGAGAAGGGGAGAGCGAGAGAGAATGATTAACCCTAAAACGACTCAGGCCCAGCTTCAGCCCAAATAAGGTCCCAGCCAGGTTTTCCTAGATAATTTTCTTCCAAACATTTTTTCACGTGGATAGTATAAACAGGTCCCAGCAGCTGTAGTAGTGTAGTGCTATACGATAAAACCCATCGCCACGGCCTTGATCGGCCTCCATTTCCGTCCAGCAAAACACGCAGCACTAGTGTAGTGCAGTGCTATATATAGGTTCTGGCAGTTCAGCGACCATCTAAGGCTTCTCCCTCGACGAGTCCATCTGGTCCCTAGCAGACAACGCCAACCTAGCCTCTTCTCTTCCTCCCGGCTGCCCAGGATGGAATGAGTCCGCCGCCCAGATCAACCCCAACAACTCCATCGCGCCAATGTTGTGGACGCCAAGACCTAGAGCGGGGGCGACAACAACCACGGCGCCGGGTGGCGAAGAAGAGGTTCAGGACGCTGCGGGCGACCAGGAAAACATATCTGAATGCACGAGAGCCACCTAGCTAGCATATGCCCCATCCCTAACTTTCTTCTTCGCCTCCCTCGGCCATACCGCCTCTGTGTCGACCACACACTCCGGCTCAGTCTTGGACGACGTTGTCATGGACACATGCATGATGGGCTGCATCATCACCGAATCCAGGAGAGATCCCGTCGAGCTCGTCGTCTCGATCTAACTCCCGGCAACTTCCGGCTCTCAACAATGTCGCTATCATTGCCTACTTTTTTCATCGGTTTGTGGGACCACGGTTAGATACCGTGATGTTCATCGACACCATGGTCAACGTGGTCCCAACAACGATGTGCTCCGTTACCACCACCTTGCAAACATTGGCGCCTATGCGGAAAGAAATACTTCGTCCTCTTCCGGAGCCACAGGAAGCTTGGGCTGATTAGGTGGCAGTCCTCTCCCGAGTAAAGGGATTGATAAGAGAGGATATGTCATCACAGTTGTGAGGAAGAGCATTTGTCGTAGGTGGATAAGCAGTGGCAAAAGACCCCCACGTAGGGGGTGCGGTGGACGATGTCGGTCGGGAGACCCAGGAAGGTGTCATCACGGAGGGCAAGACGCAGGAGCACCGATGGCATCGAAGTGATGCCTGTGCACCGCGGGCAACAGACACATGTAGGAGGACGAGGCCTAGGCCCAACAGCTCCGGCGGCGGTGTCTCACTCGACAAATTTCACTCAACTAAGGCAACCCTTGCATGTGGTCTTAGATCGTCGTGTATACTCAATCGTTTAGTCGTTTTCTCTCTAGTTTTTATGGGCCGTAGCACATTTTTTATATTGGCAGGGTTTTCCCTCCCATTTCTCGCTACCTGTGATTATATAAGTATGTGTTATGTACAATGTAAGATAAAAAATAACTATTTTTGCTAAAATACCATTTATTTTGTTAAGTTTGAGAAAATAATTATAATAAAAAATCACATTGAACATGATCAAAGTGAGGCCTAAATTGGTGGGGTCTTTGCCTTGGTTCACTGACCTAAATCTGGCGATACTTTGTTTCCTAATAAGCAAAAGGATCAGTTAGAAGTAGATATCACCTTCGTGCCATTTCTATCGCGTGATTAATAGTGTCCTTATGTTAGGATATAGCTACTATTTACCTATAATTGATGTTTTGTTTCCTTATCCCGCACTACTATTTTATGCTATGATATATTTAATACCTATCATTTCATGTGTCTTTTTTTGCGGCATGATATTTTTTATGATAGAAGTTAGAACTCCGCGTGACGTGGGCATACCCTCCGGGCACCCGACCGTTGGCGTACCCGATACAGCCCAGCACCTGGAGGCCCATGAAGCCCAATAAACTACAACTTGGAGTACAAGACAAGAACCTCATGTAAACCCTACCTGGCTCCCTTTATAAAGCCAGGCAAGGGCACCCCATAGATCGGATCCCCCACGAGACCACATCTCTCATCACCCTCGCGGCCACCATGTAATATCATCATCATCTATACAGATCAGACAAGCAGGATATAGGTCTTTACCTCACCATGAGGGGCCGAACCTGGGTAAATCCTTGCTTGTCAGCCGACGGAACTACCAGCGCGCCATCTCTCTCCCCTCAATCAACCCGGGGTACACAACCCAGAGATTTGCCGAGTCCACACCTCGTCAATTGGCGCCGTCTGTGGGAAGAACGCGCGCTGGATTCAACGTTTCAGCGGCTCCAATCTCCATCGACAACTACGGTGACGGCCCGTGCGCCGCCACCGCGATCAAATCTTCATCGACAAACAACCGCAGCGCTGCAACTGATGGTGACGTTCTGTGCGCCACACGCGCGATCCAATCTGGCGGCGGGGATCCGTCTATACGCTCGGCGTGCGGCGGTGCCATGCACGATTCAATCTGGCGGAGGCGTCCCATGTAGACGCTGGGCGCGATCCAATCTAAACAGATGCAACACCGTACGAGTTGGGACTCGATATCTCGGCGACTACGACACGAACTCCTTTGGCTTCACCGTGGACAGAAGCAACACGCGCAAACAAAGCCGAGCTGGTTACATCCCATCCAATCAAGAAACAGGAAAAGCAAGCAACCGATCCGTCCGGCTACGCACATGTGCATGGATTATGCGGCCAGATCGGTGCTAATCACGTGCATGCAAATCAAGGCAAGTTACGTGAATGCCAAAGCAAAAGAAGAAAATCAAGGTGGCGACCATCGCGACCATCGCCGTGGTCAGCTCCAGCTACGCGGTGGTGCACTGCGTACAAATTTCGACTCCTCGGCCTCATCGATCCCTGCGGCCGCGATCAGCTTGGGCCGCCAGCACATCGGCTTCGATCATCACCGACACGACGGACCGTCGACCCCGTCCACCGCGGCTAGCACGACAGTCCTCGACATCATCATCAACTCCGGATCGACGCTCGTGCGAGTCAGCTCGGAGATGCGAAACGGAGATTCCATCGCCACGCCAATCCAGCACTGGCCTGGCGCGAGTTGCGCGTGTCCACGCGGAGGCGGCTGCATGCGCGTTCATCGGCAACAGATCAATCTCACGCCGTTTTCAGATTATATCTAATCAATATTTTATTTCATCTATTAATTGTTCTATTTACTATACGAGGACAACGATTATGTGGAAGGACTCGCTGGTCGCTGCGTCGACTTCCTCTTCAACAACCAAGCGTCTACGTCAACTACTCGATGCTCGGGGGATGGCGACTTCGCCTTCATCGGCTCCGCCTCCGACACTCGGGTGCCTTCGTCGACTCCGTCTTCGACACTCGGGGGCTGGCGGCCTCGCCTTCATCAACTCCGCCTCCGACACTCGGGGGCTGGCGGCCCTGCCTTCGTCGACTTCGCCTTCATCGACTCCGCCTCCGACACTCGGGGGCTTGCGCTTTGTCAACGACAAATTTATCGCTGCACTCGACACGCGACTCGAGTGCCTTCATCGACTTGGCACCGTCGACTCCCCTTCGCCGGCCTGATAAGGGACTCGGGGGCTGAGCGTTGCCCGCGCCGTGTCGACTCCGGCCCGCCGCTTCGACTTCCTCCGTCGCACTTCACGGCGTCGACTCCGTCCACTACGACATCCACAACTCGCCAAGATCGGCATCCAGCACTCCGCCGCGTCGACTCCGGTCCGCCGCGTCGACTGCCTCTACGGCACAACTCCGCTGCGTCGACTCCGGTCCACCGCATCGACTGCCTCTACGGCACAACTCCGCTGCGTCGACTCCGGTCCGCCGCGTCGACTGCCTCTACGGCACAACTCCGCCGCGTCGACTGCCTCTACGGCACAACTCCGCCGCGTCGACTCCGGTCCGTCGCGTCGACTGCCTCTACGGCACCACTCCGCCGCGTCGACTCCGGTCCACCGCGTCGACTGCCTCTACGGCACCACTCCGCCGCGTCGACTCCGGTCCGCCGCGTCGACTGCCTATACGGCACAACTCCGCCGCGTCGACTCCGGTCCGCCGCGTCGACTGCCTCTACGGCACAACTCCGCCGCGTCGACTCTGGTACGCCGCGTCGACTGCCTCTACGGCACAACTCCGCCGCGTCGACTCTGGTACGCCGCGTCGACTGTCTCTACGGCACAACTCCGCCGCGTCGACTCCGGTCCGGCGCGCACAAACAAATTCGCCTTGGCCACACCTGATGCTCTCCCGGGTGTTGCGCCGCACAGGCCACAAAGAAATTCGCCTTGGCCACACCTGATGCTCTCCTGGGTGTTGCGCCGCACAGGCCACAAACAAGAAAACCTAGGCCGCACTCGAACACTCGGGGGCTGCGCCATACAGGTCCAACAAGAAAACCTAGGCCGCACTCGAACACTCGGGGGCTGCGCCATACAGGTCCAACAAGAAAACCTAGGCCGCACTCGAACACTCGGGGGCTACGCCATACAGGTCCAACAAGAAAACCTAGGCCGCACTCGAACACTCGGGGGCTGCGCCATACAGGTCCAACAAGAAAACCTAGGCCGCACTCGAACACTCGGGGGCTGCGCCATACAGGTCCAACAATGCAGTAGGCCGTTCGGCTGAGTAAATACTCGATATGTTTGTCGAGTCCACCAAGTAGGCCGTCAGGCTAAATGAGCACTCAAATCTCATTCGAGTTCCACAAGTAGGCCGTCAGGCTGAGCGAACACTCGAAACTCATTCAAGGTCCATAAGTAAGCCATCAGGCTGAAAACTGCAACATATAGTAAGCCCGCAGGCTGAAAAAAGGACTCTGTTTTATCAGTGATTCCTTAAGTTACTCCCATCTGGAGGGTTTCAGAAATTTCTTTCGACTGAGAGAGGTTTTTGAGATTAACCTCAATTACAAGCAATTCAGCTTAATCTCGGGGGCTACTCCCATCGGGAGCACTGTTCGCGCTCCCGATAGACTCAGTCGAAACATTACCGACTAAAGCATCCTCTGTAAGCCCTCAACGGCCGGAGTCGAATTTCTTTAACTATCCTTTTCAGGAACAAAGACGGCGTGCCCAGGAGGAAAGAGTACTTACCCGACGCATCGACTACGCCTACACGACATGCTGCTTTGAGTTTCTGCCCGATTCTTCGTATCGACCAGACACTCGGGGGCTCCTGACGTGGGCATACCCTCCGGGCACCCGACCGTTGGCGTACCTGATGCAGCCCAGCACCTGGAGGCCCATGAAGCCCAATAAACTACAACTTGGAGTACAAGACAAGAACCTCATGTAAACCCTACCTGGCTCCCTTTATAAAGCCAGGCATGGGCACCCCATAGATCGGATCCCCCACGAGACCACGTCTCTCATCACCCTCGCGGCCACCATGTAATATCATCATCATCTATACAGATCAGACAAGCAGGATGTAGGTCTTTACCTCACCATGAGGGGCCGAACCTGGGTAAATCCTTGCTTGTCAGCCGACGGAACTACCAACGCGCCATCTCTCTCCCCCTCAATCAACCCGGGGTACACAACCCAGGGATTTGCCGAGTCCACACCTCGTCACCGTGTGTTGAAGATTTCCCCATCAATGTGTGAACGACCTATATAGGTAAGTAGTGTATGTGATACCGGGTGATAGAGAGGTCAATGTAGGGCCGGATGACCGAGTTAGGGTTATATGGGGTCGGACAATCGAGAGAGTTGTATATGGTTTGGCTGAGTAGGAGATTTTGCATGGCCTATAGAAGTGTACGTGGGACTGTGTGACTTTGAGAGGTGCATCTACTCGCGGATGACCGAGCGGTTTATATGTGGCATTGTATGAACGAGATATGTGTATGTGGGTCCAAACAACTGAGAGAGGTGTGTATGATGACCACAAGAGAGATGCACACATGCCGAGATGGCCGAGAGAGGTACATGCATGAACAATGATCGAGAGAATAGCATCTGGTGTCGGATGGCTGGGAGTGGCGTATGTGTTTCTGGACGACCGACAGAGGTGTATGTGGCTTTAGACGTTTGAGAGATGTGTATGCGGGACCGGATGACCAACTCGGGGTTGTCGATGCTTTTCTTCCCCCTTTTCCCGGTCTTTAGTAATTTTGCTTCAATAGTTTAGTCGTTGCATATTCTTTGATGCTTCTAAAAGTGAAATGAAGATAAATACAAATAGTGTACAATGACATTCGCACTAGCATAGAATAAAAGACGAAAATGAAAATGATTTAGGTCAATATGGTTCCACCCCCATATATATGCTGGCGCATGTGCATGTAATCCACGTGTCAAAAAATTACAGTTCAGATTACCACCACAACATTTTGACAAGACATTTACTTGACCCTTTCCCTTATACCACAAGGCCTCACCATCACCGGATTTGACGCGCGTGCATGTACATCATATGCGATAATGCCGACGCCTCAGCGCCTAACAACAACTACGTTGCACAACCGTCATCCCCGATGCCTTGTTTGTTAAGTTTTGAGAGTTATGCTTAAGTTTTACAACCTTCAATTTGTGATATAGATATTTTGGTTGTAACACCACTGATGGGTTCCTCAATGGTATATGCATTTTCACTTGCTGACGGCCCACGAACCCATAAATGTCTACTTTGGCCTTGTCACGTGGATCTTGGAATCATCATATACCTTTGCCTCTTTGTGTCCTCCAACCCGTGTGCTCTGATACGTCCGGGAGGAGTTAGGTTATGCTCATGGTGTCCCATGCGAAGTTGTCTTGGCGTCCTATAGGGAGGTTTGGACGACGCGTTGTGTATCGAATCGGTTTGTGGTTTCTTGGTGGGTGTCGGGACCATGCATCGCCTCGTGTCGCGACTCCGTACATCCTCCACCATCGGCAGACCTTTTTCTACGGACTTTTTTTCCGAAAACAATCTATTTGAAGTACATTAAGGTGCAGCATCATGCATGGAAAGATTTGGTCTCGTACGTGTTGTGGTAGAACGCATGTACGTGCACTACTACATGCATGCATCCATGCATCTACTAGTGCGCCAATGAAATTTGATTTTTTTTTAGCCAAAAAAATGTCGTTTTGGGCCAAGTAGGAAAGCACAGCAAAATCCACGTTCCACCAATGAGATGCCAGGAAGCCTTGTCCTGCGGATCGCCCATCTATTCGAGATTTTATTAATTGATACATGTACACGTAGGGGGGGGGGGGGGGGAGACGTACCTTACGTTTGGCTCGCTGAGGCGTGTACATTGTTGTTTCATTTGTGTATGCCATGTAACACAAAGCGTGTAAAAACTGGTGGTATGTATTGAAAGTAGAATCGAGAGACAAGCGAGAGACAACAAATGATTCAACTGTGTTCTTTATTGATGATTCACATGCTATTTATACAAGGGGGAACCGACGTCTGGAGAGACACGACGGTTCGATGGTGGCGGTTGCTACAATCCTGGAACCACTCGGGAGCGGGGATTATTCCCTAATAACCGGTAGGGTTATTTATTTCTAACACTCCCCCTAATCACCGCTTGGTTGCATGAGAGTTCATCATCTTGATTAAGTCTTCTCCAAAAACCCTGTGGGAAAAATGAGAAGAATAGTGTAGGATATGTTGCTAAAACTCCTTTAACCTCGATGGGAAATAAGGAGAAAATGATGCAACATATAATGTTTATTGTCTCTTTGGTAACTCATACGAGGAAACCTTAGAAAGGAAAACCCATAAGTAAGTTTAGAGAACAATAAATATGCCTTGTATACTTCCTTTAAAAACCCCGGTGGGGAAAACAAGAAGTATGACATATGATGTTTGAAGTCTCCCCCAAAAACCCTTTGGGAAAAATGTGAGGAGAATTGTATTTGATATGTTGTTAAAACTCCTTTAAAACCCAGTGGGAAAAGTAAGGAGAAAATGATACAACATATAATGATTATTGTCTCTAACTCAATATGAATGAAATCCATAGAGTTTAGAGGACAATAAATATGTCGTGTATACTTTCCTAAAAACCCCGGTGGGGAAAACAGAAAGTATGACATATGATCTCATGTTGATACTACCTCATTAAAAACCTTGATGAGAACCTGAAAAGTAAACTCATAAAGGGAAAAAGAGTGTAATATGATGCTTTGAACAGGAATAGTTCAGGAAGATACTCCCCCTGACTCTTGCAAATCCCGAAGCCGTCGCATACCAATCCCATGAATCATTTCTGGAATGTTATAGTTGGTAGAGACTTGGTGAATAGATCAGCGAGGATATCGCATGATTTTAATTGCAAGATGTTTATTCCCGACTCGTCATGAGTTTATGGGGATAAAACAATTTAGCGCAATATGCTTAATGATATTGCTCTTTATGTAACCTGTTTTGCATCTATGCAACATAAGCAACATTATCTGTGTAGATAATGATAGGTGATTCGAGAGAACCAACACCACATGACTAATGTATGCGGTTTATCATTCCGTGAAGCCACATGTGTTAACATGAAGCATTGCATCTTAGAATGATCGTGGTAGTATAGTCACCAGAGTCTATTTGAAGACATCAATGGAGTGACAGATCTACCATGTATGTACACATTGTAGGATCATGTAAGTAGCCAATACCAGTGTCTAAATTGGAGTTCAGATTTCTCCGAAATTGATACAATATGTCAAGATATTTGGTGCCTTGGAGATATCGAAAGATATTCTTGATCCCTAACCAATTTGTTGGTAGGTCCAATGGCATTGAGATATGGAACATTATGTGCCAACATCTCTTCTCCATCTTCCCATGGATCTTTCTCTACGTCTAGAGATCGAACAATCCTAGGAGATGGACATGACTTGTCTATATCAAGTTTCTCCAATTTTCTGGATATAGGCATCTTGGTGTACCATAATACTTGAGTGAAGGTGCTCGAGTTGTAGTCCCAAGCACTATTTGGGTTTATCCAAATTCTTCATCTCAAATCCGTCTTTTAGATGATCATGTGTTTTGTCATTTAGGAGTTATCCTTATCTATGACATACACGCATGGGTAATCATCATGGTAGGAGTAATCCTTGTGATAAGGAACTCACTACGTCGGTTGTACCAAAATATACCGACAACAATAAGACTTGGAGTGACTTATTGATTTTTACACAATACATGTTGCATTTGCGTTTCGATTCGGACAGAGATTCCATCGGGAACCATACATGTCGGAATCTAGTGATCCACATGGATATGTTGTCACTACACCTATCAACTGCACAGATAGATGATTTTGTACTGCCAATGATATATGTATCGGAAAGAGATTTCACTCATGTCTGGAGAGTAGGTCTCGGATCTCTGCGGAAACCCGACCTTATGCTACAAGCCTTGCTTTCTCACCACCTTATTTCTCATTCCGTTTCCGGAAGAAAACACATTGAATAATCCCATAGGGAATTCATTTGGAAGAGCGAGGCTATATCTGCTTGGATCGCATCCTTTGATGAGTTCAGTCCTAGCAAGTGTGTTCACACTCTGCCATGGCCATGGTCTTTGGATCTGAATCATTGTGAAGGTTGTTTGCAATCATACAAGAGATGTTTGTCGACAGTTGTAGGCTTTGGTTATATGATTCTCCAGAATCGATATAGTTGGAGCAAATATCATGCACCCTTGATGACTCTTCGTGATTTCCCAATACGCGTGAGTCTGGGTGTTCCGATGTCCCAGCCAGTGTGTGCAAGCTGGAGCTGGGGTTGTGGAGGTTTCCCTTCCACTGGGTGTATACTACCCATTAGGTGTTCATCAACGCAAGGTTGACTTGCATTTACTGATTTAGAGGATTTATCCTCGATTTCCTTTGTTGCTTTGCGAAAAGCTGGATCCTGGTTAGAGGCCGTACTACTCCCCTCTTTTTATAAAACGGGAGTTGAGTGGTTTTTATTGGTACCTCCACTCTTTCGGGCGCATTTCTAACCGGACTGAAGGATTTTGTAACACCTTTGAGATCAGTAAATGAATCTGGCAGGTTATTTGCATGTGTTGCAAATTGTGAATCGAACGTAGAGTCCAGATTCTTGAGTACGTGGGTATGATGAGGAACGTGAAGTCCCAATTGATTTCCTGGCATTCGATGTGGTACTTGAAATCTCCCCCTAATGCCTGGAAATAATCCTCCTTAAATATAAGCAATCAGCGTACTGGGCTATGAATACATCCCTTATGAGGGGTTCAAGGTACTGGGTTATCGACGGATATCTGTACCCCACATAGATCCCTCATATGTGGGCCCATGATGTACGCTGCGGTGGTGAGATCGGTACGCGTGAAGCGCTTCCGAACTTACGCAGATGGGAAATGCTCGGAGGATTTCCACGTATCAATTGCAGAGGGGAAGTACTGCTATATGCAGTTAGTCAGTAGCAGCGTGTAAAACTGCGTGACTCCAACGTGAAGTTGGTAAATTGCAATTCATTAACATGGGTCGTGCAATGAGAAAAATCCTTTTGATCAGAGATGGAGCCAAAAACAATTGTGTATGGACACATAGGACATTGTGCTGAACTTCGATCCTCGGAGCCATGCACTAAATAGTGGAGGCATGTGAAGAGAATTCTGCAACAATATTTGTCCATTCGAATTGATTTAATTCGATCTTTAGTCCAAACAATGGTTGGTTGGGACCACAAATATCACCTTGAATGTTCAAGGGACTGAAGTGATCCATTGGCACAATATGTGCAACAAATCTCATGACTAGGAAAGTTTAGCTCATGCAAAACATGACCGATGGAATTGCATTATATGCAACATGTGCTACGAGTTGGATGTACGTGTAGTACAATCCAGACAATAGAGCGGGTACATTTTCATATACTTGTTCCACATCCATCGGATTGGCACTCGTAGAAATCTATATATAGAATTGAAGAAGTTCCAATATGGAAATCTTTATCAGATATATAGAATGTATACAATCTTATTTATATCAGAGTGCTGATACAATATATATGTTCTACTACAACAACACAAATGGACATTAATAAAGTGACCACCAAGGAGATAGTGGGACTAGACGATGTCACCAAACATGTAGGTTGAGGCGTACTCAACTATCATGTCCTCCGTTTGTAGGGTCCTCTGACGGCTGGAGAGTTACGGTGTTGCGAGGTCCAGAAGGAACGTCTCGCGAACTACCAGCTCCATCGGTGCCATCTGGATGAAGGTTGAAGTTGGCTTCAAACCTTTTCCCTCGAGGTGCGTTGCGGCCATGGGATTGCTGGTAGATAATGGCCAGATGCTTTGGGGTTGCACTTGTCAGTGGGGTGCGTGTAGCATCCACACTTGTCGCAAAGCTTAGTTTTGTCAAACTTGGGCTTTGTGGTGCCTTTCCCACGGTCTGAGTTTCTGGGCTTCCTGTTCCGGTTGCGCTTTCGCTTACCATTGAAGTTCGAGGGCTTTCCTTTGAAGCCACCATCAAACTTTCGTCCATTCGCGACATTCATATGAACTTCAGGTAGAGGTTGAGAACCAACCGGACGCTGAGAGTCATTCAGCCTGAAGTAAAATATGAATAAGATCGAATAGACTTGGTAGTCGCGAGCATGGTACTGCTGCTGGAGGATCCTGTCAGATGGGAGCATAGTGGACGAGTTTTCTCTATCTTCTCCGCATCAGTAGGTTCCTTCCCGCAAAAGCGCAGTTTGGAACTGATCTTATGAACCTCATTATTGTACTCCCCGACAGACTTGAAGTCCTGGAGTCGGAGATTTGTACAGAGTGCTTCAGGCATGACAACTGCCTTCTGTTGTTCATACCTCGTTTTGAGGGCCAGAAACAAGGTACGGTGGAATTCTTCCTCCAAGTACTCAGACTTGAGATCTGAATGAATGTGCTACCTTATGATGTACAAAGCAGCATATTTTTGATCATCTGCCAGCGGCGTGACTCCAGCCGGGAGTGGAACATCCGGAGCCTGGATTGCACGCACTAAAACACGGACGCAAGGGCGATCTTGATGTCCATGGACCATATAGGATAGTTGTGGCCGTTGAGAGCGAGTGCATCAAACTCTCGAGCCATCGTTTATCTATATGTTAAACCAGAGAATGTTAATTTACATTTGGTAAATTAAAATCCATCATGGTTATGTCGTAATGAACTATGCAAAATAAATGAAGTTTCAAGAAGTGGGCTTGAACTCATTAGTGTGAACCTCAAATTGTTAAGTATGACACGTTGTAGATAATCTCCAAAAAATTTGGAGTAGATCTAGCAGCATTAGCGGAGTATAAGATACTCACGCTTCGAATGCCTTATGTCACAACTTAATTAAAATGCATGGGAGAGCACATTGGCAATCATAATGTCAAAAATGACAAAATGTAGGCTTAAACAGTAGTGGTAGATAAATCTACACACCACATCATGATCCCAAAACATCAATTTGAAGAAATCACTTTGGATTTGCATCTATATTTGCAAGAAATTTAAAAATCTCAATTGCAAATAGACGAATCTAATCTCGACATGTGGCGAACATGGAAATATATACATCTTTAGAAAATTCCGGAATACATCGTACTCGACAGAGAAACAGTACTATAGAGGTACTGAATTTTATATTTACAAGAAATTAAAAATCTCAATTGCAAATAGACATAATTAATCTCAACACGTGACAAACGTGGAAATATATTACAACAAATTAGGATCTGGAATACATCGGTACTCGACAGATTTACAGTACTAAAAATTAAAATTTAGGTACTGCAATTTAAACAAGTCTAAAACAGGAATTAAGTCACAGCTGGTACTACTGCTAAATGACTAATATGCTGAACTAGTAAAGAACTACAGCAAGCAAATAGCTACGAGTACTGTACTGTTAAACAAACAGCAAACATCAAACAGCAAACAGAAGTCTGCTGATGCCAAACGCAGCAGCACATGGCCACAAGCCATCGGCCTGATGCCTTATTCCCTAAACGCAGTAGCACATGGCCACAAGTACTAGCACATCTTCTAGTCAACGAGCGGATAAGGAGAGCGTCAGGGAAATCCCCACTTTGCTCAATCCCCAATCCCCCGACTTAGACGAGAGAAGCACAACACAGCGTCTGCGCTCGCGGCCACGGCGGTATTCACCGGCGACGGGTGGACGGACCAGGCGCTCCGGCGTCTTCGTCGGAAGAGGAAGCACCAAAAGGCCCGTGGCTTCCAGCCACGGCGTTGGAGAGGCCATTGGAGAGCCCGAGCGCGGCCGGGTTCCATGTGCCTGCGCGGCGGCCACGGCCACTCGACGGCAGGCTCGCGAGCGGGACGCCAACGGCCGTGAGACGGCGGCGAGCGCCCGTGCGTGGCGAGGCCGGAGGGGTGGCCGGCGTCGGGGACGACAGGCGCGGCAGACGCGTCCGGGATGTGCGGCGCCGTCGGTGACCTTGCGAGCGGCGCACCGGCTTCGGCCTCGACAACCGCTGTGGTCGGAGGCGGATGCGGCGCGTCCTGGACGGCGAATATGCTTGCCGGCGGCGGCGTGCGACGAAGCGGCGGCGACGGCCGTCGTTCCACAACAGGCGACGAAGGTACGGGGGCAGGAAAAGAGGCATATTCTCACCTTTTTCTTGTTCTTCTTTTTCCGGCAAGTTTGCCGGTGGTTCCGATGATCTTCTGCTCTATTTGGAGAGCAACGGGCTGATAACGTATTGAAAGTAGAATCGAGAGACAAGCGAGAGACAACAAATGATTCAACTGTGTTCTTTATTGATGATTCACATGCTATTTATACAAGGGGAACCGACGTCTGGAGAGACACGACGGTTCGATGGTGGCGGTTGCTACAATCGTGGAACCACTCGGGAGCGGGGATTATTCCCTAATAACCGGTAGGGTTATTTATTTCTAACAGTATGATCACGAATGCATACACAATGACCGCTCGATTAGTGGCCCAGGGAGTAACTAGCGATATAATGGGCCTAATTAACCATCAATGCTAATATTGCTTCCTGGCTAAACGATTTTGAACCCGATCAACCCATACCTTGGCGGTTGAGTATACGTGCATGTAGCTTCCTAGCTAGCTACGTGTTCACTACGGGAAACCGTCAAAACGCCGACGGCCGTCCTGTATGCCGACGGCCAAATGTCGGGGCCGTCGGCGTATAGCACGGGCTAGGGCAGACGACGAAGCGCCGTCGGCGTAGAATTACGTCCCCGATGGCTGCCGTCGGCGTTATAAATCCCGTCGGCGTACAAAGGGCGGCATTACGGAACCATCCAGCGTCGTTGATACGCCGACGGTACTGTCGTCGGCGTACACGCGATCATAAACACCGACGGCTGCCGTCGGCGTTTAGTTGTTTTTTAATTTATTTTCGTATATAATATTCATTTCTTTATTTCTCTATATAATATTTAATGTAGTTGTAATTTATATATATATTGGACCTATAATTGCCCTCCCAATTTCAGTATCCTACCCCCGTAAAATAACGGTTTGAGTTTTCCGGAAACCAACCCTACAACATATACATGTAAAACAAATAAAAACAACACATGTAAATTCCTTCCTATGGCATAACCTAACACAACCAAATAAAAAAGTCCACTTTCCTACCCCCTTTCGACGCACGTCTATGGGGGTAGACGAAAACGTTAGGGTTTTCCCAGCGGATTCGGGGTTTCGCCGAAACGGGGCCCCGGAGCGTCCGAACCCCACCAAAACCTAGGTTGTGCCCTACCATATGCATACAAGTGTGTTGTGTGTTGTAAATGTGCAATATCCTACTCCGGGATGTGACCGGCTTCACCGACTTCACTTTCTCTCTACTGAGTTTTTGCACTTAGAGGTGAAAACTCCCCTTTCGGGCGAACCGGATGGGATCTTGTGTTGATTTGGGGTAGACTTTGGTTTCTCACCTTCCTATGACCTAACCTAACACAACCAAGCAAAAAAGTCCACTGGCCTACCCCTCTCGAAGCACGTCTATGGGGGTAGACGAAAACGTTAGGGTCCCAGCGGATTCGGGGTTTCGCCGAAGCGGGGCCCCGGAGCGTCGGAACCCCACCAAAACCTAGGTTGTGACATACCATATGCATACAAGTGTGTTGTGTGTTGTAAATGTGCAATATTCTACTCCGGGGTGTGACCGGCTTCACCGACTTCACTTTCTCTCTACTGAGTTTCTGCACTTAGAGGTGAAAACTCTCCTTTCGGGCGAACCGGATGGGATTTTGTGTTCATTTGGGGTAGAATTTGGTTTCTCACCTTCCTATGACCTAACCTAACACAACCAAGCAAAAAAGTCCACTGGCCTACCCCCTCTCGACGCACGTCTATGGGGGTAGACGAAAACGTTAGGGTTTTCCCAGCGGATTCGGGGTTTCGCCGAAGCGGGGCACCGGAGCGTCGGAACCCCACCAAAACCTATGTTGTGACATACCATATGCATACAAGTGTGTTGTGTGTTGTAAATGTGCAATATCCTACTCCGGGGTGTGACCGGCTTCACCGACTTCACTTTCTCTCTACTGAGTTTCTGCACTTAGAAGTGAAAACTCCGCTTTCGGGCGAACCGGATGGGATCTTGTGTTGATTTGGGGTAGACTTTGGTTTCTCACCTTCCTATGACATAACCTAACACAACCAAGCAAAAAAGTCCACTGGCCTACCCCTCTCGACGCACGTCTATGGGGGTAGACGAAAACGTTAGGCTTTTCCCAACGGATTCGGGGTTTCGCAGAAGCGGGGCCCCGGAGCGTCGGAACCCCACCAAAACCTAGGTTGTGACATACCATATGCATACAAGTGTGTTGTGTGTTGTAAATGTGCAATATCCTACTCCGGGGTGTGACCGGCTTCACCGACTTCACTTTCTCTCAACTGAGTTTCTGCACTTAGAGGTGAAAACTCCCCTTTCGGGCGAACCGGATGGGATCTTGTGTTGATTTGTTGATTTGGGGTAGACTTTGGTTTCTCACCTTCCTATGACCTAACCTAACACAACCAAGCAAAAAAGTCCACTGGCCTACCCCCTCTCGACGCACGTCTATGGGGTAGACGAAAACGTTAGGTTTTTCCCAGCGGATTCAGGGTTTCGCCGAAGCGGGGCCCCGGAGCGTCGGAACCCCACCCAAACCTAGGTTGTGCCATACCATATGCATACAAGTGTGTTGTGTGTTGTAAATGTGCAATATCCTACTCCGGGGTGTGACCGGCTTCACCGACTTCACTTTCTCTCTACTGAGTTTCTGCACTTAGAGGTGAAAACTCCCCTTTCGGGCGAACCGGATGGGATCTTGTGTTGATTTGGGGTAGACTTTGGTTTCTCACCTTCCTATGACATAACCTAACACAACCAAGCAAAAAAGTCCACTGGCCTACCCCTCTCGACGCACGTCTATGGGGTAGACGAAAACGTTAGGGTTTTCCCAGCGGATTCGGGGTTTCGCCGAAGCGGGGCCCCGGAGCGTCGGAACCCCACCAAAACCTAGGTTGTGACATACCATATGCATACAAGTGTGTTGTGTGTTGTAAATGTGCAATATCCTACTCCGGGGTGTGACCGGCTTCACCGACTTCACTTTCTCTCTACTGAGTTTCTGCACTTAGAGGTGAAAACTCTCCTTTCGGGCGAACCGGATGGGATTTTGTGTTGATTTGGGGTAGAATTTGGTTTCTCACCTTCCTATGACCTAACCTAACACAACCAAGCAAAAAAGTCCACTGGCCTACCCCCTCTCGACGCACGTCTATGGGGGTAGACGAAAACGTTAGGGTTTTCCCAGCGGATTCGGGGTTTCGCCGAAGCGGGGCACCGGAGCGTCGGAACCCCACCAAAACCTATGTTGTGACATACCATATGCATACAAGTGTGTTGTGTGTTGTAAATGTGCAATATCCTACTCCGGGGTGTGACCGGCTTCACCGACTTCACTTTCTCTCTACTGAGTTTCTGCACTTAGAAGTGAAAACTCCGCTTTCGGGCGAACCGGATGGGATCTTGTGTTGATTTGGGGTAGACTTTGGTTTCTCACCTTCCTATGACATAACCTAACACAACCAAGCAAAAAAGTCCACTGGCCTACCCCTCTCGACGCACGTCTATGGGGGTAGACGAAAACGTTAGGCTTTTCCCAACGGATTCGGGGTTTCGCAGAAGCGGGGCCCCGGAGCGTCGGAACCCCACCAAAACCTAGGTTGTGACATACCATATGCATACAAGTGTGTTGTGTGTTGTAAATGTGCAATATCCTACTCCGGGGTGTGACCGGCTTCACCGACTTCACTTTCTCTCAACTGAGTTTCTGCACTTAGAGGTGAAAACTCCCCTTTCAGGCGAACCGGATGGGATCTTGTGTTGATTTGTTGATTTGGGGTAGACTTTGGTTTCTCACCTTCCTATGACCTAACCTAACACAACCAAGCAAAAAAGTCCACTGGCCTACCCCCTCTCGACGCACGTCTATGGGGTAGACGAAAACGTTAGGTTTTTCCCAGCGGATTCAGGGTTTCGCCGAAGCGGGGCCCCGGAGCGTCGGAACCCCACCCAAACCTAGGTTGTGCCATACCATGCATACAAGTGTGTTGTGTGTTGTAAATGTGCAATATCCTACTCCGGGGTGTGACCGGCTTCACCGACTTCACTTTCTCTCTACTGAGTTTCTGCACTTAGAGGTGAAAACTCCCCTTTCGGGCGAACCGGATGGGATCTTGTGTTGATTTGGGGTAGACTTTGGTTTCTCACCTTCCTATGACATAACCTAACACAACCAAGCAAAAAAGTCCACTGGCCTACCCCTCTCGACGCACGTCTATGGGGTAGACGAAAACGTTAGGGTTTTCCCAGCGGATTCGGGGTTTCGCCGAAGCGGGCCCCGGAGCGTCGGAACCCCACCAAAACCTAGGTTGTGACATACCATATGCATACAAGTGTGTTGTGTGTTGTAAATGTGCAATATCCTACTCCGGGGTGTGACCGGCTTCACCGACTTCACTTTCTCTCTATTGAGTTTCTGCACTTAGAGGTGAAAACTCCCCTTTCGGGCGAACCGGATGGGATCTTGTCTTGATTTGGGGTAGACTTTGGTTTCTCACCTTCCTATGACCTAACCTAACACAACCAAGCAAAAAAGTCCACTGGCCTACCCCTCTCGACGCACGTCTATGGGGTAGACGAAAACGTTAGGTTTTTTTCAGCGGATTCAGGGTTTCGCCGAAGCGGGGCCCCGGAGGGTCGGAACCTCACCCAAACCTAGGTTGTGCCATACCATATGTATACAAGTGTGTTGTAAATGTGCAATATCCTACTTCTAGGCATGACCGGCTTCAGTTTCTCTCTAGTGTGCCATACCATATGTATACAAGCGGCGGCCGTCGGTGTAGGTCTACGCCGACGGCGATCATTGCTACGCCGACGGCGGCCCGCCGTCAGCGTTTTGACGGTTTCCCGTAGTGGTTGCTGTATGTACGTAGATGAAATTAATTAGCCATGCCACCTGCAGCTCATCACTCGACTCCAGCTTTTTTTCGAACAAGAGTCGACTACACATCCGACATTTGATCCAGACAAATAAGCAAAACTCTCACATAAGGTGCGTCATGCAATGATAGACGCCGAGAAGCTCGTCGAATAACTGCACCAAGCTAGAAAAGGAAGCGAGTGAGACACTCGACCAAACACGAGAGAACGGTGGAGCATATCCCAAGAGAAAACACGAGATCATGGCCGCCGACCAGACCATCGCCCCAACGACCGAGAGGGTGGACCGAGAGATTGCAAACAATGCATGGCCACAACACAATAACAGAATCGCAAGTTTTATTTATTACCCACTCGACAACAAGATCCACTAGCTAGCTAAGGTGATCACAACATAAAAATACTCGGGATCCATCAACAACATATCAACATGAGATGTGTATGACAAGTGTTTGACCGGCGACACTCACAAGTCTATAGAGTATTTTGAAAGTGAGACCAGGGCACTCGGCAAATGTGACATATCGGTTATTTTATGCCACATTCCTTTGATAATCTTTGTTATCATTCTGGTTACATAACTATTATTGCATACACATTATAATCATTGTTACCCATGTAGAAAGATACGTACGTTAGAAACTAGATAATGACGATGTTCACAGAGCCTCGAAGACGTCCCCAAACCATCTAACAAGAAACCACGACAGGCATCCCGCAACCCCAAAGAGATGTGTACTGGCCTAATAAAACGGACGAGAAAATGCAAAAATGACGGGTTCTCGCGACTCCCCAATGAACGTACATCTATTCGAGATTTTATTAATTGATACATGTGCACGTACGGGGGGTGTACGTACGTTGTTGTTTCATTTTTGATCTTGCACAGTAAATGAAATCAGCCCGCAGTCTCCTGTCCTTCCTATTCCGTTCGCCAATGCATGACCGCTCGATTAGTGGCCCAGGGAGTAGGTGCCATGGGAGTAATGGGCCTAATTAACCATCAATGCTAATATTGCTTCCTGGCTATAAACGATTTTGAACCCAATCAACGCATACCTTGGCAATTAAGTATACGCCAACAGCTGCGGTGTTTCTTATTAGTTACTATCCAAAAAAGTTTCCCCTAGGGTTTTGACCTCTTTCTATCACCCGTCCATCCCGGCCGCCGCCACTCGCCGGCCGGTTCAGCATGTGGTGGAAGTCTACCTCTTCACAGTTGTAGCTCAATTTGTTCCCCACTGCATCGTGTAAGCATTCATATTGGGGTAGATGGCAATCTCATCGTGTTACAACTTTAGATGTTCCGATTTACTTACTAGTATGGAAGTTAAGATTCGGTTCAGCATATGCGATTCTACCTCTTCACAGTAGCTTCTTAATTACTTTCCCACTGCATGTTAGTTATGTTAGCACACGGTGCTTGCTACTACTCCACAAAAACACCTTCCACCTCGGTGGAAATGCTCATCATTTTCAATCCATTGGTAAAAATTATAGGAGCAGGTTATTCCAGCTCGTTATTCTCTACAGCTCACTGTTTTATTTAGCAGCTAACTAGTGAAGACCAAAACTTGGAACGTTTTGCAGCTTAGGCTTGTTATCACCAGATGAGGATGATTGTTTTTCTATTGCGTGTTAACAGCACTTAAACATTTTTTAGGAACATTTCTCTCTCCCGACCATGCTAATCTTGCACCGCCCTAATGCTGCCATTAATTGTGTTTGCTGTTACTAGTTAATCATGCCCTCATTAGTGGCAATTGCATCGAGTTGGCTGTGTACTGATTATACCTTGGATGTATGCACAAGTTTTGACGCATGACATAATTTATAATGATGTTCTTTAGATTGCAGCAAGGAAAACTAAAAAGCTTATTACCGCTTCTAATGTTTGTATCCTATTTCTCGTTTTACTTTGTATCTAACTGAGATTTATGCATACTGATTAGAGTCTGCCTGGTCACCGGTCTGATGGCTGGGTGAGGCGACCATGTTATGGTGGGTGGCGCCCCCAAGTCCCACAGCGGCGACCTCGGCGCTGCAGTTCAGGAGCTCATCGACATCGCTACATGAAGGTGGAATTTTTTTTCTTTAGTCGTGCTCTAATTGGTTGCTGCCTGTCCTGGGTCGTGGCCTTCTTGCCACGGCCGTGTTGGCGTGTTGTGCTATACAAGCACTATTCTTCGGGTTGATTCTTGGTTGTTTGCTGGTGGATACATGTTTTGGTTGTTTTTTCTGCAGAAACTTGTCTTGGTTCCGCACAGAAATGCAATAAGTAACTGATGTGGATGGCCTTGCATGTAAATATATCACCTTGTAGAATTATTTCTCATTTGATGGTTGTGATAGACTGTGTTAACATTGTCTGGTACTCTCTTGCAATGCTTAGGATTATTTTTATGTTAGCATGCTGCTGTCCGTGAAATATGTCTTCTAGATGGTAAAATTTGGGCTCATGGATATTCCATGTTGACTGGATATTAATCTCTTCATGTGCCAACCTGAATGCTCAATTTCGATCAGCTAGTGCTGAGTGTTTTGTTGTGTAGATTGAGTAGTAAGTAATGATGCTCGAAAGGGTAGTGTTTTCTTGTTGAGGAAAATCTTTTGCCATTTAGTTGCTATCATATGATGATCTAAACAATATACTACATGGCCACCAAGATTTACTTGCAGTCATCATATGCATGCTACTATTATATGATGAAGTTGTGGACACGTCGTGATGAGTGATCATTTCTTGGTTGATGCTTGGCCTAGCTCTATAGTATTAGATCTTATTTGTGTACATGTCGAGCAAGCTTTTCTGGGTCTGTTAATTGTCGTGCATGCATGCAGGCCCTTGTTCTATCAGTGGTAGCACGCTGGAGCGGTAGCGCTGGTCTAGGGGAGAGGATGTGTCCCTGATGCAGCATCACCAGCAAGGGAGACACGTGTCTTGCCAGGAGGAATCCGGCTGGAAGGGAGGAGCCGCTGGATCTTTCGGCGACTGGGCTCAGCATCCGTGAACACTCGGCTGGGCCCGGATGGACTGCTCGTTCCGAGCCAGGTCGTCGAAGTAGCAGAAGAGCTGGCCTTCATGTATAATCTGCTGGACTGGACGACGCAGAATAGGTCGGCGTCATCCCCAGGACGTCGGCGATGCGGGGGCAGCCGGTGCCAGGCTCAGAGATGGAGGAGCAGCTTTTTACATGCCTCCTCGGTGGCGGGCTAGGGGCGCAATATCCGGTGGACCTCAAGGAGGTAGGCGAGGAAGACGGAGATGAGGTCAGGGAGGGATGCCGCAGCTACCCTCGTATCCATTGCAACATCCTGCTAGACATAGATACATCCTTTCTTCGAGATACCGCTGCAATTGAAACGTGTAACTTTGTCATCTCTCACTCGCTCAGTAATAAGGCATATGGGGAGGCATCACCTCAAACTTAGAGTGGAGGTGGGTTACGTACCCCGTACTAGTACAGAAAACCATGGGTCTTTTCCTTTTATTTTTTCGGCTTGCTCGGTTGCTTCAGGACTGCAAAACATAAGCTGTAGCTCTTCCAATGAAGTGGGGAGGTCCTCCTTGGGTGGCAGGGATAGGATTTTCCTACAGAGGACGATCTCTAGTCTCTTGAGAGAAGAAAGGCCACGTAAACCTTTGGGGAGGGACCGCAGATTATGGCAGCTATCAAATTCAAGATAATGGAGGGATGTTAGGAGCTGAAGCGCTTCCTGCTGCTTTTCCGTGAAGGTCGCCGTCCGCTGATCATAATTGAACACTAATCTGTGTAGAGTAGTGCCGAGGTGGCTGCAAATGGGAGCAGTAAGTACTCCGGAGATGCTATCCACCCAAAGTTCTACCAAACTTCCGACTAGAACCGAATCATCTGTGTACTAGGTTCAGGATGGGGATCAATATGCTACCTTTGGAAGGGGTCGAGCTCCTGCACGGCCGCGTCGAGGTCGATTGCACGACAGGGAAGAGCAGGACCCAGCCTCCGTTGCTCACGTCGCCGCCGTCGGGTCCTGATGGCTGGAGCGTCCTCGCCGGCATGGCGCTAGCCGGACCTCACCCCGTCGGCCAACGAGCAAGCCAGCGACGCGGACAGGCGAGCTCGACGCACCGTCCAAGCGATGCACGCGCGCACCGGCGAGCTAGCCAGCCGCGCCGCCTCTATCGTCGGCGAAGCTAGGGCGTAGCCGGTCGATCTGGACGGAGGAGGAACTCTGGTTATGAGGTGGTGGCGGCGGTGGTTAGAGAGAGAATGAGAATGGAGGATTAATTAACCCTAAATAATCCAATCCAGGTGGGCTGCTTCGGCCCAAATAATCTCACAGCCAAGTTCTCCGATTAATGGTAATTCAAAAAATGGTGGTGAATATTTTTCCCTCCAAAACTACAAGAAAACCTTAGAAACGCTCAGGAAATATTCCTAACAATTTTCCTTGAACGCGTTCAAACTTATATTTTCACTGTTTAAGTATCAACTTAATCAGAAAAACTTAATCCTAAGTTTTATTTGCAACTAATCCCAAGTTAAATACCAAAAGATGTTAACTACAACCACTGTTCAAGATATCTTCCGATATTCTGATAAATTGTCCGATTTATCGCTTCTCAGTATCTGACTGATAAGATAACTCGGCCGATAAACCGGCCGATATGCCGATAAATCGCCCGATATGCCGATAAACCGGCCGATTTACCCCTAATCTTGGGTCGACCGGTAAGTTCCCGATAAGCGAAATCCCCAACATTTACTACAACTAAGGCAAAGTTAACCAATTTAGTCCGAGATGCAAGGAATCACGGAGCGACCCAGGCAAGAGATCTTACCTACAAATATCAACTTGGAAGGCTTGTGGATGATCCCAAGTGCAAGAAATTGCGGAGTGACACATGACGAGTCACAGCTCTCACATTCGGGTACGCCTTTTTACTAGCTAGCGACCGGACAATGAGTTCGGGCCTCGGTGGTGGGCGGAATGCCTTCCTCGTGATCATTTCATGTGTGTAGTTCCATTGACGATGCTCATGTGTTGGTTTTCACGTGTAATATTTAGCTCGATACTAGCGCTCCATTGTGGTAACTCGTTGCCCGTCGGAGGATATTGGTGATGCCTTCCTCCCTTGCCGGTCTAGGCATACAGAGATAATGAATCTGAAAGCATTTATAACCACCACTCCCAACCATCCCATAAGTCCGTACAACATACGCAACTCGACCAACCCAGCTAGCAAAAAATAAAGGTGGAGTTTAGTTGTTAGATAACCAAGACACATTTATCTCTCGTGGATTTGTACGAGCCGCTCTAAAAAAAGTTTTGTTTAAGTAGTTTGCCACCTTTCCGGAGCAGTTTTAGAATGGCCCATTTTGAATGCTTTCATATCCTAGGTGGTCGAAAAAACAGCATAATTTATGCATGATAAGCAATTGATATTTTCTGCTTAAAAACGAGGTTATACATATTAAGTTCCATGTTCTAGGGTCATTGGATCTGTTCGCCAACGAGGAAAAACACCATAACAATGATTTTTCGCGACCTCTCTATAACCATGTATCGGGGCTCACTGGACATGAAAATCATGCGAGGACCCCAAAATATTATGCTACAACCTTTTCGGGATGTTCAAGAATGGCCCATCTTGGATGTCTTCATATCCCGGTGGTCCAAAAAATTGGAATGTTTGTTGCATGTTAAAAAGTTGGTACTGAATGCTTACAACCTGCTAATGCATTTTTTTTTGAATGTCAAGCCTGCGTATATTCATCGGAAGAATACGTACAAAACACGATACACAGGCAAGAACTGCCAGAGAAGGAAAACCAGCACAACAGCGCAACCCGCTGAACCACCACCGCTCTCCAGCACCGACAACACCGGCGAAGGAGAAGAAACGATGCCGTAAACCACGCTGGAAGAAGGATCGCCCCCACGCTTGTAGAATCCGCATGAGCCGCCGGCCATCAGACGCCGGAACTTGAAATGCATATTGTGTTCAATGTGTAATGAACATATTTGTTTGCCAAGCGGGGAAAACAACACGTGTTTTGCTACACCTTCTCGCATGCTCTAACCCGTATCAAATTGCCTCGGTCGCAAAATATTCCAAAAAGTCATTTCAGACTAACTCCTTGCATTGAGAATGTTCCAAGGCCTCTGAAATCGCCCTTGAAATTGGTCTGGGGGTTTTGGCTCGTGTCAACGGGGTGGCGTGACATCTTCCCCGGCCCCGTCTTTGCTCTTGTGCACAAGTCCTGCCACAGCCCGCTCTTCCTACGTCAACACTCCTTCCAAGAAGGATCAGAACACATCGTAGGCCAGGACGTGCAACGCATGGGCATGGATGCAAAAATCGTCGTGCCCAGAGTCAATCACAATACGCTCACATAACTCTCTAGTACCCAGTTTGGCCAGCTTGTCTGCCACTTTGTTTCCAAGTCTTCCAATTTTTGAAATAAGAAAACTTGGCATAAGAGACAGTATGTTTTTGATGTCCTGGACCGTTCCAGCTATGGCCGACTTGCTCTGTTTATCATCATTCACTTCGTTTACCAGCATAGAGTTGTCACTCTCGACATGAATAGGGCCAGCATAGGTCGGGAGCATCGACTTCAGACCATACAACATAGCACTTGCTTCAGCTTCAATGACACTAGCACAAGGAGGCAGGGGACCCCAGGCGGATAGTAGCACTTCTCCTTCTGAGTTCCTAAGAACTGCACCCCAAGCACCTGAACCATCATCTATAGAAAAGGCAGCATCTGTATTTATCTTGGCCCAGCCCTGTTTTGGTTTCTGCCAGGTAGCCGTGAGATTTGTATCAGTTTTACAAGACCCTTCTTTCATTTCCATGATGGTTTGCTTCCCCTTCAGATCAGGTTCTCTGTACCATTTCAAATTTTGCATTGAATCATTGTAGGATTGTAGAAAGAGAGCTGACTGCTGGATACCACATTTTGCATCCCCAAACAGAATATTATTCCTCATGTGCCAAGTCCTCCACCATAAGAAGAGAAATTTAGATCTCATGTTCTTATCTAGTCTGCCAAGCAACACAAGGCACCAATCCTCACCTGTGTATCTTAGTTTGTCTTCAGCAGGGAGATTCCAGGGCTTCCTAAGACACTGTCGCAGGGCTATAGCCTTTGTACAACTCATCATTGCATGGTAGCTAGTTTCTGGCTCCATTCCGCAGATGCTGCAGGTTGGTATTTGATCCATATGTCTTTCACACCGGATGGCTTGGACACCCAAGGTGTTTGAGGCTAATTTCCATCCAAAAACCCTCACTTTTGGTGGTACATTGGCTTTCCAAACTAGGTTCCGTAGGTCTCTATCACCTGCTGGACTAGTGCTTGAGCCAATGATATTCTCTTTTTTCCTAAGCTCAAGGGCTAGCCTATATGCACTTTTCACTGTGAAGAGACCAGAACTCTCATGATGCCATGCTATCTCATCCTCACCCATAAACGCTGGGATCTTTATTTTCAAGATTGTTTCAGCATCGGGAGGGTGTAAGGTTTCCTTGACGAGACCCTCTTTCCAAGTTTTTGTAGTAGGGTCTATCAAATCCGACACCCATCTTAATCTTCTTTTCCTTGCCTTTCCCATAGTTTTCAGGTTGCCTCTTGGTAACCAGTTATATCTCCAGATCCTAATGCTTGTCCCCGAATTGACCCTCCATATAACACCATGTTTTAGGAGTTCAAGGCCATGCATTATGCCCTGCCAGCTGGGAGATGTGTTTTGACCAAACACAGTGTCGAGGATGTCCCCTGTAGGAAAATATTTTGCTTTTAAGATTTTGGCACAAAGGCTGTCAGGACGGGTAATTAAACGCCAAGCCTGTTTAGCTAGCAATGCTTGATTAAACAGCCTCAAATCTCTGAACCCCATGCCTCCTTGCGATTTGGGGTAAGTCATTTTTTCCCATCCCATCCAGTGGACTTTTTTCCTGTCCACCTCGTCACCCCACCAAAAGTTTCTGATGATCTGGGATAACTCATCACAGAGAGTAGCCGAGAATTTGAAGACGCTCATGGCATAAGATGGGACAGCCTGAGCAACAGATTTCACTAGGGTCTCCTTTGCAGCTCCCGACATGTATTTTTCAGACCAGTCGGAGCATTTCTTTCGGAGCTTCTCTTTGGTAGGCTTGAACTTGTCATTTTTCATACAGCCTTCTGGTATAGGCAGTCCAAGATATTTTTCATCTAAGGACATGTTTTCAACTTTCAACGTGGAGCTGACTGCAATTCCATCTTCAGCTAGACAATTTTTCCCTAGCATTAGAGAGCATTTTGCTGGGCTTAGGAGTTGTCCAGTACTAGCTTCATAGGTACGAAGTATCCCATCTATTTTTTCAGCTTGATCAGCATTTGCTTCAAAAAAGAGCAGACTATCGTCTGCAAAGAGAAGGTGGGAGACACCCGGGCTTTCCTTGCATATTTTTAGTTCTTGTATCTGTCTCCCATCTATCTTGTTCTGGAGAAGAGAGGATAGGCCATCAGCCACGAAAAGGAACAGGTAGGGGGGTAGTGGGTCCCCCTGTCTAAGCCCCCGGGTGGGGGAGAAGCTTCGGAGCAATTTTCCATTTAGGCGAACTGAGAATCTGACTGTTTTGACGCAAGTCATTATCCATTCGATCCATTTGTTTGCGAAACCAACTTTCTCATTGTCTGTTCCAAGTATTTCCAGTCTACCCTGTCATAGGCCTTCATAAGGTCGAGCTTGTAGGCGCAAAACTTCCCAGCCTTATTTGAACCTTTTTGGAGCGCATGGATACACTCAAAGGCTATCAAGGCATTGTGAGTTATCATTCGTCCAGGAATGAAAGCGCTCTGTGTCTCCGAGATGATGCCGTCTAAAAGGGGTCTCATGCGGTTAACCAAGCATTTTGAGACCACCTTATATATGACGTTACACAGGCTGATTGGTCTGAAGTCCTTCACTGAAACTGGGTTTTTCACTTTGGGCATTAGCACGATCGCAGTATCATTTACCTTGTCCGGCATTACCCCCTCAGCGAAGAACTTGTTAACTGCCAATATAATGTCTTCTTTTGAAGTACTCCAGTTTCTCTGGTAAAAGCAAGCTGGGAATCCATCCGGGCCAGGAGCCTTTGTAGGGCCGATTTGAAAGAGAGCAAAGCTGATCTCCTCGTCCGTGAACTCAGCACACAAGTCCGTGTTCGCTTCTGCTGTGACCTTTTCCTTTAGTAAGTCAGTGATTAAATGAGGTTGAACTGAGTCATCAGCCGTGTACAGGTCTTGGAAGTAATCAGTAACCAACTCCTGGAGTTGATTTTCATCTGTTGTCTCTGTACCATCTGCCCTTGTCAGTTTCTGGATTCTGTTCTTCTTTGCCCGCCAGGTTGCTTGTATATGAAAATACTTAGTGTTTCACAGTCACATCATTGTATATATATTGTCCAAATGGAATAGAATTTACAATTTCATAGTTTTTGTATCCAAACATGATTTCAAATTCCAAGTTGTCCTTTCATATCACCGATTAAACCCATGCACATCCTCGTTCAAAGAAATCAACATGCACATCTAAACAACAACTTTATTACGTTGACAGTTTAATACGACACTGTTTTGATTTTCTCATCCTATTTCAATTTTCCACTACTTGATATCGACATCCTAACCAAGTCAAGGTATATTTAAACTTCTTTATCGTGGCGAGCATGATCTAACACGGCGACACCACCATGCCGAAGAGAACTTACTTTGCGCGCTTCCACGGCGGTTTTTTCTCCCGTTGCAACGCACGGGCAAGTTTGCTGGTCTATCTTGTCTTCTATTCTATTTCTCTACTATTGAGGTGATGGTCCGTTTTTTACTTTCCTATTTTACCCCTCGTCGCTAGGCTGATCTAGGAAATAATTACACCCTTTGCCACCGCTAAGTTAACTTACCGGTTCAGTAACGCATAGGACCACCCGCATCAAGCCGCTCTCCGTTCTCATCCCTGCGTCGCGCCGCCGGCGCCGCCCCCCACGCTCGCTCGTTCATTCATATGATCATATCCTTATACTGACGGCTGACGCAGCGAGCTCCCCCGCCCCCAAGGCCGCGCATCGAATGGCCATCTCTCCCAGGCTGCACATGGCCAGCGGAATAACCTATCCCTCGTCAGACTCGGCGCAGCGAGCTCCTTTGAGGCGGCGTAGTGAGCTTCCCTGAGGCAGCGCAGCAAGCCGCCAACCTTCTGGGCGCCGCGCTTGTGGTTCTCGCGGCCGCCGGGATTCAGGGCGTGTTCCATTCCACCACAATGTCGCGATCTGGAGCTTCGACGACGTGGGCCTCCAGGGCGGCATGCTGGCGCCGTTGCGCGCCCAAACAGCTTCACCTTTACCGTCCTCCTCAAGTGTTGTGTGCGCCTAGGCGCCCTAGAGCGTACCACGCCGCCAAGTACCAGGCTCTCATTCTACGCCAGGGTGGGCATTGTCATGGATGCTGACAGGGTGTTCGACGGAATGCCGGCCAGGGACATCGTCAGGTGGAACTCGACGGTGGACTTGTATGTGTCCAGCTGGCCCCGTACTGCTTCACGGAGATGTATGAGGTGCGGCATGATGGAGTTGGGACCATCGCCGCCCTCGCTTGCTTACTGAGATCGGAGTTGATTCAAGGGCACGGGCTGGAGCAAGACGTCAAGTAGTGTGGTGTCATTGCTTCTAACAAAGGCATGCTCAGAACGATGCCATTGTGGATTGTAGTGACATGATCCATGGGTATGAACAGCCCAAGCAGGGATTTGATTGCTTTGTGCTAATGGAAGCAGAAGGACACGAGGTGGAAGTGGTCAACAATTTGCGCCGACTGGGTACGCGTACGTGCTGGAGCGTGCGTGCCCCGGGCGGTGTGTGTGGCCGCCATACAGGCTACAGGCCCAGCCCCTAGCGCTGCCCAACGTCGACGTTGGTAAGAACGGCATGGTTGCAACTTGCAACGCTCCCTGGCGTGCTGGCCGATGTGGTAGCGACCTTCTCTACCAGCGGAAGTGGTCAACAATATGGCGATGCCGCGCTTGAGGCATGCACATCCCATATGAGAGCGGCGTCCTCGGCTATCCAGGGAAAGTTCTGGTCGATGAGACGACTGGAGGCAGCTACAACGCCTTCAATCTCTGGTTAATTTGCTGCTTCATAATCTTCTTATATATGCTCACTAATTGGCTGAGCTAAACAATTCCTGAGTGTTCTGGTAAACAACCATCTATATTCAGTCTGTTCTTATACGTTTTACTATATCAGATACACTCAGTTTAAAGTCTCATGCGGATGGACCATTTTTTAATGTGCATATACCGGATCTGGGATCCACCCAGTCCATGATTTCATGAATTTGGTACCCCACTTAAATTTGCATACCATGATACCATGTCAAACTTGTATTACTGATTTGTCTAAATTATCTGTAATTCTGTATAACTGCTTTGTTATCTTGCACTTCCATAAGATCATGTATTTGCAGATATACCTACCGGAAAAATGGTGACCTCAATCTTGTCGTATTTCAATGAACCTAGATAGTTATTCGGTGTGAAAAATAAATCATTAAATTGTTTTACAAGCCTGTAGCAACGCACAGGCATTTTGTTAGTCTAGTATAATATAGCTAAGCGACCGTGGTATGGTACGAATGGTACGTCTCGTACCCCCTTGGAAATCTTGAAATCAACCCGCAATCCAAACAGTCAGGCACTTTTGCATTGTAGCGCCTGAACCCTATCCAGCAAACGAACCGTGCAGCGAGTGGCGGCCGAGCATGGCGTGCGGCAACGTGGGCGCCGGCGGCTGCAATCGCCGCCTCCTGGCCACGGTCTGGGCCCCGGTAGGTCGGCGCGACACTAGGCTGCTGGCCGCACTCCGCCGCCGTGACATGGATGCAGGACCAGCGCCTGAGACGGAGGTGGGCAGCAGCAGCAACGACTCCTGAGCCAGATGTGGGTGACACCGAGGAGAGAGCTTCATGGGATTGGGAGAAAAGCTGCGCCCAGTAGTGCTGGCTATGGCCATCTAATCCCAGCGGAGGTCCAAAAGTCCCGCCTATGTTGTACACCTCTGCTCGAGAGATCCCCTGACTCTATTCACCATGCCGTCGCCGCGCCACCGCTGGGAGGTCGTCACCGCCGCTGCTCTCCGATGAGGGTGTGGGCCAAGTCGCCAAGTCACACGCGCAACCGCACGCGGCTCTCCCGGCGGCGGTCTACTATTTATAGAGCCGGGGCAGAGGCAATCCCTAATTTGAATTTTCGAGAGGTTTGGCGGGAATGGCTCCTAATTTGGCTTCTGCCTTTCGCTTTGTTTCGTTTCGCTTCGTGTGGATGGATCGGACGGACCTGAGGGTGTCCCACGTGAATTTCTGTACCATGGTGGGAGCGCACACAGCGCATGCATGCCAGGGAATCATGAATTTTTATCCCAACAATACTAGCGATTAATTAGTTTCCTAAAACTAGCATTACTTTTCGGAATTCTCCAAGATCGATGGAATATGATGTTGGGAGGGAAACAACGACCCACATGTATTCGGCCGAAGATTGATGACGTGGAATGTATTAGTCCCCCGGGGTTTGGATGTAACCGTCCCTACTATAATGGCGCTTCTCTCCTGATTGCATGCAACCGGGTGATTTTCAGTTATTTCCATTCCTAATACCCCGTGATTGCTTACTTATTGGTGCCACAGTTTTGAAGATCTAGAGAGTCGGAACCACAGCTATTTACAGTTTTGCCCCGTGAGCAGCTGATTGCTCCCGTGTCCCGTCCTTACCTTACATGGTGTGGTGGTGGGAACGCCACAGTAAATTCTGGATCTCACCAAACGCACCCACGCATGCGCGGGGATCATGCTTCTTATCCCACCATACTAGGGATTAAATAGTTTCCTAAAACTAGCGCTTCACGGACGGATCAGAGGAAATATGATGTTGGGAGCGAATCAAGGGCCGAGATTTATGGGGCCGCTGATTGGTGACGTGGAATGAATCAATCTCCCGGTTAAATGCAATGCATGCGTCCCTAGCTAGCGTAATGGCCTTTCTCTACTGATTGCATGCAACGGGTGATCTCTTCTGAAAATCAGTTACCCCGATTCCTAAAATCTCGTGATTACTTTCCTTATTTGTTGGTCGCACGGTTTTGAAGATCTGATAGTCCTTTTTTCTTTTTCGATTTTTTTGAGACGTGTACCTGGTCGATCCCATACATGACTTCCATAGGTGAGACTCTCACAACAGATAGGTAGTCGCCGCCTTAGATCGACACTGCCCCGTTTGAGACACCCATCGGATACCGACTTAAAGTTCAGTTAAAATAATTTCGGCATTGCCTCCCCAGTTCCCCGACACTTGGGTCACATAGGAAATTAATAAATTATTACAACTTCTGATATGGATTATTACAAAATATAGATGCTACGATCTGGCCATCGCGACGATTCGCTCAGATCAACACTGCCCCCTTTAAGACGCCCATACCCAAATAAACAAACGGAACAAATTTCGGCATAGCATCTCCCAGTTCTCAGACACTTGGATCATCTGGAAAATATGTAAATTAATACAACTTCTGATATGGGGTATTAAAATACATACATGTTACAATCTCGATTACAAACACAAGCCCCATAGATAGATGGGCTGGGCACCAATATTTACAACAACTTTCAACTGCAGGAGCAAATGGAGTTTAAGTCGCACGCGGTACCCTCGACCCCTCCTCATATTTATAGGCAGGCAGGCAGGCCAGCCAAGCGATTTCAAAACTAGCGTGGGCGCCAATATTTTCATCCCCCTCCCCGCGCTAATTATGTTGTTGCCGCAATCTTCTAACTAATGATGGTATTTCCATATGTTACATCCATCGCCTGCCATTCTTCACGGGAAAACTCAACAGACTCCCAGCTGGTTATTAACGCCCAAGCCTAAAACAAGGGATACACATCATCCCTTTAATTAGGAGGATCTATTAGTATGGTCACGTCCTGATTCTAATACACATCTCGTGATGAGGGACTTGCGCCATTGTTTACGGGAACGAAATTGTTTCGTGTACGACGGTGTCACGTACGATACTTACGGGAAAGCTCAACACACTCTGGCCGGCTGGTTATTACTCCCAAGCGTAAATCAAGGGATACGCATCATCCATTTAATTGGGAGGATCTATTAGTACCATCACGTCCTGATTCTAATACACGTCTCGTGACGAGGGACCTATGCTCACGGAAGGGATGCTTGAGTTTTTTTGGGGAAAAGTTCGAATTCTGACCGTGGTGAGGTGAGGTTAAGCGGGAAGATGGAGTTTTTTATCCATCGCCCACCAGCCGGTATTCTCTCCATCTCCAACATAAATCAAGCAGATTTCTGAAAAAGTCGAAGCACCATACATGTTCAAATCCCAGACGGATTTGTAGGCTATAAATCCGGTTCATAGTGTTCGTTGTACTAATTAAACTACTACTAGTATAGTACATGCTCTTACAAATTAATCAGATATCACATACTCTGGTACTTGAATGGATCGATCTTGTAAATAAATATGGAGGCGATAGCCTCCTCCCTCCTGGCTGATTCAAATCAAATCTAACCATCCTTGTACCACCACGTAGCAACTCAAACCCCTCTTGATTAGATTTGATACAAGCCACGCACGCATAAATATGGAAAGGAGTACCACTCGGCCTACCTTTGTTGAGCTAATCATGCATGTACACGTTAATTAGCAACCGGGATTTTTGGAGATTTTTTTTGGCATTAGCTATGCTGCTTTTTTTTTTTAAAGGCACCGCACAGCAGATATATGATGATAAAAGGTGCACAGCTATTGTAATGTTTAAATACAGATTTCAACTCGTAACAAGTTGTTCACTTCAAGACAGAAATGCAAGATCGAAAATGAAGATTACAAAGGGAATATTACAGTTCAACCCAACATTACAGAATCTGGTATCACATAAGCCTAAGACAAGAATCCTAAACTAGTGTTGGTCTTTTGTTGGTCTTCTTCACGTAAAACAAGAATCCTAAATATTACAATTCAACTCCACGTCATGTCTTGTGTTGGTCTTTTCTTCTTCACCTAGATGAAAGACACAACACACGAAGACAACAAATTGGATTAAAGCCTTGGATCATGACAAACAGTAGTGAATGTACATGGATCGGGAAGAACAACAATAGTGCAACAGCAGCTTACACAACCATGGTACGCAAAACGAAAATCGCTATGAATTCATCTTGATAGCTAAATAGCCTACATGTTAACATGAGATATATGTGCAGAATCGGCTTAGCTGGGTATTGAAATTGACATGCGACTCAACAACATGAATATAATCTACTTGGATACAAACAAAAATATGAATACATAACTAGCATGGACAATCACATGCCTTGGAAAGCGGCTATTAGCAGCCTAGCACTAGTCAAACAGAGCAGTGATGCATATGAATACATAACATGGTGAGGTGGCAGAGCAAGGCAAGGAAATCCTCTACCGAGGCCCACTGTATTTTTTTGTCTTGACATATTATCACAAACCCACCTGCCTTGAACCGCGAACCTAAAGCCATGCATGAGACTGTTAATTTTTTTGTTAACTTTCTGAGTTAACAAAGATAAACTGTGCACGCTACAACAATTACAACAGTAGTAGGAATTCCGCATGCAACACCACAATTGCTAATATAGAGTGGAAACCATAGCAAGCATTCCAGGAAACGAAGAGTGTCAAGCATGTATAATCCCAAGATCAACTAAAAAAACCATCAAAAGGAGTAAATACTACAGGAAATGATCAGAAATAAATTCCAAGCATTATAGGAAATAAATTGCTTTCCACCACGATGAGGAGAAAAGAGAGAAACCAGAAAATTACCTGTACCCGGAGTCGAAGAAGAAAGCCACAGCTGCCATCGCATGGAGCAGTCAACTCGCTGCCATCCACTTTTCACCTTCACGGCGTTGTGCTGCTCCGTGTACTACTCCAGCGACTACCACTGGTTGAAAAAGCTACCTGCACGACAACGAAGACCGATTCACTTCCATGGCACAAGAAACTATTACTCATAATCAAACAGAAAATATATCCTAATGTAAACAAACTAAGTTTAGAGCTGCCAATGACAACTGAATGACTATTGAGCATACACAAGAATACATGATTTCAACGAATTAAAACAGCCATGAGAACGCATGACTGAACCACCAAGCAAAACCCATGTGTTGTTCCTTTCTAGGAAGTTCCAAATTAGATCCATGGTAGAAACTGGACAGTTCGTCTAAAACTCTAAATTCTACCGCAAGTCCCTATTCCCTGTTTTCATAAAAATGCATGCTCATATGTTCAGACCATTATGCAAAGCAAATGCACTAGGCGTGCAAGACTCCTCATTACTACTGCAGAAATAGAACGATGAACTTTGAAAACAAACTGCCCAGATTCACATTAAAGGCAATCATGTAAGACCAGTGCATGCAGCCATGAAACTCATATACCACAAATACATGCCAGACACAGATGGAAGCAATCAACAGCAAGCAAGCATGGACGTGCTATCACACCGACCAAGATGAGGAGAAAAGAGAGAAACCAGAAATTACCTGTACCCAGAGTCGAAGAAGAAAGCCACAGCTGCCATCGCACGGAGCGGTGAACTCATGGCCATCCAGTTTTCACCTTCATGAACGCCACGGCAATCTGCTGCTCCGTGTACTACTCCAGCGACTACCACTGGTTGGAGAAGCTATCTGCACGACAACAAAGAAGACAGATTCACTTCCATGGCACAAGAAACTATTACTCATCATCAAAGAAAAAAGATAACCTCCAAAGAAGTAGAAAATACACAACCAACTGGAATAAACAACACCATCTATTAACTCGGTGCCAGAGGAGTGTACACAAAAATAGTTCAAGATTTATAACAGATTGCAAGACTGATGTTATTTAACTTAGAACCCAGACCAGACAAGCTTAGCAGACTTATGGTGCAAAAGAGGAAATTGTCATCCAAAACAAGGTATTTAATATGCGGGGAGGTGAGCCGTCTCAATCTTCGTTCAGTCCGGCCGCGATCAGGCTTGATCTCCCTTCTGGCCGCGCGTGCGTGATCGAGATCATACTTGTGCCGCGCGCCGATGGATGGGATCATGCAGCAGCAGCAGGTTAGTTACGGACGGATGGACCTAGTGTCTTGTTTCTTTCATTCAGATTTATTTGATCATCCAACATGCGTGATGCAACTCGTGTTTGGTTTTATCTTGGGTGAGAAGAGATTACTTAGAAACCACGATGTTTGGTTTAGAGAAGTCAAAAAAGAGAAGACGATCGAAAAGGGCGATCTGGATCTTGGTAATTTCACGTGGCATCAGGTAAGCAGGCATAGGAGATTAACCTGCCCCCGCCCCTCCCGCTCTTCCCCCTCTCCGCCGCGCTCTGCGCACTCGCCACGCGCGTCCCCTTCCCTCTGGATTAACAATGCTGAACAAGTGGCACGGTGTTGATAGTACTAAGCTATTCAAACCACAGACTATAATGGTGAAGCATAAAAGCAGAAAGATGCGTCTCTGCTAAAAATAGGCTGATTGAATGAACAACCACCTCTGGATTATTCAAAATAAGCATAAGAGTCTACGAAAAATAACCATTAGCAGAGGATATACTGGGATGCAATAACAATAATAGCAAAAAGGTAATAACCAAGTCGGTTTGTATCGACTAGTCTGTGATGCAAACACTTGTTACTATTGTAAGTGCATCATGAAGAATTCAACACTACTGACAAAATCTGGTTTGTGTTCCTTTTGCATGACATCAAGTTTTGACACATGCGAGCAGTACGGCATAAAACAGAGAGAGAGGAAAGTGGCAACAAGGGTATAATTCAGGTATTACAATATTTCAGCAGTAGAGAGTTGGCGATGACAGTTGAGACCATGGTCCAGGTCATGCAAACAATCCAGACTGCGGACAGGGAGAAACAGTCAGCCTGGCGAGCCAGCAGCATGCATACACTATAGTTCAGAGCTTACATGTGTTTTCTACAAGAGAGGGGTTCGAGCAGCCGCTAGTGTTATTTGATATCATCGCCGGTTGCTGCTGGGATCCTCGTCGTGCACGATCCTTGTCGTACACGAGAAGCTGAACTGGGAGGAAATGAAGGCATCAACTTTAACAAGACAAATCCCTGGCACAACAAGAAGAAAACAGAGGTTAAACTTGGGAAAGATACAACATCCATGCACCTTTTATTCTAACCAGTAAGCTGTCACTAGAAATGCAGGTGTTCTAGGTAAGTCATTTAGCAGCAAGAGAATGGTTAGCAAGGGAACAGATAATCTCAGATTTCCAAAACATAGTAGTACTTTGTCCCTCAGACTATATAATTACAAGCATAAAACTTAAATTGATCTTCACATAACTGCTAGGTAAAAAGGTAATTCAGCGGCAGTTTTTTTTTCGAAAGCTGAAGCATAGAAACAGAATACACAGATGACAGATCTACTACCAGCAATACATGCCTGGATAAAACAAGCAGCTATCCCGGTCCACGAAAAGAATTAGTCGACAAAATGCAATTAACACATCATGTCCTAATTAAATACAAACCTATAGGTCCTCTAAACATGGTGGGAGACAAACTATAAACCATAGACCATTGACAGCAGCAAAATAAGCAGACTCTCACGCTTTAGACAAAACCATCCAATAACAAAAGAGAAAACCACGAATCATCTCGTGGTATTTATGAACCAAGCATCAAAACAACACAATAACCATCAAGCAACGATCTTGAACAGGACATGACCTAGAGCAAAACACGCACACACGGACATAGCACGAAGACCATGATCAAGAGCACTATAGAGGAGGTCCTACCACTTGAGACTCTAGGGTTGCTGTAGCGCCATCCCACCGACACCGATGACAGAACTATTCTCAACTGCTGGCTTTCTCAGAAGGTTCTCATGTTTAAATGTTTAAGCCAAAGTAGAAATAGAAAATTCATGAATTACATTGACTACTAGACCTGGACTTCAAATCACCAAACAGAGATCAACTTCTTAGTAGTTAAAACGTATAAACTAAATGGCCACTTTGCGGCTGGATGGACGGAGCATAGTACAGCCACGACACAAAGCACATGGGAGCCAGAAGCAGTAGCTCACCGGAGAGGTCGCAGAGGAGGCCAAGCGTCACTGCCACCGCTGTTCCGGCGCGGTGAAGCCGCGGGGGCAGACAAGCCTATCACCTCGCGCGAGGCCGAGGCTACGGCCAGCCCAGTAGCAACAACACCGCCGGTGCCGGAACAACACGGTCACACCGGACCGAAGCCCCATGCCCTTTGCTTGATTGCTGCTCTCCTTGGTGACCTCCACCCAAGGATCTCCCATCTGCAAAGGTAAATTATTCACATTTCAGTCCACTATGGTACTTCGATGTGCACAGAAGATAAATTATAGTTCAGAAAACAGTGGCGCACTATTCAAAAATGAATAAGGCATGATTTGTTTACTAGGACTAAGTTCCTCGACAACTAGAAACACTAGATGTCAAGGATTCTAGCATACACAGTAGCCCACGAAGGCCACGACCCAGAGCACCACCTCAGGACACAAACAAACTCATCCCTAACCTATTGTCGCAATGAGCAAGAACATGATGCACACAAACCACCATCTGCACGCAGCAACCATACCAAAAAAACCAAGGGCTGGAGTTGGAGAGTCATATTACCTAAGCGCAGTACTCGCCGGTAAGTCCTGGTCGTCCATGGCTGGGCAGCAGCGGTGAGCACCACGGGCAATCTGCTGCTCCATATGTCCACCCTCGCGTCCAACTACAACTGGCTGAAGAAGCTAGCTAGCTCCTGCACAACAAATAAACAAAGCAACGTTCACCTCTGCTACCCAAGAAACTATTACTTACTCAACAGAGAAGCCTACAAGCATCAGCATGTACACGAAAGAACAATAGTGACACTTCTGAGAATTCATAACTTCGTGCATATGATGGCTATAAGTAAAACTTTGTGTGTATGTATAGATTACTCAGACGTGCATCATTACCAGTAACGATCCAAGGGTCTGTCCCTTGAGCAAGTTCTCAACAAATCTTTACACAGATTTCTTTATTACATATCACTACTCACATGTGCATTAAAATTCATTTTGGCTAGCAGTGGCACTCGCAGGTGTGGGAGCCATCCGCCATAGAGGCCAGCCCTCATGAACTGGCCGGCTTCCATGATCATCCAGGCAGACGCCACCTGCGGCAACACCGTCATCTCCGTCAGAACCCCCTAAACACATCCATCTGTCCATCATGGTAATTAAAATATTCAGACTTCAGAGACGCACCATATCAACAAAAACACTTGAATGTGGGATTTATACCAGCACGGTAAGACAGGTAGCAGCAACCTTGAGTCGTCAGCTGCCGGGGCAGAGATGCAGGACGCGGGCATAGATGAGGGTCCCAGAGCCGTGGCTTGTTAGTCAGCTCTGCCGCCGTGACACATCATCTCCACCCACTGCACCGCCGCCGCCCAACCTTAACCTTCAGCACAGACCTTGTTCCATTAATCCTCTTTCCTCTTTCGGTCCATGCCAAGGAAGGAGCAAAGTTAGTATCATGCCACTGATTAAAAGAAAACATAACATTCGGCAATGGCACGTAACAGAGAAGTAAGATACACTCCACAGCAAATGTATATAGCAATCAAATTATTGCTAATCACCACATTTCTTTGCAACGCAAAAGCGCCACTACATGTTTGAAACATATGAATCTCACGTGAGAACTAAATTAGAGTGGCGACAAGATTCAGAGCTAGCATGATATTGGTTCTCCAATATTCCCATGTAAAGAACGCACAAAATGGCTCAACCCAGGCACGAGTTCTTCTCACACTAGTGCTCTAACCTGAAGCCAACACAAGCAGAACTGCACCAGCAGAAACCCTCCGTTTCTGGAAACAAGGGTCCCAGGTCTGCATCAGCTAGTAGGCAGTGGAATCAGCTGCTGCACTACTACTAATTAAACAGGGATCTCCTGCCAGTACAAGGAATACAACATGAACAGCAGAGCACAGGAATCTGATGATATCTGCTCCCCCATGTACTGAAGTAGATTCCACGTGATTCAATACACAGCTCACGTACTACCAAACTTCCGACTAAAACCGAATCATGTGTGTACTAGGTTCAGAATGGGGATCAAGAAGCTACCTGTGGAAGGGGTCGAGCTCCTGTACGGCGGCGTCGAGGTCGCTTGGGGGCGAGGTCCTGCATGACTGCTCATGTTGCCCTGATGGCTGGAGCATCCTCAACAGCATGGAGACAGCCAAACCTCACCCTGTCAGCCTAGCGCCACCGGCAGCGACGCCATCGTCTACGTTGGAACCCCCTACACGCATCCATCTGTCCATCATGGTAATAAAAAGATTCAGACTTCAGAGAAGCACCATATCAACAAAAACACGTGAATGTGGGATTTATACCAGCACCGCGAAAAATCAAAACAAATATCACAGGTAGCAGCAATCTTGGGTCGTCAGCTAGGCCGGGGCAGGGGTGTAGGACGCGGGCATAGATGAGGGTCCTAGAGCCATGGCTTGTTAGTCAGCTCTGCGTGGTCCGGCCGGCCGCCGCCAAACCTTAACCTTCAGCACAGACCTTTTTCCATTAATCCTCTTTCGGTTCATGCCAAGGAAGGAGCAAAGTTAGTATCATGCCATTGATTAAAAGAAAACATAACATGGACAATGGCACATAACGGAGAAGTAAGATACATTTCACAACAAATGTATATAACGATCAAATTATTGCTAATCACCACATTTCTTTGCAATGCAAAAGCACCACTACATGTTTGAAACATATGAATTACATGTGAGAACTAAATTAGAGTGGCGACAAGATTCAGAGCTAGCATGATATTAGTTCTCCAATATTCCCATGTAAAGAACACACAACAAATGGCTTAACCAAGGCACAAGTTCTTCTCACACTAGTGCTCTAACCTGAAGCCAACACGGGCAGAACTGCAGCGGCAGAAACCCTCCGTTTCTGGAAACAAGGGTCCCAGGTTTGCATCAGCTAGTAGGCAGTGAAATCAGCTGCTGCACTACTACTAATTAAACAGGGATCTCCTGCCAGTACAAGGAATACTGATCTCGGCATCACAACATAAACAGCAGAGCACAAGAATCTGATGATATTTGCTCCCCCATGTACTAAAGCGATTCCACTGGATTCAATACACGGCACAATCTCCACCCCAATCAGCTCACGTACTACCAAACTTCCGACTAGAATCGAATCATCTGTGTACTAGGTTCAGGATGGGGATCAATATGCTACCTTTGGAAGGGGTCGAGCTCCTGCACGGCGGCGTCGAGGTCGATTGCACGACAGGGAAGAGCAGGACCCAGCCTCCGTTGCTCACGTCGCCGCCGTCGGGTCCTGATGGCTGGAGCGTCCTCGCCGGCATGGCGATAGCCGGACCTCACCCCGTCGGCCAACGAGCAAGCCAGCGACGCGGACAGGCGAGCTCGACGCACCGTCCAAGCGATGCACGCGCGCACCGGCGAGCAAGCCAGCCGCGCCGCCTCTATCGTCGGCGAAGCTAGGGCGTGGCCGGTCGATCTGGACGGAGGAGGAACTCTGGTTATGAGGTGGTGGCGGCGGTGGTTAGAGAGAGAATGAGAATGGAGGATTAATTAACCCTAAATAATCCAATCCAGGTGGGCTGCTTCGGCCCAAATAATCTCACAGCCAAGTTCTCCGATTAATGGTAATTCAAAAAATGGTGGTGAATATTTTTCCCTCCAAAACTACAAGAAAACCTTAGAAACGCTCAGGAAATATTCCTAACAATTTTCCTTGAACGCGTTCAAACTTATATTTTCACTGTTTAAGTATCAACTTAACCAGAAAAACTTAATCCTAAGTTTTATTTGCAACTAATCCCAAGTTAAATACCAAAAGATGTTAACTACAACCACTGTTCAAGATATCTTCCGATATTCTGATAAATTGGCCGATTTATCGCTTCTCGATAAGATAACTCGGCCGATAAACCGGCCGATATGCCGATAAACCGGCCGATTTACCCCTTATTTTGGGTCGACCGGTAAGTTCCCGATAAGCGATATCCCCAACATTTACTACAACTAAGGCAAAGTTAACCAATTTAGTCCGAGATGCAAGGAATCACGGAGCGACCCAGGCGAAAGATCTTAGCTACAAATACTAGTTGAATGTCCGTGCGTTGCTACGGACTTCTCAAGTTTTCTTATTTTCGTAAACTTAAATTTAGTACACATGAATTTCACAACCAAAAAAATTGATAGCCACAGTGATATTCCAAAAAAATGTAAAGAATCTAATTTGATTAGCAGAGAAAATGATGCTTAGCCTACGAGGTGATATATTATTTTCTTTGTTCTTGGTAGTCAAGGTTTTATAGGAGAGGGAGACGCATCGAGACAAGTTTTTTAGGAACGCGTCAAGACAAGGTGAAGACAATCACATGGAGATTCCTCTGGATCAATTGGCTAATTTGACCAAATGGACGTCGGCATAAACGAGCGACATGACCGAGGTGAAGTGGTGAAGTGTAACGGGCCTAACAATGTCAGAGCAAGGGCACTTGAGGACATGTTATCTCCTTCTACGAGGCATCAAATGAATCCAGAACTCATCAAATTATTTGCGTCTATGACTGATGACTGATTACACTATGACATTGGTGAAATCGTTTCGTTTGGGCATTGAATCAATATAAAATTATTATTATCGTGAATAAGAGATTCATGGAGTTGCAACATGATTCACTTTCAACACTGGACGATATTACCAAAGATAACTACTCAAAATGAAGAACTAATCAACTATGCAATTTGGACTTATCCCAGTGCAGATTTTCAATAAACAATATTAAGTGTGTAAACCACTTTGAGAGTGGAGGATACAAAAAAAAACTTCTTGGATTTATATGGTTTCGCATTTTACCAAGCCTGAAAAGATCACAATCCTGAAGCAGCATTGCATCCCAATTTTCCAAATGATAGCGAAATAATATTCATTAGTTGGATCTTTCAGCCGGTAGAACAGCTGAAAAATAAATAGAAGAAGATTATCACCAATTCAAGCGGAAAGTAAAACATTAATACGAATGATATTGTTCATGACCTCTTCTCCTGCAGTCCTGCTCAATAAAAATCGTAATCATGTGAATGATAATAAGCCATGATTAGGTTTTGATTCATCTTCATACATGGTAAAGTAGAACATTAAATGCAGCAGAGATTTCTCATTTCATGATATGTCAAGCCAGCATTAGGTCGTGTGCATGCATAAACGGTAGTAGGAGACGTTTGACAAGAAAAAGTACTAATAAGCTCCTTTTCCATTCCTAATCAGCTCCATTTCCATTCATATTAACTTCCAAAAAAAACGAAGGACGCAATCATACGCCAATCATAATTGTAACAATGGTAGGGAAACTCAAATGTCATCATTTTCTTTTTTATAGTTGAATACTTCTGTTAGGCATGTACATAGAAAACCAATTAAAGTATCTCATGGACTGATTCCAATGTATTATTCCAAAACATATGTGTCAGTTTACCTGATGAACTGTGAGTGTGACGTTTAAACTCATTCCTGTAGTATTACCTGACTTGGTGCATGATTTTGCCTAAATTGCGGTCTGTGGCTCCAAACCCTTCACCAAAGCAATCTCCGAGCCCTAAGCCCTCGCCATCAAGAGGCGGGAAGTGGTGCATCGCCAAGGCTGGAGCAAACGAGCCGGACCTGCAGAATCTGATCAACTACGCTTTCAGCTATGTGGACTGCAAGGTGATACATAGCAGCGGCAAGTGCTTCTAACAAAACAACTTGGAGTCTTATGCCTCGTTTGCGATGAATGCCTGCTATCAGGCCAACGACGACAATGACTCTACCCGTGACTTCAAGGTCACAGGCATCATCACCTCCAACAACCCCAGTAAGCCTTGCCACGCTTTGTGATGTTTATGAATTTGGTAGCATGATCGGTGGTGCTTTGGAGTGATGAGTGATGCATTCAGAGTGCAAAATGCAGTGGTACAGTTGACTAAGCACAAGAAATTAAGAAACCATGCTCCAATTCAGCTGCATCTAGTGAGAAAAAATTCAGAACACAATGGTAAATGGTCTGATTGCTCCTAGACAGCCAAATGTTCAAACCATGTCACCACAACAATAATTCCAGAAGTAGATCAAATGGAGCAGACGATTGTATGATCAGAAATTTATGAATTTGGTAGCATGATCGGTGGTGCTTTGGAGCGATGAGTGATGCATTCAGAGTGCAAAATGCAGTGGTAAAGTTGACTAAGCACAAGAAATTAAGAAACCATGCTCCAATCCAGCTGCATCTAGTGAGAAAAAATTCAGAACACAATGGTAAATGGTCTGATTGCTCTTAGACAGCCAAATGTTCAAACCATGTCACCACAACAATAATTCCAGAAGTAGATCAAATGGAGCAGACGATTGTATGATCAGAAATTTTACCTTCTCCGGCTGCAATAAGGAACAGAGCATGCCCATGACAATACTACTATCCTTCGATTCCCTCAACAAACATTCCCTGAGAAAGATAATGCAGATTAAGAGGAGTTGTCAGTTCACTCTACAAACTGATGCATTGCTTCATCCTAAGTCACGGGGAACCATTGTCAGGCCACCCCAATTAGTAGCACGCATGACATAACTTCATAGTGAACTATTATTGTTGCCCATAGAAACTGAAAGTGTTCCCAAGAACTGGCAGTCCATGATTTTGACTACCAATGCGAATTTGCGCACCCACGCACTCAATTAACAGTTGTTGCCAATATTTTGGCCAACAGAAGGACAAAGAATCTCTGGCCAAATATATGGCATCAAACAAATATACTCTATGAACCAACATATGACAGTATACTCTTAGAAGAAACTCTATAATATAAATACCGACAATTATCCACCAGAATAATTGGCCAGAAATATCAACCATGACACATATGAGGGAAAGAGATCTTATTAAACATTCAGAATTGAGATAGTAACACGAGTATCCCCTCATCCGTAAGCTTTGCCCTACCTGTGGCAGGTCCTGGTGGACGCCAGCAGCCGCAACCCAGCCGGGCTTCAGATCCGGCGCGTGGGGCGCCCTCGCGAAGAGCTTGGCCGGCGGCCGGCGAGGAGAGGCAGCGGTGGCGACTGCCACGACACGGGGAAGAACAACCGGCGCGGCCCCTGCTGCGGCGGCCACGGCCACGAGCACGTAGCACGCGAACGGGACCCCGAGCCTCCACGACGGCGCAACGGTATCCTCCACGGCGGTGGCCGCCCGCCCCCTCCGCCTCGACGGAACGAGCCCAGCCGTCGTCGTCGACCACGGGAGAGATCACGAGCATGGCGGCCGCATCCGCGGCCCAGCCCTACCTTGCCGCTGGTCTCCCCTGTGTCGCCGCGGGGGCCATGCTCGCCGCTGCGGCCGTCCCCTCCTGCCGCCGCCTCCCGTGCCGCCGGTGCCGCAACCTGTGATGCCGCGGGCTCCAGAGGCGAGGACGCCGTGCGGGCCGGCGCGGGAAGCACTTTGGCGGCGCGGACGCTGTCATGTCGCGCGAGATCGAAGACGTTCCGTGGACTATGAGGCGGCGGCGGCGGAACCCTAAGCTAGACTGAGTGGTACGGGAGGAACGCTCGGGAGAGGGCGGAAAAAAAATGTTTGGTGGAATCTGGAGGTGGAAAACTGTAGGCTTCACCAACCTACGCCCAACTCCCATTTAATAGTAAAGATCAACTTGGAAGGCTTGTGGATGATCCCAAGTGCAAGAAATTGCGGAGTGACACATGACGAGTCACGGCTCTCACATTCGGGTACGCCTTTTTACTAGCTAGCGACCGGACAATGAGTTCGGGCCTCGGTGGTGGGCGGAATGCCTTCCTCGTGATCATTTCATGTGTGTAGTTCCATTGACGATGCTCATGTGTTGGTTTTCACGTGTAATATTTAGCTCGATACTAGCGCTCCATTGTGGTAACTCGTTGCCCGTCGGAGGATATTGGTGATGCCTTCCTCCCTTGCCGGTCTAGGCATACAGAGATAATGAATCTGAAAGCATTTATAACCACCACTCCCAACCATCCCATAAGTCCGTACAACATACGCAACTCGACCAACCCAGCTAGCAAAAAATAAAGGTGGAGTTTAGTTGTTAGATAACCAAGACACATTTATCTGTCGTGGATTTGTACGAGCCGCTCTAAAAAAAAGTTTTGTTTAAGTAGTTTGCCACCTTTCCGAAGCAGTTTTAGAGTGGCCCATTTTGAATGCTTTCATATCCTAGGTGGTCGAAAAAACAGCATAATTTATGCATGATGAGCAATTGATATTTTCTGCTTACAAACGAGGTTATACATATTAAGTTCCATGTTCTAGGGTCATCGGATCTGTTCGCCAACGAGGAAAAACACCATAACAATGATTTTTTCGCGACCTCTCTATAACCATGTATCGGGGCTCACTGGACATGAAAATCATGTCAGGACCCCAAAATATTATGCTACAACCTTTTTAGAATGTTCAAGAATGAGCCATCTTGGATGTCTTCATATCCCGGTGGTCCAAAAAATTGGAATGTTTGTTGCATGTTAAAAAGTTGGTACTGAATGCTTACAACCTGTTAATGCATATTGTGTTCAATGTGTAATGAACATATTTGTTTGCCAAGCGAGGAAAACAACACGTGTTTTTCTACACCTTCTCGCATGCTCTAACTCGTATCAAATTGCCTCGGTCACAAAATATTCCAAAAAGTCATTTCAGACTAACTCCTTGAGAATGTTCCAAGGCCTCTGAAATCGCCCTTGAAATTGGTCTGGGGTTTTTGGCTCGTGTCAACGGGGTGGCGTGACATCTTCCCCGGCCCCGTCTTTGCTCTTGTGCACAAGTCCTGCCACAGCCCGCTCTTCGTACGTCAACACTTCTTCCAAAAAGGAGAACACAACGCATGGGCATGGATGCAAAAATCGTCGTGAGTGTCTTTCAGTGGCATCGGGAGCTACACCACGGAGGTGCTTGTGAGTACTATACGAGGAGTTATGGACTCGTACATATATACATGTAGTTATTATTATGTGCTGAAAATATGTACGTGTCAATCAAACTCGATGAACTTCGCTTATATATATTTGGCAAATTATGCGCGGTGATTTTGCATCAGATGAGACTTGACGTGTACGTACGGTGGGATCCCAGTCAAGGCAAACACTTGGCTAGTATTTTTTTAGAAGGCAGCAATCACGTGGATAGTATACACTCGGCAAAGGTTACCAGCTCAGCGAAGGCGACGGTCTTGGCGACGACCGGGACTCGGCGAAAGCGTCGCCAACGCGACCGACGGCACTCGGCAAAGGTTTCGCCGAGATGCAAAAAAAAAAACACTCGGCAAAGAGGTTTTCCCGAGCGGACCTCTTCGGGACACATGTCTGCACGTGAGGCGTTAGCTCTTTGCCGAGACAGTGCGCTGACACTCGGCGAAGATTTGTCGTTCATTTGGCATCAGACGGACGTCAGCATCTTTTGTTTGCCGAGTACCCGGGAAAACACTCGGCGAAGAATTCACTGGGTACCCCGACAAAAAGCACTCGGCAAAGAAATTTCAATGAGGTATTTTTCGCCGAGTGGCTGTCTCGGCGAAGCATTTGCCGAGTTGGATTCTTGCCTTCGCCGGGTGTCTTTCCCACCCAACGGAGACGTCGATTCCAGTAGTGGGAACGTTCCAACGTATGAGGAAATCGCCCTTGAGGTCGAGGCTAAACGATCTCGTCCGCGTCAACGGTGCTTCCCGACGGAGGTGCTTGCGACATGTGCTCACACGTGGATCGTAGCTAAGCACGACACGTTTCACTATGCTCTATGCGGCACGCTACTACACTGTCTTGGGTTTACGCGGACTGCCCAGCGCGACCGTGGAGTACAATAGTAGAATTGTGTTGCCGACCCACTAGTACATCTATATAGTTATTATTATGTGCTGAAAATATGTACGTACGTGTCAATCAAACTCAATGAACTTAGGTTATACTTAGGTTATTATGTGCTGAAAATACGGTGATTTTGCATTAGACGATAGAGAGAGAGTCATGCATGCAGAGCTAGCGCGTTGACGTATACCAACGGTGGGACCTCAAGGCAAACAATTGGCTAGTAAAAAAAAGGTAAACACTTGGCTCCTCATGCATTCACGTGGATAATATGCATGCAGCTGTAGTGCTTGTTATACGGATAAAACCCATCGCCCCGGTCTCGGCCTCTTCTCTTCCTCCCCAGTTTGTCCAGGACGGAACGGGTTCGCCGCGGAGATCAACCCAACTCCAACAAATCCATCGGGAGGCTGGCCTGCAACAGTACGGCTACGGCAAGAAAGGCGCCCACGCTGTGTACGCCAGGACCGAGAGCAGCGGCGACAACAACCACGGCGGCGTGGGGGTGGCGAAGAAGAGGTTCAGGACGCTGCGGGCGACCAGGAAAACATATCTGAATGCACGAGAGCCACCTAGCTAGCATATGCCCTCATCCCTAACTTTCTTCTTCGATAGCCTCCCTCGGCTCTACCGCATCTGTGTCGAACACGCCCTCCGGCTCAGTCTTGGACGACGTTGTCATGGATGCATGATGGGCTGCGTCATCGCCGACTCCAGGAGAGATCCCGTCGAGCTCGTCATCTCTAACTCCCGGCAACTTCCGGCTCTCGACAATGTCGCCAGCATTGCCTACTTTTTTCATCGGTTTGTGGGACCACGAATAGATACTGTGATGTTCATCGACACCATGGTCAACGTGGTCCCAGCAACGTTGTGCTCCGTTACCACCACCTTGCAAACATTGGCGACTATGCAGAAAGAAATACTTCGTCCTCTTCCGGAGCCATAGGAAGCTCGGGCTGATTAGGTGTAGCAGTCCTCTCCCGAGTAAATTAAGTGATTCATAAGAGAGCATATGTCATCACAGTTGTGAGGAAGAGCATTTGTCGTAGGTGGATAAGCAGTGGCAAAAGACCCCACGTAGGGGTGCGGTGGACGATGTCGGTGGGGAGACCCAGGAAGGCGTCATCATGGAGGGCGAGACGCAGGAGCACCGATGGCATCGAAGTGATGCCTGTTCACCGCGGGCAACAGACACATGTAGGAGGACGAGGCCTAGGCCCAACAGCTCCGGCGGCGGTGTCTCACTCGAAAAATTTCACTCAACTAAGGCAACCCTTGCATGTGGTCTTAGATCGTCGTGTATACTCAATCGTTTAGTCGTTTTATCTCTAGTTTTTACGGATCGTAGCACATTTTTATATTGGCAGGGTTTTCCCTCCCATTTCTCGCTAGCTGTGATTATATAAGTATGTGTTATCTACTATGTAAGATAAAAAATAACTATTTTTGTTAAAATACCATTTATTTTGTTAAGTTTGAAAAAATAATTATAATAAAAAATCACATTGAACATGATCAAAGTGAGGCCTAAATTGGTGGGGTCTTTGCCTTGGTTCACTGACCTAATCTGGCGATACTTTGTTTCCTAATAAGCAAAAGGATCAGTTAGAAGTAGATATCACTTTCGTGTCATTTCTGTCGCGTGATTAATAGTGTCCTTATGTTAGGATATAGCTACTATTTACCTATAATTGATGTTTCGTTTCCTTATCCCGCACTACTATTTTATGCTATGATATATTTAATACCTATCATTTCATGTGTCTTTTTTTGCGGCATGATATTTTTTATGATAGAAGTTAGAACTCCGCGTGTTGAAGATTTCCCCATCAATGTGTGTACGACAGATATAGGTAAATAGTGTATGTGATACCGGGTGATAGAGAGAGGTCAATGTGGGGCCGGATGACCGAGTTAGGGTTATATGGGGTCGGACGATCGAGAGAGTTGTATATGGTTTGGCTGAGTAGGAGATTTTGCATGGCCTATAGAAGTGTGTACATGGGACTGTGTGACTTTGAGAGGTGCATCTACTCGTGGATGACCGAGAGGTTTATATGTGGCATTGTATGAACGAGATATGCGTATGTGGCCGGGTCCAAACAACTGAGAGAGGTGTGTATGACGACCACAAGAGAGATGCACACATGCCGAGATGGCCGAGAGAGGTACATGCATGAACATTTGATCGAGAGAATAGCATCTGGTGTCGGATGACTGGGAGTGGCATATGTGTTTCTGGACGACCGACAGAGGTGTATGTGGCTTTAGACGTTTGAGAGATGAGTATGCGGGACCGGATGATCAACTCGGTGTTGTCGATGCTTTTCTTCCCCCATTTTCTCGGTCTTTAGTAATTTTGCTTCAATAGTTTAGTCGTTGCATATTCTTTGATGCTTCTAAAAGTGAAATGAAAATAAATACAAATAGTGTACCGTGACGTTCGCACTAGCATAGAATAAAAGACGGAAACGAAAATGATTTAGGTCAATATGGTTCTACCCCATATATATGCCGGCGCATGTGCACGTAATCCACGTGTCAAGAAATTACAATTCTGATTACCACCACAACATTTTGAAAAGACATTTACTTGACCCTTTCCCTTATACCACAAGGCCTCACCGTCACCGGATTTGACGCGCGTGCATGTACATCATATGCGATAATGCCGACGCCTCAGCGCCTCACAACAACAACGTTGCACAACCGCCATCCCCGATGCCTTGTTTGATAACTTTTGAGAGTTATGCTTAAATTTTACAACCTTCAATTCGTGATATAGATATTTTGGTTGTAACACCACTGATGGGTTCCTCAATGGTATATGCATTTTCACTTGCTGACGGCCCACGAACCCATAAATAATTTTAAGATAGACAAGTAGTGGTTATATCACGTAACCGTCGATATTTTTGAAAAATGCGACCTCTTTCAATCAAAACCAGCGGTGGTCATTTTGCCCATTTTTTACGAAAACCTCAAAGACAGTGAAAAAAACCTTAAATAATACGATTAAATTTGTATTTATCATTTTTATTTGCAACTGTTACACAAATACGCGACCCAAGGCGCAAGTTTCACATCTTTTCGATTTGTGTATATTTAGTTACGCTGCTTTGAAAATGCCAAAGAAACACAAATGCATGTACTATGTCCTGATTGGTTGGGAGAAATAAGGTGTGGATCGATGACATGGCGTCTTCTGATTGGTCAAAACACCTCACCCCGCACCATCTCCTCACGTTGTCTCACACCAGCCCCACACACGCACGCACCTTATCCTCTCCTTCCTTCTCCTCTCACGCACCACACACGCACGCACCTTATCTTCGTCGCCTCCGTCTCCTGGACGCCGCGTCCGAGCTGTACGCCGCCGTCCACCTCGAGCTGCCGACCACCCGCACCGGCGTCTGCGCGGATCTCGCGGGAGAGCCTAGGCGCGAAATCCTAGCCCCGGCGGCGATGTGCGGGTGCGTGGCGGCCATCACCAGGGCGGTGCTGGCCATCCTCGACGCCGTCCTCGTCGGCTGCTTCCTCTCCGACGTGGAGCGCCGGCCCCGACGCGGCTGTCCGCCGCCTCCATCCCCGATGCTGGCCATCCTCGACGCCGCCGTCCGAGCTGTACGCCGCCGTCCGTACACTACGCCCCGACACGGCTGTCCGCCGCCTCCATCCCCGACGCTGGCCATCACCTAGATGGAGGAGGACATGGAGCTCTGCCTCAAGCCCACCACGGTTGCAGCGCCTCTGTCCTCGCCCCGTCGGACGCCGCAGGCCCAGCCCGCCCCCTGCCTGTCCCGAGCTCGTCCCCACCGAGGGGCGGCCGGGATTTTTTTTTGTGACAGGAGGCCGCTCTACGCCGACGGCAATACCGTCGGCGTCTGGAGGGCTGACGGATACAGATGGATGCCGTCTTATGGGTCCCACCACAACCTACGCCGACGGGGTCGCATACGCCGACGGCAGGGGGGCTACGCCGACGGCCGCCGTCGGCGTATGCCTACGCCGACGGCAGACTTTCCTACGCCGACGGCTTCCGGCCGTCGGCGTCTCGTGGATTTCCCGTAGTGCATATCTGAATGCATGATGGGCTGCATCATCGCCGAATCCAGGAGAGAACCCATCGAGCACGTCGTCATCTCTAACTCTCGGCAGCTTCCGGCTCTAGACAATGTCGCCATCATTGCCTACTATTTTTATCGGCTTGTGGGACCACAAATAGATATCGTGATGTTCCATGGTCAACATGGTCTTAACAACAACGACGTGCTCTGTTACCACCACCTTGCAACTATTTGTGAATATGGGAAAGGAAATTCCTTCGTCCTCTTCTGGAGCCATAGGAAGCTCGGTTGATTAGCTGGCAGTCCTCTCCCGAGTAAAGAGATTCATAAGCATCACAATGGTTAGGAAGAGCATTGCTGTCGTGGGTATGCAGTGGCATACTATTTTATGCTATGATATATTTATTATCCCGCACTACTATTTTATGCTATGATATATTTATTACCTATCATTTCATGTGTCTTTTTTTGCGGCATGATATTTTTTATGAGAGAAGTTAGAACTCCGTGTGTTGAAGATTTCCCCATCAATATGTGTACGACAGATATAGGTAAATAGCGTATGTGATACCGGGTGATAGAGAGAGGTCAATGTGGGGCCGAATGACCGAGTTAGGGTTATATGGGGTCGGACGATCGAGAGAGTTGTATATGGTTTGGCTGAGTAGGAGATTTTTCATGGCCTACAGAAGTGTACGTGGAACTATGTGACTTTGAGAGGTGCATCTGCTCGCGGATGACCGAGAGGTTTATATGTGGCATTGTTTGAACGAGATATGCATGTGTATGTGGGGTCCAAACAACTGAGAGAGGTGTGTATGATGACCACAAGAGAGATGCACACATGGCGAGATGGCCGAGAGAGGTACATGCATGAACATTTGATCGAGAGAATAGCATCTGGTGTCGGATGACTGGGAGTGGCATATGTGTTTCTGGACGACCGACAGAGGTGTATGTGGCTTTAGACGTTTGAGAGATGTGTATGCGGGACCGGATGATCAACTCGGGGTTGTCGATGCTTTTCTTCCCCCCTTTTCTCGGTCTTTAGTAATTTTGCTTCAATAGTTTAGTCGTTGCATATTCTTTGATGCTTCTAAAAGTGAAATGAAGATAAATACAAATAGTGTACCGTGACGTTCGCACTAGCATAGAATAAAAGACGGAAACGAAAATGATTTAGGTCAATATGGTTCCACCCCCATATATATGCCGGCGCATGTGCATGTAATCCACGTGTCAAGAAATTACAATTCTGATTACCACCACAACATTTTGACAAGACATTTACTTAGCCCTTTCCCTTATACCACAAGGCCTCACCGTCACCGGATTTGACGCACGTGCATGTACATCATATGCGATAATGCCGACGCCTCAGCGCCTCACAACAACTACGTTGCACAACCGCCATCCCCGATGCCTTGTTTGATAACTTTTGAGAGTTATGCTTAAATTTTACAACCTTCAAATTGTGATATAGATATTTTGGTTGTAACACCACTGATGGGTTCCTCAATGGTATATGCATTTTCACTTGCTGACGGCCCACGAACCCATGAATGTCTACTTTGGGCTTGTCACGTGGATCTTGGAATCATCATGTACCTTTGCCTCTTTGTGTCCTCCAACCCGTGTGCTCTGATACGTCCGGGAGGAGTTAGGTTACGCTCACGGTGTCCCATGCGAAATTGTCTTGGCGTCCTATAGGGAGGTTTGGACGACGCGTTGTGTATCGACTCGGTTTGTGGTTTCTTGGTGGGTGCCGGGACCATGCATCGCCTCGTGTCGCAACTCCGTGCATCCTCCGCCATCGGCATACCTTTTTCTACGGACTTTTTTTCCGAAAACAATCTATTTGAAGTACGTTAAGGTGCAGCATCATGCATGGAAAGATTTGGTCTCGTACGTGTTGTGGTAGAGCCGCACATACGTACGTGCACCCATGGAGCTAGCTACTACTACATGCATGCATCCATAATTAGGTGCCATGGGAGTAATGGGCCTAATTAACCATCAATGCTAATATTGCTGCATGTAGCTTCCTAGCTAGCTACGTGTTGCTGTTCTATGTAGTACGTAGACTCCAGCTTTCTTTTGAACAAAAGTCGACTACAGCTTCGACCAGGCATAAGTAGCCTCATCTCTTGAAAAGGAGCAGATGAACCAAACATAGGCAGGAAGAGTCAAGCACGAGCTAGTCGAACTAATGCCCACTTCTAATTAAGTTACGCGAAGAAAAAATTCAAAATAAATTTTTTGCATGTAGTGCAACACATTTCAAGTCAGCACAAAAAATTACGCGAAGAAAAAACTTTTTTTGCAACCTGTCCAAAAAAGACAAATTCGGACATACCGAAATGTATATATACGTGTCAGAATTATCACTATCTGAATCTAAACTCTCCGATGTATGTCTCCCTCTCGTTCCCCGAATCCACCACCAGGTACAAGCTACCATGCTTCGTTTAAGTCTAGTGAGGATCACAGAGAGCCACGTGAAGAAGATTCGGCAAGAGTCTAGGCGAGTGGATCGCCTGAGCCAGACAAAGAAGCAAAACTCTCACATAAGGTGCGTCATGCAATAATACACGCCGAGAAGCTCGTCGAAGAACGCGCCAAGCTAGAAAGTAAGCGAGTGACTCACTCGACCAAACACGAGAGAGCGGTGGAGCATATCCCAAGAGAAAACACGAGATCATGGCCACCGACCGGACCATCACACCATCGAGAGAGAGGGTGGACCGAGAGATTATTGCAAACGATGGATGGCCACAACACACTAATGGAATCACAAGTGTTATTCATTACCCACTTGCCAACAGAGCCACTAAGGTGATCACAACATAAAAATACTCGGGAACCATCAACAACATGTCAACATGAGATGTATGACAAGTGTTTGACCGACGACACTGACAAGTCTGTAGAGTATTTTGAAAGTGAGACCGGGGCACTCAGCAAATGTGACATATCGGTTATTTTATGCCACATTCCTTTGATAATCTTTGTTATCATTCTGTTTACATAACTATTATTGCATACACATTATAATCATTGTTACCCAAGTAGAAACATACATACGTTAGAAACTAGATAATGCCGATGTTCGCAGAGCCTTGACGACGTCCCCAAACCATCTAACAAGAAACCGCGACAGGCATCCCGCAACCCCAAAGAGATGTGTAGTAGCCTAATAAAATGGACGCGAAATGCAAAAATGAAGAGTTCTCGCGACTCCCCAAGTAACCATTTCTCCAAAATCGTGGGGCCAAACAATCAACCGAGGACTCCAAACTATTTTTATAGAACGCGAGAACAGCGTCATCATACCCGTGTGCTAGTCCAAGGTGGAAGGTAAAATTGTTCCCAAGATAGAGTGCTTCATTCTCAATTCTACGAGAATTGTTGCGAAAGTTTTTCATTTTCTTCTCTTAAATGGAAGTTTCATTTCCTTAAGAGAAGGCACTGGCATGTCACGGAAGACTACTGTTGTGCACTTTGTCCTTTGAGAGTATATGAGGATAGACAACACTTGTTCTTCACTTGTAACTTTAGTCAGAGGGTTTGGAATTACTTGCAAATTGTGTGGCCAGCGGCAGATGACCTTCAAGCTATTATCAATACGGCAAGGAAATCCTTCGGACATGTCTTCTTCATGGAAGTTTTGATTGTGGCTTCTCGCCACATATGGTTGCAGCGAAATGGTGCTATATTCAGAAATGAAAGACCAACGTTTGGAAGATGGAAGGGAGGTTTCATTCATGATATGTCCCTGCTCAAGCACATGATTAAAAAGAAATATGTTGATAGTTTATCGGCTTGGTTGGAGGCGTTGCCCTAAGGGTTGTACATATATTTCTCTTGTGCATAGGTTTATGTATCTTGGTAGGTCTTCTGGTGAGTCTTAGTTTTTCTTATGTTCCTTCCTGTACAGTGTTGAAACTTGGCTATTAGAAAATGGAAAATGCTGTGGGGCGGTTGCCCTACAGTCGTGCTTCAAAAAATAAAATAAAATTAATGTATCCTAATATGTTGCCAAAATATTCTTGTGATGATCAATTCAACCTCTGTTTTAAAAGATAGACCTGCACCCATCGTCTGTCCCTCCACCAACTCCATCATCCCAAACATTATCTTGTGAGCTCGGTGAAGCAATACCTCGGGTCAGAGAAATAAAGGTGGAAAAAGACAACATAATATGAATGGATATGTCGAATAGAGATGGTATATGCGAGCTAGAGCTTGCTGGTCGATGCTCCTGAACTTGCTTTTTATCAGTGTTACGACATTCCACATCACATCAAATTAGCCCTAACTAAGAGATCCCACAATCAGGTTAAACTGTTCATTGTTGCATGCATGCACCGATTACTCTAAAGTTATTGTATGGGAGCGACCATGGTTTTCATAGGAGCGGCAATGTAGTAGACATCCTAGGCCTCCATGCTCATGTTAATTATAGGGTGAATGAGGTTAGACGTGCGGCCAAGACAACAAAGCTCTCTGGCCTGAGAGCATAACTCCCTGTAGAGAGTAGCGTCAGAACATAGCTATTATTCATCATAGGTATCTAGTTCCATATCGATTTTGCAATTTTAATCAACCGATGTTTAACTTTCTAGCGCCTACAGAATTGGCTCAGTCGGGAGGTCGTATGCAAAATTTAGCAACAGCAAACTCCAAGTACAAAATAAGGATTCTAAAAATGCGTTATCGAAATGGCACGTGAACTAATAGATGATGACTATCTCGAAGCATAAAAAATAGTGCATATAAGTGAAATGCCACTTGAAATGTTCGGTGATAACTTTCCTACCATAAAGTAATAATGTGCGCCGACACCTAAAATGACGATGAAATGCCACATGAAATGATAGGAAATAACTATATGCGTCTCCCCTCTTCACACACAAATTCTGAATTTTCTTTACCCCTCATCTGTCCTCTGAATCGAGTGATTCTTGTTTGGTGAAAAAGCACAAGTAATCCATATAAAATGTAATTGAAACTATAAAAATAATAGGAGGGCCGGAGATAGATGCCTTGATGACGATGCGCTAAGTACCACATCTCTGTAATTTTATTCCATGGTATTTGTGATAATCTTTACTCTCGTACTGGTAAACTTTTGTGGTATTCATGCCTATTATTCCATGGACATTATAATCATCGATGTGCATGATAAATTGATATCACCCGTCCAAACACCTCCATTTAATAGTGCAAGGCTCTCCAAATGTTACCTGTTTTGGCGCTTACTTCCTCTATATATTTTGCCGCCTAAAATCTAGCGATCGCCCTCCCTTTTTTTCTCCTGCAATAACTGCACGAGAGATTCTTCACCGGTAGTACATGCGTGCGTTAAAATGGCCAGGAAATCCTCTCGCTAATCTGTTTCCTAATTAATAGCCACGCACGAGAGTTAAAACCTGAGAGTGTCTCCGCCAATCCTCTCGCTAATCTGTTTCCTAGTTAATCTCATTCTCATCGCCTCAAAACCTATCATTCTCTCCCCAGACGCCGCCGCCACCAAGAATACCCAGCCTCGCCGGCGCCGCCACCCAGCAGCCAAGGGGTCGCCTCCTCGGAGTAGGGGACGGCGCTGGCCGTCCATCCCGGCCGCCGCCACTCGCCGGCCTCCTCCGCCGGCTTCTTCCCGACCAGCAGGCAGGCCGTGGACGTACGGGCCAGATCCCAACCCAACTCCCTCGACCCCCTCCGCTCCCCTACGCATCCGTCGCCGCCGCCGCCGCCGACCTCCGGAGCTCTGTCCCGCCCCCACCTTCGACATGGATCCCGGTGCCCCCTGCCTCCCTCCCTGGCTCGATGCACCTCCCGTGGGCGGTCCAAGCAGCACGCGCTGGAGATGGAGGACCTCCTCCCTCCGCCGTAGATGAGGATTGAGGAGGAGGACCTCCTGCTGCTCGGCGCCTGCTGGTGTCCGCGGCCGGCGGGAGGAAGAGATGCCGTCTCCTTCCCGAAGCTGCTGCTGCTGCCGGCGACCACCTCACCGACCGCCGACGTCCCCGATCTGCCGCTGCCGGCCAGGACTCCGTCCCCGTCCCGCTGCTAACGACAACCTCCCCAACCTGTAGCTGCCCGCCCGGTCAGGCCCCTCCCACCTCCTCCTCCATGCATTTCTTGCAAATTTTGTTTCTTTTTATCACGTTGAATTTGTTACCAGTGGAGAGCAGTCTTGTATGGATGTCCGTATGTTGTATTTATGGTGTTATACGCTTAGGGTTTGACTTGTATCGTCTGATGATAAGTGGATTAGGCTACTGGAGAAAACCTACATTTTGATGTTTTCGTCACTGCTCGTGTTAGCTTTTGATTTTTGTGGAGAATAAGTTATATGTCAAGTGGCTAGGTATCCAAATTGATTATTTGGTCCATCTTGACCCTCCACTGCTATATCCGTGCAATCATTTCTGTGTGTGGCAAATGACAGATTTACTTTGCATTTGATGGTTTGTATGGTTGTAATAGGTCTGTTTGGAATTATCACAACTTTTAGAATCCAATTTCAATTTGCAAAAAGGTGCTCCAGTTTTATAGGGTTAAAATTCCCCTAACACTCATCAACCAATGTCTTAATGTTTTGTATGCTTTGTTTACATGGTTCGAGCTGTAGATTACATGTCGTGAATATGCCGGTTTTTTTAATCAGAAAGGCCACACTTGGGTTCTTGACTACCATGTCATGACATCAATCATCTTATTACTTATTTCTAATTTTTGTGGGTGTACTAGTGCTCAATTTACTAAGAATGCCAATGACTCTTTCTTAAATCTTGCAGGCATATCCCTCAAGTTTCGGGACCCAGATTGTGGCGCCACACCGTGCCGCGGGAACGGTGACCGGGAGGCAAGGAGCTCCTGCTACCGCTGGCCATGTCTCCGAGCTCTTGCAGCCCAACAAGCTGCTGTCGGTGAGCTCTCTCTCTCTCCTCCTCCATCTTATATTCTTACAAAAAAAAAAGTTTCCTTTTCCGCTGTTGAATTGGATGTGCGCAAAGGTAGTAGAGAAAGCATGCATGCATGCAGTAGATGGAATTCATTTAACTAAATCAAAACTTGTCGTCTGCATAAGCTGGTCCATACCTTAATATTTTCCATACATGGCTCAATCTAAATGTTTGTTCGTCCTGTATAGGAAATGGATGCACTGCAATTTCTTTTACTGTTTAGATGCTGGTCTGCTCAAGGTTTTTCATGTACAATGTGGAGGACGAATTTTGTTGTACATGTAATTCTTCTGCACGTGAGTGTCTCTAGAGTTTCTAGTTTGTTTGATTATTAATTATGTAGCCTGTACATTATGGCAAATGTTCTGTCTCCACATGTTATCTGATTGCAATTATGCTGCAATCTGGTTGTTATTTGTGCATTAAACATGATAGTCCATTCCACTCAGGCGAGGTTATAATCTGGTTGTTATCTGTTGAATTTAATGTATATGCAGTAGAGAAAGCACGCATGTATGCAAAGATGTAAATCCATTCCACTCAATAAAAACTTTTTGATTGTGGGCATAGGCAGTGCATGTATATGAAATAAATGCACTAACTTTGTTTGATTGTTTGTTGCTTGTGATGCTTGCACAGTGCCCACAACTGTATATTTCCGGTTCTAAGCGTATTGGATTTTCCTGCCTATGCGTAGATTGATATGTATTATGTAGGCAAGATTTGGACGGTGATAGTGCTTGCAAGCTAGCTTCTATTTTTTGTTTGGTCATACTACTTACTAGTCATTTCTGTTTCGCTTTTCATTAAGATTTGCTTGCTTACGTATTGCAGCTATGCGTGGCCACGGCTTCTGGTGCGTGTGCGCTGTGTACCGAAACTGGAGTTTCTGGCTTGGCGGCGTTCCGGCTGCCGGGACGGCTTTCCCCGGCCAATTGTGCCCCCCTAGAGCTTGTCATTGGTTTCCTCGACGGCATGGTCGTAGACCGGTGGTGTTCTCGGTGGGACTGCACCTCTCCACATGCAATCCCGTCACACTGAGGTCGACATCCACTACAATCCGTCTCAGGTCTAATTTCCTAGCTCAATTGGGGTTACTATTTCTGATATGATCTTGTGGCAATTGAGTTACTGCCGAGCTAGTCAGTGACACTAGTATGGCTGACTGTGATACTCTCCTTGGTAGTTATCAAGTTTAGCTGCTGGGTGTTAAGTCGACAAGAACACTACATCAGCAGTGTTCACCACATGTGGCTTCATTTTGATAGGCCTAGTGGTTTTTCTCTTGTCTGGGCTGTTTGCTGAATGTTGGCTTGAGTGGGCCGAGTGTTTTCGATAGGAGGATGCGTCTTTCTAGTCAACTTGCTTGCTGTTGGTTGTCATTTAATTTGAAATATACAAAATCATGCCTAGCCTATATGTGTAGTATACAAATTCATGGCTACATGCACATATCTGATATTACCTATGGTTTGTTCTTTACTTTCATGATTCTGGTGAGGTACTTGTTGGTAGTGTGATTTTGGGCTAGATTGAGCAACAAGCGTTACATTTAGCCATGATCGTGTTGTCAAACTCAGAATTCTCAGCATCAACTCTGCTTGTATGTGTTCTGCATGTCAATGATGCCCACCACTGGTCTTTCGCGCCAAGGCAGCTGTTGTAGACTGCCCGTGGTCTCGGACGACTCCTTTCCGCGCTAACCGTAGCTTCTTGCCTGAGCAGCTGCTGCCGGCCACCACTCCGACCTGCTGTCCTCTACATCGGGCATCCGCATCCCAAGGGTGCTGTCTTTACCTCACCCAATCCCGCGCCCCAATCGATTTTTACTATTTGCCTACTCAAACGATGACCCATTTGGCACCACCTGCGGGCTGTCTGGCGAGTTCTGCTCATGTCGCCGGAAAGGATGTCGAGGACGTCTAGTCCTCGCCTACGATTCCCCCATATTGCTGAGCTCCCTTCCATCTCCTCTACGTGCTCGATTTGTGCTGATGATGCCTATTTAGTTGCCAGATCTTAACTACTAACAGGTTGGTTACCTGATTCACTAGTCAGTGCAACAATTCATGAATTTTCTTGTTTAAAGGCCTTCATCTTGTTACTGAACGCTATAGATTGCTGGAATGATCATTTTTTTCTAACAGAGAATAACTCCTTTACTTGCTCTGGTTTGGTTTGGACTGATGATGCCATGGATAAGAGCACATCTTTACTGCATTTGATATTAATCTTGTCAACAGAACCTGTTTAGATGTGGTATGTTCAAGCTTTTTCATGTACAATGTGGAGGACAAGTTTTGATGTACATGTAATTATGTAGCCTGTACATTATGGTAAATGTTCTGCCTCCATACCTCATTTGATTGCAATTATGCTGCAATCTGGTTGTTATTTGCGCAGTAAACATGATAGTCCAGTTTCTTGTACAAAATGTCCTCTGTACTCTCCATCTATTGTTGCTTAAGTTTGCTTTTTTTTCCTATTGAATTTAATGTATAGGCAGTACAGAAAGCACACATGTATATGCATTACAGAAAACACACTTATATGCAAAGATGTAAATCCATTCCACTCAATACAAACTTTTTTTGATTGTTTGCTGCTTGTGATGCTTGCACAGTGCCCACACTTGCATATTTCCGGTTCGAAGCGTATTGGATTTTCCTGCCTATTCATAGATTGTTATGTAGGCAAGATTTGGACGGTGATAGTGCTTGAAAGCTAGCTTCTATTTTTTGTTTGGTCATACTACTCACTAGTCATTTCTGTTTCGCTTTTCACTAAGATTTGATTGCTTACATATTGCAGCTATGCGTGGCCACGGCTTCTGTTGCATGTGCGCTGCGTACCGAAACTGGAGTTTCTGGCTTGGCGGCGCTCCTGCTGCCGGGACGGCTTCCCCGGCCAAGTGTGCGCCCCTATAGCCTGTCACTGTTTTCCTGCATCAACGGCATGTGCGTAGACCGATGGTGGTCTCTATGGAAAGGCGCCTCTCCATGCAATCCCGACACACTGAGATCGGTAACTCCCTAGCTCTATCGGGCTTAGTATTTCTGTTAGAATACGAGTACATTCCCGTGCTTGAATATTTCACTATAGGACGGAATTTCTTCAGGATTAGAGCTCCTCCTGCATCTTGCTTCTGCAATGAACCGTCTTTTTATGCTTGTAGCTATGACATCAAATACTGGAGTCGTTTTCATGTTCACAACCAAGCTTGTATATGATGAAAAAGTTGACAACCCACACCATGTATGGATTTCCATGTACGAGCGTACCTGGTTGTGTGCAGTGGGATTTACATATAGCTATGTTGTCAGAATTCTCAACATCATCTGCTTGTGCGTGTTCTGCAGGTCAATGATGCCCACCACTGGTCTCCCGCGCCAACGGAGCGGTCGTAGACTGCCGGTGGTCTCGGACGACGCCTCTCCGCGCTAACCGGAGCTGCTGCCGGCCACCACTTCGACCTGTTGTCCTCGACATCGGCAACCCAAGGTGCTGTATTTACTTTGCCCAGTCCTGCGCCCCAATCGATTTACTACTGTCTACTCGAATGATGACCCATTTGTCACCACCGGCAGGCTGTCCGGTTCTGCTCATGTCACCGCAGAGGATGTCAAGGACGTCTAGGCCTCGGCTACGATTCCCCCATAGTGGTCAGCTCCCTTCCATCTCCTCTACGTGCTCGGTTTGTACTGATGACACCTATTTTGTTGCTAGATCTTAACTACTAACAGGTTGGTTTGCTGATTCATGAATTTTCTGTTCAAAGCCCTTCATCATTTTGTTACCGAACGTTATGGATTAATGGCATTATCCTTTTTTTAACGGGGAATAGCTCTTTTACTTTCTCTGGTTTGGTTCGGACTGATGATACCATGGATAAGAGCACAACATTACTGCATTTGATATTAATCTTGTCAACATAACATTACTACTGAATCTATTCCCTGTCCGTGTCTACTTATCAACTTATCATCGGTTACTATTATTTGGCTTTTACATGCTGACATGTGTTGATAGTTAGACACCGGGTATGTTATGTGCTAATTGTACACCTTCAATTTACTCTGTTTCTGTTTTAAGAGTGACTTGGTTATTTAAACCCTGCCCTGCCTCTGTATATGTCAAGTGTAGCTTTCCCTAAGATTTTCAGTTGGCAATTCCATCTATTGCTGCTTTGACGCAAAATGCAATGTGCAGGGACCTCATAAAGCTCGGCTTCCGGGTCTGCGCCATCGTCTAGAGCATGGACCGGCTATAGTGGGGTAAAGGGAGCTGCTAGTTTGAATCTGGAGTTGGTTGAGAGCTCCTCAAGCAGGCACGGGAGATGGTGCCAGTAGTGCTGGACACAGCGAGTGCTTTAGGTGAGTTTTGGTCCTTCCCCTTTCCCGAGTCTACTCGTGTTCCTGTCATCATGTTGATGAGCTATATTTTGGAGTATGGCGATGGTGGTCATCTGGCAATATATCTTCTAGGTTCTGTTGCTATGAAATTTTGACCTCTAAGCCCTGGTTATTTGTGGTTCATCATTTTATTCTCGGCAATAATTATTGTTGAGAATACTATCACTTAGTCAAAAATGATTAGGTGAATGTTCTGATGTTAGTACTTCTGATAAGCCACTATAATTGATGGTTTTGTGCTGTTGGCCTAAGCTTGATTCTATAATTGGTCCTGAATGCCACTAGTTGGTACTGAAAATTGGAGACTTTACCTTGCCAGATCCTTCGGTGGAGAAACCCAGGAGATGGCGATTCGCTCTGGCTGTTCCGTCTCCAGTGGTGGTGGTGCCGGTCCTCCTAGGATGGCTGGCTACCCACTGGTAGGTTCGGCTCCCTCCCCCGTCCGTCGCCGTGGTGGTGAAACTCGGCCTAGGCTACAACCCTCTCCGGTGAGCTCCTCGTACTTGCTACATAGTGTCACGGCTATCGAGCCGCGGCGATTCTGTGCTTCGCCTTCATGCAGCGTAATTGTTCATTTTTTCCTAGTCGAAAAGTGGGATGATGTTATTGTATCTGTCATGATGCCCATGGTTCAGGAACTATGGTAACCTGCAGTTTGCTGTACTAATGATAGTAGGATAGTGAAAGTTTTGACAATCCATACATATTTCTGCATGTTCAGTCTGTCTTCTCTCCGGTTGAACTATTTTTTGCATGTTCAGTCTGTCTTCTACCCGATCACTATGTGATTCAACTTATTTTCAGTGCCATTTTTGTTTGTCTTTGCTGTGCAACAAGTGCTTCTTTGCGCTAGCAGTTCTATTGAGATATATACTGAACAATCAGCACTCTTTAAGTTCAGGCATCTATGACCCTCCACATACAGAAAGCTGTTTCGTTTTTCTAGGGCAGAGTTCTGAATTCAAGTTTAGCTTTTCGAATCCTCATGCATGATAAATTCAGTTGTGACCCCTGAAATCTTGATAAATAGAAGTATGTCAAGATTACTTGCTGCATCATTTTGCTATAGGCTGCTCAAGTGAAGCATGTTTGTACAACATATAATTCCAGAAACAAAAGTATTTCATTTTCCTCCTCTATAGCCTGATCTGATGGTATCCCCTGACATGTGTGTGCAGCTGTTGCTAGACACCTATCTTGCTGCTCACACTTGAAGCGGTGATTGTGTGGTAACAACCCCGTCACACTTGGCATCCACAAGGTAACTATCTGGTATCTCCAAATCCGTCGCTTTGCCTCCTCTTGTGTTTGCGATTGTACCATGAGATCGTTTGATCTTGATTGTGTGGTTGTGAACGGCAGTTGAGTTAGCATATTATGGGTGTACCAGTGTGTTCTAATCTTTAATCTGGTGTTACGGCGGCGATGTGCTCTGCTGTTATCTGATGGTTAGCGTGATTCATGTTTACGGGACCTGTAGGTTTGTATTCAACTAGGATACATGGTGTTAATTTTATTTCATGTCGACCAGTTCTTTTACTAGCCTGGTGATAGCTCTTGTTACTGGTCAGGTTTTACAATGATTCCTTGTCACTTAAATAGTGATATCCAATCACCCATTTGGTTAGTTACGCGTTCATTGTTTAATATTTTGTTTAGAAGAACAAAAGGTGTTCATTGATTTGTTATGTCATCCTCGAGCTGATCATCTTAAAGTTGCTTTGCACTGCTTAACTTTGTATAGATGGTTGAATATCATAATATTGTCCCTCTCTTAGCATAATGGTGTGTTGAGATTCTTGAGTAGTGATGTGGACGCATGCTGCAGTCTGAATATCTTAGTATTAGGATCTGGTTGAGCCTCTTGTGATGTGGACGCCTGTTGCATTCTGAATAGCTTAGTACCAGTCTACGGACTCGTCCGCGCTGTCATGTTATGACACTTGGTGTGTGCCAAGTTTCTGCCCCTCATTTCATGAAACAAAACTGTTGTTTTTGTTTTGGCTACACAAATCGGTACTCAACAATTCTTTTTGTTTCAGGATTCTGGCTAGTTAGCGCCGCTGAAGGCCCGATCATCCTTGCCTCGGATTCCTGCTGCATGGCTCTCGCCTAGCTCCTTTACGACGTCGTGCAGTGGCCGTCGATGCCGCCCTGGTGGCGGCAACTCGTGTTCATCCGGTGCTCCTGCGCGGCTCCCACCTTTACTAGGCGTGTCTTTCTGATTTGTCGGCTACTTCTACGCCGCCCGCTACGTCTTCGAGTCTGTCGGCCGTTGCTGTAGCAACTGCTTCGGCTATATAATTATGCTTGACGGAGACGCCGTGGTCGCAACTGCAGTGTTTGGTACTTATCTCCTGCTCCCTCCCACTCTGGTGCTCTTGACCTATTTATGGCTCTTAATTTGCCTTTTTATTAATTGCACGCTTTATTTTGATCTGTGGCAGTCATGAAAAATATACTGCCAGTTCCTTTCTTAATTGTGAATACTAATTAGTTTACATATAATTACGGAAACTTTTGGTATTGTTTTGTTGTGTGATGCTTGTTTCCTTGAGACAAACTAACTTGTTTAATACTGAATGGCATGATTAGCTTGACATGCATATTATGCGAGTGATTTAAACCCATATTATGTGGAGTTTCAGTGATCATTTTGGCTAGAAGTTAACTTGTCTCTTTTTCACACCACAAGTCTCTGTGTTGCTGCTTTGCTGGCTGCAGCCTCCTGCGTATCACGTGTGGTTGTAGGCCCGGCTAGCCGGTTTCTTTGACTACTTCCTCCTCCATGTCCGTCCTTGCTGTCGTGCGATGGCGCGAGTTTACCATGCCGTAATCGTGGCAGTGGTGGCCTTCTTCAACGCTTCCGTGTTTTAGGCAAGTTCCCGGTTTTATCTTCTTTTTCCTCTACGTGGCCATGTAGTCATGTTTGTTCTGTGCTCATCGAGCAGATGATATGCTAATTGGTCGTGATGGCACTTTCTAGTCTTTGGCTATAACACAGATGAGTACTGCTTTGGTTCCTTCACTGTGATATTTAGGATTAGGAGGGGTTCGATTTAATTGTGGCCTTCCCCTCCTAGTAGCTTGTGCTTTGTTCTGCACCTTCATCTTGTGGCAGCGGCAGCAGAGAATTTTTTGCTTGTACCCTGCATGTATGGCAGCTACCTGTTCTTGCCCTTGCTCGATATTTAGTTCGATGATGGGATTTTATTGAATACGATGTTCTTTTTAGTAGAGAACAAGGCGTTGATGCTGTAACGTGTCAGTCAATGTAGATACATGCTATTTTTTTGGTTTGTAGGAGGATGATGATATATATTCTGCCGGTTGCTTAGGTTTGGATGCATGCATTTTTTTAATTATATATAGTTGGTGGTAGGGACGGTTGCAATAGGTGCTAAAATGCACAAAGAAATAATTATGTTTTGTTTCCCCTGTTATCTGCGGGTTCCGCTTGGTCTGGTGCAGGGGAGGGCGATGCCGCCGCTGACCGGCTATGTAGTGCGGTGCGGCGATTTCGTTGAATTACGCTGTTCTTTATAGTTTGCTGAATCATGCATGGTTTATGTTCTAGGATTTCTAAGCAGCTTTCTGCTATATTGGATTTGGGTACCGCTATTCCCTTTGTATCTCCAACTCTTTTTTGGTGTTTGTGGATTTTCGTCGGGCGTGAATTTGAGCTTGTATGTGCTGTGCTGGGGTAAGATTTTTCTGGGGGAATTGAAAGCTCGGGAGATAATATGGTCCTCCTTTTTACCTTTCTTGAAGTAGAGGTGCTTCTTTTTCCTTCTAAAATTGTCAACCAGCTTGGTTTGGTTTCTACTTTTATGTCCTGTAATCTGAGCTTATGGTGATTGCTGGCTAAATTCTAAAAGCTTTTTTTCTTTTTCTCTCTGATGAAGTCAATCTCTTCAAAAGCTACGTCTCCTGATACTCTTGCCTTTGTGCAGCAGTTATTATGTACGGAGTAGCTTGTAAACAGCTCGGTTATACCTCTTTAGATTGTAATTGTTCTGGTGAGCAATTAATCTTATTAGCAGGTTCATCTCTTTCATGCGGATTCATTAGGAAGTTACGCGACAACATATATGTGGCTTTGCAGATTTGGATAACTGGTTAGGCTTGGCAACTTGCATGCACATCTTAGTTGAATCTGCATGAGCACCTATCTATCAGTTTATCACTGTCAGTTGTTTTGTCCTGCAGGCATCCTGACCTGTTGGGCGAGAAATTCCTTGTGGTTTGAGAAGGTTGTGGAGAGAGCAGCGCCGGGACTTACATCAGATGCAGATTCTTGTAGCACCGGCAGTTGGAAACGGAGCAGCGGCCGGCGAGGAGTTCTCTGGGTGACTTCAGCATTCTGGCTGGTATCATCGTTGTCTATCTTGTGGTTGTGACTGATCTTCACCTGGATTGCTTGTCTGGTCTTGGGGGCTGTGAAATCTGAGATGTTTTTATAGTCCTAGGGTATGCCGTTTGACAGTTGTGGATCATGTGCCGTCGTTTCTAGCCAGAAGTCCTGAATAACTGTGTGTCATGTTTCGAGGCGAAGCCGTCGTTGATTGTCACATTTTGTGCCGTGTTACTAGATTTATTTTCCCTGCACATGTAGAGAAATGAAGATCAACTTGTGTGTATAATAATGCAAATTAAGTGCCCTGGTGGATTTTTTTTAATGTTATGCCCTGTTGATTACTTATTGGATGAGGAGCTGTTGGGTTATTTGGGTCGTAGATGCAAGTGATCTCTATATGAATCTCTTTGCTGTCTCTCTTCTATGTATGGAATGTTGGGTCAAATAGTCGATTGGAATGTTGGGAGGATTTTCGGACCATAATAACATACGCACTGTATTTTTCGTAGGGGGTCAACAGGTCCCTAAAAACCTTCACCCGTTTTGCCTAAAAAACGCCCATCCAAGCGAGGCCTTATAGCCTGGGCTCGCTTGGTTGAGCGTATATTAGGCAATACGACCGGTATATTTTACGGACATGTGACATCCTCCTAAAATTCCAGCGTAGCGCCGGAATTTTTCACACCTCCGTAACGTGAAACTGGGAACCAAGCGGGGCCTAATTAAACAATTTCGGTTTGGAAAATACTATACCCTCCAGTTGGACCAAACGTGAAGGATTTGTAGGAAACTAATCATGCACGTGACATGATTGTGGGAAACAAATTACTAGGAAAGTTGGAAAGAATCTTGATTTGGAGGAAACTAGTGATCGTGAGATTATCCAAGTCAGCAATCCGCGTCGCTGTGCAATCTCAGCGGTCCAGAAGTTATGTGGGGATTACCATTACGTGATTTGCACTGGTTACGGGAGATCCCATCATTTCCTTGAATTGGGTAGCAGCGCATGTACCGCTCCGCCCGCATGGAATCAATCATAAAATTAATGACATGCCTTGTTTTGGGATTGGTGTTTCCACGGGACCTCCCGCCCGCCCTCCACTATAATCACTATTAACAAAGGAAACTAGTCACGTTATTGTAAAGTAACAGAAAATTTCGGAAAGTAATTACTAATAAAGAATGTTTTTACGAAAAGAGAATTGTAGGCAGCTAATCGCAATCCACGGTCCTGATTCTTAGAGGGTTTCGTGCCTGGTTAAGTCAGCAACATAAAACGGCAATTTGTGTTTCGTCTTGCTGATACTAGATGTAGTCATCGTGTTTAGTAATGTCTCGAGGAAGGAACTATCTCCTACTCCCTCCGTATCAAAATATAGGAGTACATATTTACAGCTTTGAAGATTCAAGTTCAGCATTCTACCAGAGTTGTAAGAGCATATCCAATAACTATGCCAGTGCACGTCAAAGGTCTTGAACTTGTAGGAAAGTGGACATCTGCAGGCACGTTGAACCTGTGAAAAACATATACGCATCATACTGGAAACATGGATCCATGGGACACGAGAATCTTTGTGCAAGTCTTACATGCATCCATGATATATGTAAGAAAGAAAGAAAAAGCTCCCCCCGGAAAATGTTCATTTTGAAACAATGACGGGGTGATCCAGAAAATTTGTTATTAATAACAAGAGCAATATATGTGTGAAAAATTGTCCGACGAGGTCGTTCGTGCACTTCCTTTGTCGACGCGCCTCAGCTCCAGGTGGCCAACGATCGAGCGTCCCTCGCTAACAAGCACTCTGTACGATAGCGTGTCCACGAAGACACATGAATTGTGCTTCACGAAACATCATACTATGAGAAATACGAGAGTCGTTTCCTTCGTAGGAAAAAAAATGTTGACGGATTGAAAGAATCAGGGAGTGATTCGGGGATTTCATCATTTATTGTTAAGAACGATAAATGCGAGTCAGTCGTTTCCTCCGTAGGAATAAAAATGCCGACGGGTTGAAAGGGGTAGGGAATGATTCGGGCATTTCATCGTTAAGAATGTGATCTGCCGGATTAATATCCTAGAAATCAGGGATTTAAACCAGCCACGGCAAGTAGTCACGTATTAGGAAGCCAAATAAATACTCTGACGTGATTTACGCTCCTTCACATGCCATATCTATGCAGTCTCTTGCGTCCATGTCAGCAATCCAGGGGCAGTCGCATCGTGGCCATCCATGGCTGCCAAGAGGGAAACGAAAAATTATCCTCTTCCCGCCATTGCATGCCTCTCCCGTCAGGATTCAAACAGTTTGAAGACCCCTCTCAAACCTCCCTCTCTATAAGTACAAACCCGCCGTCGCCAAATCCGCGTGCGGTTGCGCGTGTGACTTGGCGACTTGGGCGAGCTTGGCGCGAGTCGGGAGGAGGTGAGGTGATGCCGATGTAGTCTCGGTTCAGTCCGTCCGTCCGGGCGCGCGTGATGCAGATGTGCCGCGGGCGCCGATGGATCGGATGATGCAGCATCAGGTTAGTTAAGGATGGATGCGATCTACTAGTGTTTTCTTTCTTTCATTCTTTTTAGATGTATAAATCGTCCAGCAGCATGCATGCAACTTGTGATTGAGCGATAAGAGATTAGTAATTAGAAAGATGTTTGGTTGACGCAAGTGAACGAGAAGAGGAAGAGGGCGATCTGGATCTTGGTTTCATATCTCGGTATGAATACCAGGCGTAGGAAATTAATTAATAACTATTTCAAAGTCCTATGTATACATGGGCTAAATCAAACATATAATTCTGGTAAATTTATATTTAATTTCCTAAATCTACATGCTAAAAAAATCTGACGGGAGAATGTCTCCCATTCATGGCCAAACGAATCCAGGCGCACTGTTTAATTTTTATTTAGTTCCGTGATCAAAGGAGCAAATTCACCGTCCAAGAAAAAGAAAGAAATTAATGGTGAAGAATGTCGACGCCAGCCACTTCCGCCGTACAGTGACGGCGGAATCGGTGGATTCTTCCGCAGCCCCAGAGGGCCACCTCCTCGCCCCATTCCCAGCGGCGGAATCGGTGGATCCTTCCTCCCGCTGGCGCCGACATCAATCCTGCCTCGTCTCCGTGGCCTTTGGGCCATGGAGGCGCGGTGGATCCTGCTCCTTGTCGACGGGAGGGCTCCGTTTATAAGTCTTTTTTTTGAGTTTTGTCATGTTTTGTATCCTATTTAAGAAGGCGAAGCGGCAGCTCCCTGATAATGGAATATAGTTCTATCCGTCTAGCCCCCGTTCTGGCGGTGCATCTAGCGTCGTCGGAGGGTGTGTGGAGGTATGTCTCTGTTGGATTTCGCGGGATTCGGTCGGTGTTTGTCTTCGGTAGATCCGACTGGATCTGGTCATCGTTCGTCTTTGTTCGTATTTGTACAGATTGGTTCCTTCCGATCTACGCTTCTATTCATCGGCGACGGTTGCTCATCTGGTGCGTTAATCCAGTGGGGCCTTAGCACAATGACTTCGCCACTATTTATCACAATCCAGACCCTGTGAAGGAGGTGCGAGGATAGCGTCACACGCCTTTGGCTCGTTCCAGTGCTTATAGTCGTCGCTAGGTGGTCTACGTATCTGGATGTGTAATCTCTGTTACTTCGTACATTCTTTGTACTACCTTGACAGTTGATGAATTGATTGGACGTGTTGTCGCAAAAAAATACAAAATATAATTGTAAACCGGTGAATTCTATACTTTTTTAATGAAAAGATGGATCTCCTACTCATTGCTTTAAAAAATTATATGAGCATTTCTGAGATACTACTGAGCTTATGGGAACATTTTCCCATCGAACTATGTTGTGTAAAGACGGATACTGTTGTGCAAGGGGCGTATCCCCGAGCCAGAAGTCCTCCCAAAAACGTGCACCTTAACCATTCCCAATTTTAGAAAAGACTCGGTTAAAGAAATCATCTTTGAAAAGCATTAAGGCTTTCAAAACTGAAGAATCTGTAGGTTTTACTTGAACTTGTGATAGAGTTTTAGTACCTAAGTACTTGTTTTGGATCAGTTCTTGCCAAACACCCTATTCGTTAAGTAATCTAAACGACCATTTGCCGAGTAGCCACTTTCCTACTAGTGTATTGTGCTGGTTCGTGCTAAAAAGATACATGTCAAACTGAAGGAGGCTCAAACCAGCATTGCAATGAAACATAAAGTGGTAGCTCTCCAATCCAACCGTATATTTAGAAGAAAGGAGGCGTCAAGTACCATGTCAAGTTCAGGCTTCAGCTAGCCGAGCAGGAGGATGTGATGTGGTAGGCCGGAATGACTTGAAAATGGCAAAGAAGAGTTGTGATGTTGCTGATGTGACGCAACACGCTAGAGAAGACCTTTATGCGTCTATGACAACGCCTTTCCAGAGGGGGGATGGAAGACGATGAGGACATACCCCAGTACCTAGATTTAGGACTTCTATATTTTTCGGATCAAGGACCCTGATTACAGTGAAATATATGAGATGAAAATTGTTCTTATGTACACAAGTCTAGACCTGGAACCGCACATGGATCAACGAATTCTGGTACTTGTTGGCTCGGTTGGTAATTTTGTGTGGAAGTTGGCAATTCACGTGGAATCGAGGAAGGGGACAGAAAAGCAGAAAGCCCGGAACCCGATTCTCTTCCAATTCTTGAGGAATTTCTTCTGTCTATTGCAACTATCGAGGAAAGAAACTAGGCAGATCAGTCTCTGGATTTTTGTATTTTATTTGCACGCTGCTTGAGGAAGGTGATTCAAGCAAGTCCACCCGTTTATTATGTTCAAGAATTACTAGTACACTCAATCAAGGAAAGATGCCTAGGAATTGATTACGCGTATGCGTAGGAATTATGAAATTTGGGCAGCGGACTACTGCAACGATTCACATAATTGGATCGGAATTTTTTATTAATGTTACTGTCGACGGTAGTCCGGAACTTGGTACTTCTAGTTATTTTTGCTCCACTGGAATCTACTATGGTCATCAGATTATGCGGAAATTATGCATAGTCTGGAAAAATGAATTTTGGACTTATTTTTATTGGAGATCACATAATGGACTTGTCGTGCAATGTCAAGGAAACATGGATTACTCATTATTCATTGATGATCTCAACCTTCAACTACGTGGATATATTGACGCTATTTGTGATCTTGGTGAAAGGTAATCTATTTTATGTTATGTGTTAATATTTGCTTTTGTAGGTCTTTATGGTGTACAAATGAAACATGATTTAGTACTTGTTATTTATGAAATATGAATACTTTGATGCATTAAGCATTGAAGGAAGGTCTATGGCTAAGGAATTTTCTGTATGAACTGAAAGGTCGTGGAAAGACGCATCATAACCTGTTACTTTGTGATAATATGAGTGCTAAAGTCACAAAGTTTATATGCAACATGAATACACTGAAGGAAGGAATTATTTTATAACCATGCTAATTGTGTGGGAATTCACTTGTTGAAATAAAATGTTTTCAGTCAAGTGGGAGATGTAGAAATTTGTGTCTTGCAACATTTTATTTGTACACTACATTCTCCGGAATTAAACTTCATGTGGAAGTATCATGAAAATAACATGGAACTAATGATGTGGAATTGTACTTAAGGAAGCCGGTACGTCTATACTGGAATACAGTGTATGTGAATATGCTGGAATTATACCCGGGACAGTATAGAGTGGAAAGCCAGGTTGTTCATATGTTGGCTATATGAATTGATTAAAGCCTGCGAATTTGAATTATTCAAATTCGGCACGTGACTCATACACGTGTGCTCGTGGGACTAATTGCAGATTGAAACTCCTAGATGGTTACTGATGATCGTGGTTGGTTTGGTTAACCTGGAGTTTCTGGAATAAATATCTGCGGAATTACGGTTTAAATAAAACCGGAATTAGCACTATATAAAGGTCCCTAACCCCTAGCCTCAAATTGATCATTGTGAGCAGCACCACGGAAAAGGGTCGAGGAATAGAGGTTAGACCGGATTAGTGCTAAACCTAACATCTATTAGTATCGTCACGTCCTGATTCTAATACACATCTCGTGATGAGGGACTTGCGCCATTGTTTACGGGAACGAAATTGTTTCGTGTACGACGGTGTCATGTACGATTCTTACGGGAAAGCTCAACACACTCTGGCCGGCTGGTTATTACCACCCAAGCGTAAATCAAGGGATACGCATCATCCATTTAATTGGGAGGATCTATTAGTACCATCACGTCCTGATTCTAATACACGTCTGACGTCTCGTGACGAGGGACCTATGCTCACGGAAAGGATGCTTGAGATTTTTTTGGGAAAAGTTCGAATTCTGACCGAGGTGAGGTGAGGTGAGGTTAAGCGGGAAGATGGGAGGTTTTTATCCATCGCCCACCAGCCGGTATTCTCTCCATCTCCAACATAAATCAAGCAGATTTCTGAAAAAGTCGAAGCACCATACATGTTCAAATCCCAGACGGATTTGTAGGCTATAAATCCGGTTCATAGTGTTCGTTGTACTAATTAAACTACTACTAGTATAGTACATGCTCTTACAAATTAATCAGATATCACATACTCTGGTACTTGAATGGATCGATCTTGTAAATAAATATGGAGGCGATAGCCTCCTCCCTCCTGGCTGATTCAAATCAAATCTAACCATCCTTGTACCACCACGTAGCAACTCAAACCCCTCTCTTGATTAGATTTGATACAAGCCACGCACGCATAAATATGGAAAGGAGTACCACTCGGCCTACCTTTGTTGAGCTAATCATGCATGTACACGTTAATTAGCAACCGGGATTTTTGGAGATTTTTTTTGGCATTAGCTATGCTGTTTTTTTTTTTAAAAAAGGCACCGCACAGCAGATATATGATGATAAAAGGTGCACAGCTATTGTAATGTTTAAATACAGATTTCAACTCGTAACAAGTTGTTCACTTCAAGACAGAAATGCAAGATCGAAAATGAAGATTACAAAGGGAATATTACAGTTCAACCCAACATTACAGAATCTGGTATCACATAAGCCTAAGACAAGAATCCTAAACTAGTGTTGGTCTTTTGTTGGTCTTCTTCACCTAAAACAAGAATCCTAAATATTACAATTCAACTCCACGTCATGTCTTGTGTTGGTCTTTTCTTCTTCACCTAGATGAAAGACACAACACACGAAGACAACAAATTGGATTAAAGGCTTGGATCATGACAAACAGTAGTGAATGTACATGGATCGGGAAGAACAACAATAGTGCAACAGCAGCTTACACAACCATGGTACGCAAAACGAAAATCGCTATGAATTCATCTTGATAGCTAAATAGCCTACATGTTAACATGAGATATATGTGCAGAATCGGCTTAGCTGGGTATTGAAATTGACATGCGACTCAACAACATGAATATAATCTACTCGTTGTTCAGTGGATACAAACAAAAATATGAATATATAACTAGCATGGACAATCACATGCCTTGGAAAGCGGCTATTAGCAGCCTAGCACTAGTCAAACAGAGCAGTGATGCATATGAATACATAACATAGTGAGGTGGCAGAGCAAGGCAAGGAAATCCTCTACCGAGGCCCACTGTATTTTTTTGTCTTGACATATTATCACAAACCCACCTGCCTTGAACCGCGAACCTAAAGCCATGCATGAGACAGTTAATTTTTTTGTTAACTTTCTGAGTTAACAAAGATAAACTGTGCACGCTACAACAATTACAACAGTAGTAGGAATTCTGCATGCAACACCACAATTGCTAATATACAGTGGAAACCATAGCAAGCATTCCAGGAAACGAAGAGTGTCAAGCATGTATAATCCCAAGATCAACTAAAAAAACCATCAAAAGGAGTAAATACTACAGGAAATGATCGGAAATAAATTCCAAGCATTATAGGAAATAAATTGCTTTCCACCACGATGAGGAGAAAAGAGAGAAACCAGAAAATTACCTGTACCCGGAGTCGAAGAAGAAAGCCACAGCTGCCATCGCATGGAGCAGTCAACTCGCTGCCATCCACTTTTCACCTTCACGGCGTTGTGCTGCTCCGTGTACCTCCAGCGACTACCACTGGTTGAAAAAGCTACCTGCACGACAACGAAGACCGATTCACTTCCATGGCACAAGAAACTATTACTCATAATCAAACAGAAAATATATCCTAATGTAAACAAACTAAGTTTAGAGCTGCCAATGACAACTGAATGACTATTGAGCATACACAAGAATACATGATTTCAACGAATTAAAACAGCCATGAGAACGCATGACTGAACCACCAAGCAAAACCCATGTGTTGTTCCTTTCTAGGAAGTTCCAAATTAGATCCATGGTAGAAACTGGACAGTTCGTCTAAAACTCTAAATTCTACCGCAAGTCCCTATTCCCTGTTTTCATAAAAATGCATGCTCATATGTTCAGACCATTATGCAAAGCAAATGCACTAGGCGTGCAAGACTCCTCATTACTACTGCAGAAATAGAACGATGAACTTTGAAAACAAACTGCCCAGATTCACATTAAAGGCAATCATGTAAGACAAGTGCATGCAGCCATGAAACTCATATACCACAAATACATGCCAGACACAGATGGAAGCAATCAACAGCAAGCAAGCATGGACGTGCTATCACACAGACCAAGATGAGGAGAAAAGAGAGAAACCAGAAATTACCTGTACCCAGAGTCGAAGAAGAAAGTCACAGCTGCCATCGCACGGAGCGGTGAACTCATGGCCATCTAGTTTTCACCTTCATGAATGCCACGGCAATCTGCTGCTCCGTGTACTACTCCAGCGACTACCACTGGTTGGAGAAGCTATCTGCACGACAACAAAGAAGACAGATTCACTTCCATGGCACAAGAAACTATTACTCATCATCAAAGAAAAAAGATAACCTCCAAAGAAGTAGAAAATACACAACCAACTGGAATAAACAACACCATCTATTAACTCGGTGCCAGAGGAGTGTACACAAAAATAGTTCAAGATTTATAACAGATTGCAAGACTGATGTTATTTAACTTAGAACCCAGACCAGACAAGCTTAGCAGACTTATGGTGCAAAAGAGGAAATTGTCATCCAAAACAAGGTATTTAATATGCGGGGAGGTGAGCCGTCTCAATCTTCGTTCAGTCCGGCCGCGATCAGGCTTGATCTCCCTTCTGGCCGCGCGTGCGTGATCGAGATCATACTTGTGCCGCGCGCCGATGGATGGGATCATGCAGCAGCAGCAGGTTAGTTACGGACGGATGGACCTAGTGTCTTGTTTCTTTCATTCAGATTTATTTGATCGTCCAACATGCGTGATGCAACTCGTGTTTGGTTTTATCTTGGGTGAGAAGAGATTACTTAGAAACCACGATGTTTGGTTTAGAGAAGTCAAAAAAGAGAAGACGATCGAAAAGGGCGATCTGGATCTTGGTAATTTCATGTGGCATCAGGTAAGCAGGCATAGGAGATTAACCTGCCCCCGCCCCTCCCGCTCTTCCGCCTCTCCGCCGCGCTCCGCGCACTCGCCACGCGCGTCCCCAACCTGAATGGCCATGTAAAATTTGAGCTTATGGATATTCCATGTTGACTGAATATTATTCTCTTCATGCGCCAACCTGAATGCTCAATTTTGATCAGCTAGTGCTGAGTTATTTCTTGTGTAAATTGAGTAGTAAGTAGCAATGCACGAGACAGTAAAGTTCGTTGCCATGTAATTGCTATGATATGATGATCTAAACAATGAACTACATGGCCACCAAGATTTACTTGCAGCCATCACATGCATGCTACTATTATATGATGAAGTTGTGGACCAATCAGTGGTCATTCCTTGGTTGCTGCTTGGCATCGCTCTAGAGTAGGAGAGCTTGTTTGTGTACATGTCGAGCAAGATTTTCTTGGTCTGTTAATTGTCGTGCATGCATGCAGGCCCTTGCTCTACCAGTGGTAGCACGTTGGAGCGGTAGCGCTGGTGAAGGGGAGAGGAGGTGTCTCTGATGCAGCATTTGCAGCAAGGGAGAGGCGTGGCTGGCCAGGAGCGATCTGGCTGGACATGTTTTTTTTTTGCTTGTACGATATCAAGGTAATCTCACTCTCTCAGACCCTGGTTGCGTGGTGGGTATGTATGCCCTGATCTTCTGTGTATCAAAGACAAGCAGCCTTTTAAAATCTTATGTGTTACGTTCAGGGAATCTGAGCACTAGTTATTGCTGCTAGTTAGTAATATAGAATTAGGATTATTCTTTTCCAGTAGCGCCGCGCTAGTTGGCACTTTAGAATTCTGGATTAGGTTCCAAACAATACTCGAACCCATGTTGCTCGAGTAATGTAGTAAATGAGTGAGTCAATTGTTTGATTAGTAGATGGGTTATAGTAGCGTTTGGGCTCTTGGTGCATATGTTCATTGGATATGCTAAAGTTTGAGCTCCTGGATATACCATGTCAACTGATTGTTCATCTTTTTCATGTGCCAAACAACCTGATTGCTCAACGTTGATCCACTAGGCCTAGTACTGTCTGATAATTGGTTTGTCCTGTACATTTTTGGAGTAGCGAATAAATAAACAGTAGTATTTTTCTTGTAAATCCTCTTGACATCTAATTGATATGATGTATAAAATCTAGTACATGCTGACCAAGTTATTGAGTTTAAATTGTTGTTTTGCTGTAAATATTTGCTTGACCAAAGAGGGTTTGTTTTGTTTATTATCCTGACCTTGAGCTTTGTACTGCAGGGAAGTGTGAGATAGTAAAGCTGCTGGTTTCTTTCAAGAGGAGCTGATGTCCAGCCGTGTCCCTCGCCGACCTGCTGCTTGGCGAGAGACGCTCCAACGGCGGCGGTGGATGACAAGGGCTTCCTCGTACACAAGGTGTTCCAGTATGTACGGCATCACCATCAAGGTTATAATCTCACTCTCCATGTTGGCTTACAGATATATTTACCCCTCTTCATGTTTATTTGTGCAAACCTATGGACACGAGTTTGACATCTTCTTAACATGTGTTTGGTTAAAATATGATGTTTGGATTGTTGTCTGACCTGGTGGTCACTTGTGTTGCAGCGATGAACTCCCGCCCCAAGCATGGACGACGACCAGCCTTGATTCCTTGGCGCGTTGTGCCGCCGTTGCCTCCCAGGACGGGGTGATCCAAGGAGAAGAGCCATGATGTCCACCAGGAGGCGCATGAGTTGATGGGGATTCTAAAAGGAACCGAAGAGATTAGTCTAGGATAATCTATTTTACTCTGTATGTTGTTCCTGTAGGCAAATATTTGTTGTGCAAAGCTACCTCTGTAGGTGAGCGGAGGGTGTGGCGTTTGGCTGCTCCGTTCAGCTAGGTACCCTTTATTCAAACTGATATTTTATTCTCACTCCTGAGTAATACTAGAAGCCAAGCTCTCGTTTTTGTATATAGATTTTGCGTAGTTGTTTTATGCTACATATGGCATGTGTGTGTAAAAATATAATCGAAGTGCTTCTTTTTCTGTGGAAAGCTCTGGGCAAAACTATTCTGTCCGATGGATACAAATACAATATGTGTATTTCGGTGCATGTTTGAAGCAAAGGAAAAATTCATTGTTACGTTGACGCATGGTCTGGTCTTTTTCGATGGGTGCAGATTGGAGCCATCTCCTCTAGCCGATGGTTTCTGTTAGAAGGAGGGTTAAAACAAATGCGTAATTAGTTATAGGGGAAGTCTCGCTCTACTATTTTATTTAGTTCCGTGATCATAGGAGCAAATTCACCGTTGAAGAAAAGAAACAAATTGATGATGAAGAATGTGTGCCACTCATGGCCAAACAAATCAAGGCGCATTGTTTAATTAGTTTTGACTGGAAACGAGGAAACAAAGCGAAAGTTCCCCTTTAATTGTGGACGGAAGGCGATCTCAGGGGGCATGGGATATCAGTGGACGGAAGGCGATAATAGGGGGCGATCGGATCGGAAATTTGCATTGACGTTTAGTTTTCACAGTCTAAAAACAGGAAGGGAAATAGCAATCGGTTGCGGAAATTTGGAAGGGAGTAGAAATATGGCTACAGCACCATTTTCAAAGGAAAGTAATCGAGTTAATGCCGATCTCCTCCCTCAGAATAATTGATATGTACGACATCCTCGTTTAATCAAAGGAAATAGGAGTCGCCACGTCACCGATCCGGGGCACGGCGAATCACAGCGATTTGCTCGACGACCAACAAAAACGTATGAGAGAGGTAAACCGAAAATTGATCTTTTTTTTAACCACCTATCGGAAGAGTTGGTAGCGCCGTAAGATCTCGTTGAAATTCATTTATAAACATTATTGCTTGCCATGTTTGTTAAACCAATGTCATTTCTACATGTTAATAGCACAACATAAAGTTGAAACACAAACGCGTGCTATAGTCTCCTTAGAGCAAAAGAAGCAGCACTTGTTACATCCATCCAATTCACTTAGCTGATCCTTGGTGAGCCAAGCCTAGTAATATATAATTTTTTGGAAACCTAATAATTCCCAGTGCACCGTTAATTGCCTATGGAGTTCGTTCGCAGTGTGTTATTCTAAGATCCAAGGCTTGGTTTCCCTCAGATTTTGCAAAAGCTCAAGAAGCATAACCATTGTCTTATTCATTAAGCTGATTTATTTTTCCTTGTTGGGGTAAGAACTAAAATGGAGTTGTGAGAATTTGTCTATGCTACACACTTGTGGTCTTGGAGTAAGAACTAAAATGGACTTGTGAGAATTCTAATTATCATACACTCTTGTTGCTGAGTGCTCTCGCAATTTGATGATATTCTGTCGTGTATGGTAACAGAGGCATCGAGCCTTGGGATGATGGACGCCGACGACGCGCATGTCCTTCCGCACCGCCGACGTCGAGGGCCTGACGCGTGAGCTCGCCGCGTACGACGTGGTCTTCCTGGCCGCGGGCGCCGGCTCGGGCGGAATCGTGACGCACCTCGGCCACATGGCCGACGGCGCGGCGCTCGTCGTGCGGAGCGCGCGCGGGGCCCGTTCTTCTAGCCCCGTGGTGGAGCCCGCGGACGTCGCGCGGGGCGGGTTCCAGGTGCTGGCCGTGCACATAGCGACGAGAGGTGGGTCAACTCTGTCATCGTCGCGCGCAAGGTGGCCGGTGGATGCTACGCGCTGCCCACGCCGGCCAAGCGCTGCGAGGTGGAGACGGCGGCGCACTGGAGGTTGCCGCCAACCAGCTGTCATCTTGACGCCATGGACGAAATCCGGAGGCGCGCATGGTGATGGAGTGTCTGGTGTGAGGTGACATGGTACGACAGTTTCCATCTAAACTGCCTGCAGGTCGAAGCATAGTTCGAAGGAATAAAAGGCCTCTCCCGTGAGAATGCTTTGGCTAGGACCAAGGTACCTGCATGTATGTCGGATAAAAACAGCAAGCAACGCGAGGCCGGAAAAACGTCGCAATTCAGGTAATAAATCTTTCGAGAATTACCCATGTGCACTGCCCATGTGTTTGTGCGACTCCTTTTTTCTTGTGCTTTGGAAGGGATCCCGCCGCGCGCGGCAGCGTGAGTCCTCAGGTGATCAGGGGGGAAAAAAGGAGAAGCGCCGATCGGAAAATATACGTATACGTGCATGCATCATCAGGTGAGATCGACTGATTTCCCTCAAATCACCACGCACGCGCGCGTGCGAGAAAAGGAAGAAAAAAACAAGAAATTAAGGAAGGAGGCGCTATTTCCTACGCCTGATATTATTCATAGCCAGCCATGAAACCAAGATGAAGATCGCCATCATATTAATTGGACGCGCGATTTAAACGAAACAAATCTGAAAAGAAAACTTCGTAACTTACCTGCTGCGTGATCCATCGGCGAGAAGCTAGCTCGGCACAAGTGTGCGAGAAGAAAAGAAAAACAAAAAAAGGGAGTTGGAGGCGCTATTCATTGATTTCCTACGTACGCCTAGTATTCACAGAGCGCGCGAGATATGAAACCAAGATCCATCGGATCTACCTACGCCGGCCAGGACGTGCACGCCATAAAAAAAGACGAGGATCCAAACACGGCTGGATAGATCTTTCGAAAGTATGCATGTACGCATGGAGTACTCATGACTGCTAGTGCAGGGAAAATGGTAGATCGGCCGGTGACCTGAGGAGGAGCACCACCGCCATCCCACGCCATCGTCAGGCGCGCTCGCCTCACCTCCCGTGCCGTCGCCAAGCTCGCCCAAGGCGCGACAAGTCACACGCGCAACCGCATGCGGCTTTGGTGACCATGGGCTCATATTTATAGAGCCAGTCAAGAGTCGAGCGTAATTTTTTTTGAACCGTGAAGAAAAATAAGGCGGGAAAGTCTAGAGTTTGGTTCTCTCCCCTGTTTGTTTTGTTATACTAATTGAGGAAGTAAAATGTGGGAGCGGAGTACAGGCGGTACAAACGGAGTGCCACGAGAATTAGGTAGGCACATATCAATTCAATTGCGTTACACCCATGCGGGAGTCAAGGATTCACGCTTAATTTCCTTTAAACAAATCAGCATCTTCTTTTCCCATGCATGATCCTAGCTAGTATTATTTTTGAAGATTCCATAAATCTCCTAAAATCAATCTTACTTTCCCTAAACTTTTCTATTCAGTAATTAGATTCATGCAATGATTATGTTCCCCCGGTTATTAGTGGTTTTCGTCAGATCGGAGGAGAAAGAGAGTTTTCTCGGCGGGGGAATAGGTCCGCTAATTTTGGGCTCGCGCATTCAATATGCGAGCGTGACTTTTCTTTACAAAACATGACCGTGGGGTAAGGTTCCTGAAATGACGTTCCGTGAAATCAGTACTACTACTACTACATTTCCTGCAACAGTTAAAAGGATGCCATGAATCGTTTCAAGCAAAACAGAGAGAGAGGAATCAAAGGAAGAGATAAGGTGGGAAGCTGCTAATTTTCCGGCCAAGTATTTAGTGGCGATGGTTTCAGAACAACACGCTTAATTAACCTTCCTTTAAAATGCGAGATTTTCCCTCCTAATTTTTCTCCCGGATCGTTAAACTAGGCCAGTCTAGTGCTACCCTCCGCCCGACTAAGGATCCGTTTGGTTTAGCTTTCCAACCAGCTTCGCGGTGGCAAACACACAATCTCAACCAAACGCGTTTTTGACCGCACCAAAATCTCCCACCGCAGCTGCTTTTTCCCGTATGATTCCCGCAACCCCTAGCGAGCGGCTTCCATCGCGGTGACAACCAATATTTGCATAAAATTACCCACTGCCATCGAACAAGTCATACCGGTTCGACATTCTATTCCTTCTCCACCCGAGAAAAGCCTCTCTCGTTTCACATCTGGCGCGCGCGGAACAGACGGACAGGCGGCTAGGGTTCCAGTCGCCGTCCCTCCGGCCTGCTCGCCGCCGTCGAGGACACCGCCTGGACCGGCAAGCACCGTTGGCCGAAGCTTCACCTGAGAGCGGACGAGGTAGATGATCCCCTCCACCATCCCTGCTCTCTCGCTCTATCTTGGAAATAAGGCCGATCCGCCGGCACGGCGTCGTGTCTCATGTGCGTATTGTACGTAGTTCTCCGATCCGAGTAGGAATAGAGTTCCACACCGTGTAGGATCAGTGATCGCTCGTATCTACTTGTATATGCAAACATGTCATCGCACTGGTTGATTTCATAGAGGATACCTTGCTAGTTTGCTAACCCCCATGTACTGCTGATTTTTTTTCACACGCAATCATCTAATTGAAGTAATTGAAATATTCCTTTGGTTAACTGAAGTATGGCTGAGAAAGCAGTCTGGGATGAAGCAAATGTCGTGCACTTCATTGCTATTTGCAAACAAGAGATTAGTAATGGGAACAGGCCCTTAGGTTTTTTCAATCCGACTGGTTGGAAAAACCTTGTAGAGAAGTTTGAAGCAAAATCTGGAAAGAAGCTAACAAAGACTCAATTGAAAAATAAATGGGACAATATGAAGAAAGAGTATACGTGGTTCATGGAGTTAAAAAATGCTGCTACTGGACTTGGATGGGATGATACGAAGCAAACTGTTGATGCTTCTAAAGAATGGTGGGATGAACATATTCAGGTAACAATAGTACTAGATTTCTCTTTTTCAGCAGCTATGTATTTATATCTTTGCATTAGCTTACTTATACATTAAATTTCAGAGATGCAACAGTCCCGAGAAAGGTATCAAATGCAACCATATGAGGTACAGGAAGCGTGGACCGAAGCATTTGGATGATCTGCACGCCATGTTTGAGAAGATACATGTAACTGGGGCTACCGCAACCTGTCCTGGAGATATATCCAGTGATGAATGCAGTGATGAGGATGTGGAAGTGGTAAAGAAAACTGATGAAAATCCAGAAGTAAAGTTGGATTCTTTGAAGAAACCAAAAGAAAATAAGAAGCGCAAGGAATCCTCTAATGCCAATGAAGAGAAAGATGAGAAGAGCCCCTTCTTTCGATTGTACAAGAACACATGTCAGAAGATAGGAACTGCAGCTGATAAGATATCCTCAAGTGTTGAAGCATCATCAGCTCTTGCTTCAACCAACAATGTACCTAGCATTACAGATGTTATGCAGATGGTGAAAGATTGTGGGGTGAAAGAGGGAACCGCTTTGATGCACACAGCCACTATGATGATCGTGAAGCCCGAATTTAGGGAGATATTCAGCTTGCTTGAAACAAAAGAAGGACGGTTTGATTTGCTGCAGAGGGAGCATGAGAAGTAGATGAATCATGAGTCGTGTGAACCATTTTATTTCTTGTCGTGTGAACCATTTTATTTCTTGTCGTGTGAACCATATTTGTCTTGTCATGTGAATCCCATTTATTTTTTGGCGTGTGAACCATTTATGTCTTGTTGTGAATGATGTTGCTGCCATGGTTTTATAAAGTGACGTTCTTACTTTCCTACAATGATCTTAACTAAGACATATTTATATGTGTGTAGATGGATGCAAGCATGGCCAAACAAGGACAAGAGAGACTTCAATATCTAGCTGAGCTTTCCGAGCTTGCGCACCAGGCTGCCATCCTTGGCAACATGGGTAACCTCTATACCGAGCGATATTTGCACAAGGACTCATATAGAGAAGCTCCTGAAACTGGACTTCAATGGGTTATGAGGTGCTTTGGTCGTCCTAGATATTTTTACAAGATGTTTCGCATGACCCCTGAGGTGTTCACAACACTCCATGACTTGCTGGTCTCTAGCTATGGTTTGAAATCAACCAACAATGTGTCATCTGTTGAGTCACTAGCCATGTTCTTATGGATCGTTGGAGGCCCCCAAGCATTTGCACAAGCCGAAAACCAATTTACAAGGTCGCTATGGACAGTTCACACCAAGTTCAAGGAAGTATTGTCTTGTTTGCGCAAGTTAGCAAGAGACAACATCAAACCAAGAGATCCTACTTTCAGTACAGAGCATTCAAAGGTTAAGGAAGATCGTTTTTGGCCTCACTTCAAAGGCGCTATTGGTGCTATTGATGGATCACATGTCCCATGTTTAGTTCCTAAAGAGGAGGTGGTTAACCACACATGTCGCCATGGATATACATCACAGAATGTGCTTGCTATATGTGACTTCGACATGAGGTTTACCTTTACGGTTGCTGGTTGGCCGGGATCAGCACATGACACAAGGATCCTAAATCATGCATTAGCAAATTTTCCTTCATTTCCTCTACCTCCTAAAGGTATAAAATAATTATCTATGCTACAAATAATGTCATTTTATTTTTATATGCTGACTCCATGTTAATTTTCAGGAAAATACTGTAGACTGCCCGTGGTCTCGGACGACTCCTTTCCGCGCCAAGGCAGCTGTTGTAGACTGCCCGTGGTCTCGGACGACTCCTTTCCGCGCTAACCGTAGCTTCTTGCCTGAGCAGCTGCTGCCGGCCACCACTCCGACCTGCTGTCCTCTACATCGGGCATCCGCATCCCAAGGGTGCTGTCTTTACCTCACCCAATCCCGCGCCCCAATCGATTTTTACTATTTGCCTACTCAAACGATGACCCATTTGGCACCACCTGCGGGCTGTCTGGCGAGTTCTGCTCATGTCGCCGGAAAGGATGTCGAGGACGTCTAGTCCTCGCCTACGATTCCCCCATATTGCTGAGCTCCCTTCCATCTCCTCTACGTGCTCGATTTGTGCTGATGATGCCTATTTAGTTGCCAGATCTTAACTACTAACAGGTTGGTTACCTGATTCACTAGTCAGTGCAACAATTCATGAATTTTCTTGTTTAAAGGCCTTCATCTTGTTACTGAACGCTATAGATTGCTGGAATGATCATTTTTTTCTAACAGAGAATAACTCCTTTACTTGCTCTGGTTTGGTTTGGACTGATGATGCCATGGATAAGAGCACATCTTTACTGCATTTGATATTAATCTTGTCAACAGAACCTGTTTAGATGTGGTATGTTCAAGCTTTTTCATGTACAATGTGGAGGACAAGTTTTGATGTACATGTAATTATGTAGCCTGTACATTATGGTAAATGTTCTGCCTCCATACCTCATTTGATTGCAATTATGCTGCAATCTGGTTGTTATTTGCGCAGTAAACATGATAGTCCAGTTTCTTGTACAAAATGTCCTCTGTACTCTCCATCTATTGTTGCTTAAGTTTGCTTTTTTTTCCTATTGAATTTAATGTATAGGCAGTACAGAAAGCACACATGTATATGCATTACAGAAAACACACTTATATGCAAAGATGTAAATCCATTCCACTCAATACAAACTTTTTTTGATTGTTTGCTGCTTGTGATGCTTGCACAGTGCCCACACTTGCATATTTCCGGTTCGAAGCGTATTGGATTTTCCTGCCTATTCATAGATTGTTATGTAGGCAAGATTTGGACGGTGATAGTGCTTGAAAGCTAGCTTCTATTTTTTGTTTGGTCATACTACTCACTAGTCATTTCTGTTTCGCTTTTCACTAAGATTTGATTGCTTACATATTGCAGCTATGCGTGGCCACGGCTTCTGTTGCATGTGCGCTGCGTACCGAAACTGGAGTTTCTGGCTTGGCGGCGCTCCTGCTGCCGGGACGGCTTCCCCGGCCAAGTGTGCGCCCCTATAGCCTGTCACTGTTTTCCTGCATCAACGGCATGTGCGTAGACCGATGGTGGTCTCTATGGAAAGGCGCCTCTCCATGCAATCCCGACACACTGAGATCGGTAACTCCCTAGCTCTATCGGGCTTAGTATTTCTGTTAGAATACGAGTACATTCCCGTGCTTGAATATTTCACTATAGGACGGAATTTCTTCAGGATTAGAGCTCCTCCTGCATCTTGCTTCTGCAATGAACCGTCTTTTTATGCTTGTAGCTATGACATCAAATACTGGAGTCGTTTTCATGTTCACAACCAAGCTTGTATATGATGAAAAAGTTGACAACCCACACCATGTATGGATTTCCATGTACGAGCGTACCTGGTTGTGTGCAGTGGGATTTACATATAGCTATGTTGTCAGAATTCTCAACATCATCTGCTTGTGCGTGTTCTGCAGGTCAATGATGCCCACCACTGGTCTCCCGCGCCAACGGAGCGGTCGTAGACTGCCGGTGGTCTCGGACGACGCCTCTCCGCGCTAACCGGAGCTGCTGCCGGCCACCACTTCGACCTGTTGTCCTCGACATCGGCAACCCAAGGTGCTGTATTTACTTTGCCCAGTCCTGCGCCCCAATCGATTTACTACTGTCTACTCGAATGATGACCCATTTGTCACCACCGGCAGGCTGTCCGGTTCTGCTCATGTCACCGCAGAGGATGTCAAGGACGTCTAGGCCTCGGCTACGATTCCCCCATAGTGGTCAGCTCCCTTCCATCTCCTCTACGTGCTCGGTTTGTACTGATGACACCTATTTTGTTGCTAGATCTTAACTACTAACAGGTTGGTTTGCTGATTCATGAATTTTCTGTTCAAAGCCCTTCATCATTTTGTTACCGAACGTTATGGATTAATGGCATTATCCTTTTTTTAACGGGGAATAGCTCTTTTACTTTCTCTGGTTTGGTTCGGACTGATGATACCATGGATAAGAGCACAACATTACTGCATTTGATATTAATCTTGTCAACATAACATTACTACTGAATCTATTCCCTGTCCGTGTCTACTTATCAACTTATCATCGGTTACTATTATTTGGCTTTTACATGCTGACATGTGTTGATAGTTAGACACCGGGTATGTTATGTGCTAATTGTACACCTTCAATTTACTCTGTTTCTGTTTTAAGAGTGACTTGGTTATTTAAACCCTGCCCTGCCTCTGTATATGTCAAGTGTAGCTTTCCCTAAGATTTTCAGTTGGCAATTCCATCTATTGCTGCTTTGACGCAAAATGCAATGTGCAGGGACCTCATAAAGCTCGGCTTCCGGGTCTGCGCCATCGTCTAGAGCATGGACCGGCTATAGTGGGGTAAAGGGAGCTGCTAGTTTGAATCTGGAGTTGGTTGAGAGCTCCTCAAGCAGGCACGGGAGATGGTGCCAGTAGTGCTGGACACAGCGAGTGCTTTAGGTGAGTTTTGGTCCTTCCCCTTTCCCGAGTCTACTCGTGTTCCTGTCATCATGTTGATGAGCTATATTTTGGAGTATGGCGATGGTGGTCATCTGGCAATATATCTTCTAGGTTCTGTTGCTATGAAATTTTGACCTCTAAGCCCTGGTTATTTGTGGTTCATCATTTTATTCTCGGCAATAATTATTGTTGAGAATACTATCACTTAGTCAAAAATGATTAGGTGAATGTTCTGATGTTAGTACTTCTGATAAGCCACTATAATTGATGGTTTTGTGCTGTTGGCCTAAGCTTGATTCTATAATTGGTCCTGAATGCCACTAGTTGGTACTGAAAATTGGAGACTTTACCTTGCCAGATCCTTCGGTGGAGAAACCCAGGAGATGGCGATTCGCTCTGGCTGTTCCGTCTCCAGTGGTGGTGGTGCCGGTCCTCCTAGGATGGCTGGCTACCCACTGGTAGGTTCGGCTCCCTCCCCCGTCCGTCGCCGTGGTGGTGAAACTCGGCCTAGGCTACAACCCTCTCCGGTGAGCTCCTCGTACTTGCTACATAGTGTCACGGCTATCGAGCCGCGGCGATTCTGTGCTTCGCCTTCATGCAGCGTAATTGTTCATTTTTTCCTAGTCGAAAAGTGGGATGATGTTATTGTATCTGTCATGATGCCCATGGTTCAGGAACTATGGTAACCTGCAGTTTGCTGTACTAATGATAGTAGGATAGTGAAAGTTTTGACAATCCATACATATTTCTGCATGTTCAGTCTGTCTTCTCTCCGGTTGAACTATTTTTTGCATGTTCAGTCTGTCTTCTACCCGATCACTATGTGATTCAACTTATTTTCAGTGCCATTTTTGTTTGTCTTTGCTGTGCAACAAGTGCTTCTTTGCGCTAGCAGTTCTATTGAGATATATACTGAACAATCAGCACTCTTTAAGTTCAGGCATCTATGACCCTCCACATACAGAAAGCTGTTTCGTTTTTCTAGGGCAGAGTTCTGAATTCAAGTTTAGCTTTTCGAATCCTCATGCATGATAAATTCAGTTGTGACCCCTGAAATCTTGATAAATAGAAGTATGTCAAGATTACTTGCTGCATCATTTTGCTATAGGCTGCTCAAGTGAAGCATGTTTGTACAACATATAATTCCAGAAACAAAAGTATTTCATTTTCCTCCTCTATAGCCTGATCTGATGGTATCCCCTGACATGTGTGTGCAGCTGTTGCTAGACACCTATCTTGCTGCTCACACTTGAAGCGGTGATTGTGTGGTAACAACCCCGTCACACTTGGCATCCACAAGGTAACTATCTGGTATCTCCAAATCCGTCGCTTTGCCTCCTCTTGTGTTTGCGATTGTACCATGAGATCGTTTGATCTTGATTGTGTGGTTGTGAACGGCAGTTGAGTTAGCATATTATGGGTGTACCAGTGTGTTCTAATCTTTAATCTGGTGTTACGGCGGCGATGTGCTCTGCTGTTATCTGATGGTTAGCGTGATTCATGTTTACGGGACCTGTAGGTTTGTATTCAACTAGGATACATGGTGTTAATTTTATTTCATGTCGACCAGTTCTTTTACTAGCCTGGTGATAGCTCTTGTTACTGGTCAGGTTTTACAATGATTCCTTGTCACTTAAATAGTGATATCCAATCACCCATTTGGTTAGTTACGCGTTCATTGTTTAATATTTTGTTTAGAAGAACAAAAGGTGTTCATTGATTTGTTATGTCATCCTCGAGCTGATCATCTTAAAGTTGCTTTGCACTGCTTAACTTTGTATAGATGGTTGAATATCATAATATTGTCCCTCTCTTAGCATAATGGTGTGTTGAGATTCTTGAGTAGTGATGTGGACGCATGCTGCAGTCTGAATATCTTAGTATTAGGATCTGGTTGAGCCTCTTGTGATGTGGACGCCTGTTGCATTCTGAATAGCTTAGTACCAGTCTACGGACTCGTCCGCGCTGTCATGTTATGACACTTGGTGTGTGCCAAGTTTCTGCCCCTCATTTCATGAAACAAAACTGTTGTTTTTGTTTTGGCTACACAAATCGGTACTCAACAATTCTTTTTGTTTCAGGATTCTGGCTAGTTAGCGCCGCTGAAGGCCCGATCATCCTTGCCTCGGATTCCTGCTGCATGGCTCTCGCCTAGCTCCTTTACGACGTCGTGCAGTGGCCGTCGATGCCGCCCTGGTGGCGGCAACTCGTGTTCATCCGGTGCTCCTGCGCGGCTCCCACCTTTACTAGGCGTGTCTTTCTGATTTGTCGGCTACTTCTACGCCGCCCGCTACGTCTTCGAGTCTGTCGGCCGTTGCTGTAGCAACTGCTTCGGCTATATAATTATGCTTGACGGAGACGCCGTGGTCGCAACTGCAGTGTTTGGTACTTATCTCCTGCTCCCTCCCACTCTGGTGCTCTTGACCTATTTATGGCTCTTAATTTGCCTTTTTATTAATTGCACGCTTTATTTTGATCTGTGGCAGTCATGAAAAATATACTGCCAGTTCCTTTCTTAATTGTGAATACTAATTAGTTTACATATAATTACGGAAACTTTTGGTATTGTTTTGTTGTGTGATGCTTGTTTCCTTGAGACAAACTAACTTGTTTAATACTGAATGGCATGATTAGCTTGACATGCATATTATGCGAGTGATTTAAACCCATATTATGTGGAGTTTCAGTGATCATTTTGGCTAGAAGTTAACTTGTCTCTTTTTCACACCACAAGTCTCTGTGTTGCTGCTTTGCTGGCTGCAGCCTCCTGCGTATCACGTGTGGTTGTAGGCCCGGCTAGCCGGTTTCTTTGACTACTTCCTCCTCCATGTCCGTCCTTGCTGTCGTGCGATGGCGCGAGTTTACCATGCCGTAATCGTGGCAGTGGTGGCCTTCTTCAACGCTTCCGTGTTTTAGGCAAGTTCCCGGTTTTATCTTCTTTTTCCTCTACGTGGCCATGTAGTCATGTTTGTTCTGTGCTCATCGAGCAGATGATATGCTAATTGGTCGTGATGGCACTTTCTAGTCTTTGGCTATAACACAGATGAGTACTGCTTTGGTTCCTTCACTGTGATATTTAGGATTAGGAGGGGTTCGATTTAATTGTGGCCTTCCCCTCCTAGTAGCTTGTGCTTTGTTCTGCACCTTCATCTTGTGGCAGCGGCAGCAGAGAATTTTTTGCTTGTACCCTGCATGTATGGCAGCTACCTGTTCTTGCCCTTGCTCGATATTTAGTTCGATGATGGGATTTTATTGAATACGATGTTCTTTTTAGTAGAGAACAAGGCGTTGATGCTGTAACGTGTCAGTCAATGTAGATACATGCTATTTTTTTGGTTTGTAGGAGGATGATGATATATATTCTGCCGGTTGCTTAGGTTTGGATGCATGCATTTTTTTAATTATATATAGTTGGTGGTAGGGACGGTTGCAATAGGTGCTAAAATGCACAAAGAAATAATTATGTTTTGTTTCCCCTGTTATCTGCGGGTTCCGCTTGGTCTGGTGCAGGGGAGGGCGATGCCGCCGCTGACCGGCTATGTAGTGCGGTGCGGCGATTTCGTTGAATTACGCTGTTCTTTATAGTTTGCTGAATCATGCATGGTTTATGTTCTAGGATTTCTAAGCAGCTTTCTGCTATATTGGATTTGGGTACCGCTATTCCCTTTGTATCTCCAACTCTTTTTTGGTGTTTGTGGATTTTCGTCGGGCGTGAATTTGAGCTTGTATGTGCTGTGCTGGGGTAAGATTTTTCTGGGGGAATTGAAAGCTCGGGAGATAATATGGTCCTCCTTTTTACCTTTCTTGAAGTAGAGGTGCTTCTTTTTCCTTCTAAAATTGTCAACCAGCTTGGTTTGGTTTCTACTTTTATGTCCTGTAATCTGAGCTTATGGTGATTGCTGGCTAAATTCTAAAAGCTTTTTTTCTTTTTCTCTCTGATGAAGTCAATCTCTTCAAAAGCTACGTCTCCTGATACTCTTGCCTTTGTGCAGCAGTTATTATGTACGGAGTAGCTTGTAAACAGCTCGGTTATACCTCTTTAGATTGTAATTGTTCTGGTGAGCAATTAATCTTATTAGCAGGTTCATCTCTTTCATGCGGATTCATTAGGAAGTTACGCGACAACATATATGTGGCTTTGCAGATTTGGATAACTGGTTAGGCTTGGCAACTTGCATGCACATCTTAGTTGAATCTGCATGAGCACCTATCTATCAGTTTATCACTGTCAGTTGTTTTGTCCTGCAGGCATCCTGACCTGTTGGGCGAGAAATTCCTTGTGGTTTGAGAAGGTTGTGGAGAGAGCAGCGCCGGGACTTACATCAGATGCAGATTCTTGTAGCACCGGCAGTTGGAAACGGAGCAGCGGCCGGCGAGGAGTTCTCTGGGTGACTTCAGCATTCTGGCTGGTATCATCGTTGTCTATCTTGTGGTTGTGACTGATCTTCACCTGGATTGCTTGTCTGGTCTTGGGGGCTGTGAAATCTGAGATGTTTTTATAGTCCTAGGGTATGCCGTTTGACAGTTGTGGATCATGTGCCGTCGTTTCTAGCCAGAAGTCCTGAATAACTGTGTGTCATGTTTCGAGGCGAAGCCGTCGTTGATTGTCACATTTTGTGCCGTGTTACTAGATTTATTTTCCCTGCACATGTAGAGAAATGAAGATCAACTTGTGTGTATAATAATGCAAATTAAGTGCCCTGGTGGATTTTTTTTAATGTTATGCCCTGTTGATTACTTATTGGATGAGGAGCTGTTGGGTTATTTGGGTCGTAGATGCAAGTGATCTCTATATGAATCTCTTTGCTGTCTCTCTTCTATGTATGGAATGTTGGGTCAAATAGTCGATTGGAATGTTGGGAGGATTTTCGGACCATAATAACATACGCACTGTATTTTTCGTAGGGGGTCAACAGGTCCCTAAAAACCTTCACCCGTTTTGCCTAAAAAACGCCCATCCAAGCGAGGCCTTATAGCCTGGGCTCGCTTGGTTGAGCGTATATTAGGCAATACGACCGGTATATTTTACGGACATGTGACATCCTCCTAAAATTCCAGCGTAGCGCCGGAATTTTTCACACCTCCGTAACGTGAAACTGGGAACCAAGCGGGGCCTAATTAAACAATTTCGGTTTGGAAAATACTATACCCTCCAGTTGGACCAAACGTGAAGGATTTGTAGGAAACTAATCATGCACGTGACATGATTGTGGGAAACAAATTACTAGGAAAGTTGGAAAGAATCTTGATTTGGAGGAAACTAGTGATCGTGAGATTATCCAAGTCAGCAATCCGCGTCGCTGTGCAATCTCAGCGGTCCAGAAGTTATGTGGGGATTACCATTACGTGATTTGCACTGGTTACGGGAGATCCCATCATTTCCTTGAATTGGGTAGCAGCGCATGTACCGCTCCGCCCGCATGGAATCAATCATAAAATTAATGACATGCCTTGTTTTGGGATTGGTGTTTCCACGGGACCTCCCGCCCGCCCTCCACTATAATCACTATTAACAAAGGAAACTAGTCACGTTATTGTAAAGTAACAGAAAATTTCGGAAAGTAATTACTAATAAAGAATGTTTTTACGAAAAGAGAATTGTAGGCAGCTAATCGCAATCCACGGTCCTGATTCTTAGAGGGTTTCGTGCCTGGTTAAGTCAGCAACATAAAACGGCAATTTGTGTTTCGTCTTGCTGATACTAGATGTAGTCATCGTGTTTAGTAATGTCTCGAGGAAGGAACTATCTCCTACTCCCTCCGTATCAAAATATAGGAGTACATATTTACAGCTTTGAAGATTCAAGTTCAGCATTCTACCAGAGTTGTAAGAGCATATCCAATAACTATGCCAGTGCACGTCAAAGGTCTTGAACTTGTAGGAAAGTGGACATCTGCAGGCACGTTGAACCTGTGAAAAACATATACGCATCATACTGGAAACATGGATCCATGGGACACGAGAATCTTTGTGCAAGTCTTACATGCATCCATGATATATGTAAGAAAGAAAGAAAAAGCTCCCCCCGGAAAATGTTCATTTTGAAACAATGAGGGGTGATCCAGAAAATTTGTTATTAATAACAAGAGCAATATATGTGTGAAAAATTGTCCGACGAGGTCGTTCGTGCACTTCCTTTGTCGACGCGCCTCAGCTCCAGGTGGCCAACGATCGAGCGTCCCTCGCTAACAAGCACTCTGTACGATAGCGTGTCCACGAAGACACATGAATTGTGCTTCACGAAACATCATACTATGAGAAATACGAGAGTCGTTTCCTTCGTAGGAAAAAAAATGTTGACGGATTGAAAGAATCAGGGAGTGATTCGGGGATTTCATCATTTATTGTTAAGAACGATAAATGCGAGTCAGTCGTTTCCTCCGTAGGAATAAAAATGCCGACGGGTTGAAAGGGGTAGGGAATGATTCGGGCATTTCATCGTTAAGAATGTGATCTGCCGGATTAATATCCTAGAAATCAGGGATTTAAACCAGCCACGGCAAGTAGTCACGTATTAGGAAGCCAAATAAATACTCTGACGTGATTTACGCTCCTTCACATGCCATATCTATGCAGTCTCTTGCGTCCATGTCAGCAATCCAGGGGCAGTCGCATCGTGGCCATCCATGGCTGCCAAGAGGGAAACGAAAAATTATCCTCTTCCCGCCATTGCATGCCTCTCCCGTCAGGATTCAAACAGTTTGAAGACCCCTCTCAAACCTCCCTCTCTATAAGTACAAACCCGCCGTCGCCAAATCCGCGTGCGGTTGCGCGTGTGACTTGGCGACTTGGGCGAGCTTGGCGCGAGTCGGGAGGAGGTGAGGTGATGCCGATGTAGTCTCGGTTCAGTCCGTCCGTCCGGGCGCGCGTGATGCAGATGTGCCGCGGGCGCCGATGGATCGGATGATGCAGCATCAGGTTAGTTAAGGATGGATGCGATCTACTAGTGTTTTCTTTCTTTCATTCTTTTTAGATGTATAAATCGTCCAGCAGCATGCATGCAACTTGTGATTGAGCGATAAGAGATTAGTAATTAGAAAGATGTTTGGTTGACGCAAGTGAACGAGAAGAGGAAGAGGGCGATCTGGATCTTGGTTTCATATCTCGGTATGAATACCAGGCGTAGGAAATTAATTAATAACTATTTCAAAGTCCTATGTATACATGGGCTAAATCAAACATATAATTCTGGTAAATTTATATTTAATTTCCTAAATCTACATGCTAAAAAAATCTGACGGGAGAATGTCTCCCATTCATGGCCAAACGAATCCAGGCGCACTGTTTAATTTTTATTTAGTTCCGTGATCAAAGGAGCAAATTCACCGTCCAAGAAAAAGAAAGAAATTAATGGTGAAGAATGTCGACGCCAGCCACTTCCGCCGTACAGTGACGGCGGAATCGGTGGATTCTTCCGCAGCCCCAGAGGGCCACCTCCTCGCCCCATTCCCAGCGGCGGAATCGGTGGATCCTTCCTCCCGCTGGCGCCGACATCAATCCTGCCTCGTCTCCGTGGCCTTTGGGCCATGGAGGCGCGGTGGATCCTGCTCCTTGTCGACGGGAGGGCTCCGTTTATAAGTCTTTTTTTTGAGTTTTGTCATGTTTTGTATCCTATTTAAGAAGGCGAAGCGGCAGCTCCCTGATAATGGAATATAGTTCTATCCGTCTAGCCCCCGTTCTGGCGGTGCATCTAGCGTCGTCGGAGGGTGTGTGGAGGTATGTCTCTGTTGGATTTCGCGGGATTCGGTCGGTGTTTGTCTTCGGTAGATCCGACTGGATCTGGTCATCGTTCGTCTTTGTTCGTATTTGTACAGATTGGTTCCTTCCGATCTACGCTTCTATTCATCGGCGACGGTTGCTCATCTGGTGCGTTAATCCAGTGGGGCCTTAGCACAATGACTTCGCCACTATTTATCACAATCCAGACCCTGTGAAGGAGGTGCGAGGATAGCGTCACACGCCTTTGGCTCGTTCCAGTGCTTATAGTCGTCGCTAGGTGGTCTACGTATCTGGATGTGTAATCTCTGTTACTTCGTACATTCTTTGTACTACCTTGACAGTTGATGAATTGATTGGACGTGTTGTCGCAAAAAAATACAAAATATAATTGTAAACCGGTGAATTCTATACTTTTTTAATGAAAAGATGGATCTCCTACTCATTGCTTTAAAAAATTATATGAGCATTTCTGAGATACTACTGAGCTTATGGGAACATTTTCCCATCGAACTATGTTGTGTAAAGACGGATACTGTTGTGCAAGGGGCGTATCCCCGAGCCAGAAGTCCTCCCAAAAACGTGCACCTTAACCATTCCCAATTTTAGAAAAGACTCGGTTAAAGAAATCATCTTTGAAAAGCATTAAGGCTTTCAAAACTGAAGAATCTGTAGGTTTTACTTGAACTTGTGATAGAGTTTTAGTACCTAAGTACTTGTTTTGGATCAGTTCTTGCCAAACACCCTATTCGTTAAGTAATCTAAACGACCATTTGCCGAGTAGCCACTTTCCTACTAGTGTATTGTGCTGGTTCGTGCTAAAAAGATACATGTCAAACTGAAGGAGGCTCAAACCAGCATTGCAATGAAACATAAAGTGGTAGCTCTCCAATCCAACCGTATATTTAGAAGAAAGGAGGCGTCAAGTACCATGTCAAGTTCAGGCTTCAGCTAGCCGAGCAGGAGGATGTGATGTGGTAGGCCGGAATGACTTGAAAATGGCAAAGAAGAGTTGTGATGTTGCTGATGTGACGCAACACGCTAGAGAAGACCTTTATGCGTCTATGACAACGCCTTTCCAGAGGGGGGATGGAAGACGATGAGGACATACCCCAGTACCTAGATTTAGGACTTCTATATTTTTCGGATCAAGGACCCTGATTACAGTGAAATATATGAGATGAAAATTGTTCTTATGTACACAAGTCTAGACCTGGAACCGCACATGGATCAACGAATTCTGGTACTTGTTGGCTCGGTTGGTAATTTTGTGTGGAAGTTGGCAATTCACGTGGAATCGAGGAAGGGGACAGAAAAGCAGAAAGCCCGGAACCCGATTCTCTTCCAATTCTTGAGGAATTTCTTCTGTCTATTGCAACTATCGAGGAAAGAAACTAGGCAGATCAGTCTCTGGATTTTTGTATTTTATTTGCACGCTGCTTGAGGAAGGTGATTCAAGCAAGTCCACCCGTTTATTATGTTCAAGAATTACTAGTACACTCAATCAAGGAAAGATGCCTAGGAATTGATTACGCGTATGCGTAGGAATTATGAAATTTGGGCAGCGGACTACTGCAACGATTCACATAATTGGATCGGAATTTTTTATTAATGTTACTGTCGACGGTAGTCCGGAACTTGGTACTTCTAGTTATTTTTGCTCCACTGGAATCTACTATGGTCATCAGATTATGCGGAAATTATGCATAGTCTGGAAAAATGAATTTTGGACTTATTTTTATTGGAGATCACATAATGGACTTGTCGTGCAATGTCAAGGAAACATGGATTACTCATTATTCATTGATGATCTCAACCTTCAACTACGTGGATATATTGACGCTATTTGTGATCTTGGTGAAAGGTAATCTATTTTATGTTATGTGTTAATATTTGCTTTTGTAGGTCTTTATGGTGTACAAATGAAACATGATTTAGTACTTGTTATTTATGAAATATGAATACTTTGATGCATTAAGCATTGAAGGAAGGTCTATGGCTAAGGAATTTTCTGTATGAACTGAAAGGTCGTGGAAAGACGCATCATAACCTGTTACTTTGTGATAATATGAGTGCTAAAGTCACAAAGTTTATATGCAACATGAATACACTGAAGGAAGGAATTATTTTATAACCATGCTAATTGTGTGGGAATTCACTTGTTGAAATAAAATGTTTTCAGTCAAGTGGGAGATGTAGAAATTTGTGTCTTGCAACATTTTATTTGTACACTACATTCTCCGGAATTAAACTTCATGTGGAAGTATCATGAAAATAACATGGAACTAATGATGTGGAATTGTACTTCAGGAAATATACTTAAGGAAGCCGGTACGTCTATACTGGAATACAGTGTATGTGAATATGCTGGAATTATACCCGGGACAGTATAGAGTGGAAAGCCAGGTTGTTCATATGTTGGCTATATGAATTGATTAAAGCCTGCGAATTTGAATTATTCAAATTCGGCACGTGACTCATACACGTGTGCTCGTGGGACTAATTGCAGATTGAAACTCCTAGATGGTTACTGATGATCGTGGTTGGTTTGGTTAACCTGGAGTTTCTGGAATAAATATCTGCGGAATTACGGTTTAAATAAAACCGGAATTAGCACTATATAAAGGTCCCTAACCCCTAGCCTCAAATTGATCATTGTGAGCAGCACCACGGAAAAGGGTCGAGGAATAGAGGTTAGACCGGATTAGTGCTAAACCTAACATCTATTAGTATCGTCACGTCCTGATTCTAATACACATCTCGTGATGAGGGACTTGCGCCATTGTTTACGGGAACGAAATTGTTTCGTGTACGACGGTGTCATGTACGATTCTTACGGGAAAGCTCAACACACTCTGGCCGGCTGGTTATTACCACCCAAGCGTAAATCAAGGGATACGCATCATCCATTTAATTGGGAGGATCTATTAGTACCATCACGTCCTGATTCTAATACACGTCTGACGTCTCGTGACGAGGGACCTATGCTCACGGAAAGGATGCTTGAGATTTTTTTGGGAAAAGTTCGAATTCTGACCGAGGTGAGGTGAGGTGAGGTTAAGCGGGAAGATGGGAGGTTTTTATCCATCGCCCACCAGCCGGTATTCTCTCCATCTCCAACATAAATCAAGCAGATTTCTGAAAAAGTCGAAGCACCATACATGTTCAAATCCCAGACGGATTTGTAGGCTATAAATCCGGTTCATAGTGTTCGTTGTACTAATTAAACTACTACTAGTATAGTACATGCTCTTACAAATTAATCAGATATCACATACTCTGGTACTTGAATGGATCGATCTTGTAAATAAATATGGAGGCGATAGCCTCCTCCCTCCTGGCTGATTCAAATCAAATCTAACCATCCTTGTACCACCACGTAGCAACTCAAACCCCTCTCTTGATTAGATTTGATACAAGCCACGCACGCATAAATATGGAAAGGAGTACCACTCGGCCTACCTTTGTTGAGCTAATCATGCATGTACACGTTAATTAGCAACCGGGATTTTTGGAGATTTTTTTTGGCATTAGCTATGCTGCTTTTTTTTTTAAAAAAGGCACCGCACAGCAGATATATGATGATAAAAGGTGCACAGCTATTGTAATGTTTAAATACAGATTTCAACTCGTAACAAGTTGTTCACTTCAAGACAGAAATGCAAGATCGAAAATGAAGATTACAAAGGGAATATTACAGTTCAACCCAACATTACAGAATCTGGTATCACATAAGCCTAAGACAAGAATCCTAAACTAGTGTTGGTCTTTTGTTGGTCTTCTTCACCTAAAACAAGAATCCTAAATATTACAATTCAACTCCACGTCATGTCTTGTGTTGGTCTTTTCTTCTTCACCTAGATGAAAGACACAACACACGAAGACAACAAATTGGATTAAAGGCTTGGATCATGACAAACAGTAGTGAATGTACATGGATCGGGAAGAACAACAATAGTGCAACAGCAGCTTACACAACCATGGTACGCAAAACGAAAATCGCTATGAATTCATCTTGATAGCTAAATAGCCTACATGTTAACATGAGATATATGTGCAGAATCGGCTTAGCTGGGTATTGAAATTGACATGCGACTCAACAACATGAATATAATCTACTCGTTGTTCAGTGGATACAAACAAAAATATGAATATATAACTAGCATGGACAATCACATGCCTTGGAAAGCGGCTATTAGCAGCCTAGCACTAGTCAAACAGAGCAGTGATGCATATGAATACATAACATAGTGAGGTGGCAGAGCAAGGCAAGGAAATCCTCTACCGAGGCCCACTGTATTTTTTTGTCTTGACATATTATCACAAACCCACCTGCCTTGAACCGCGAACCTAAAGCCATGCATGAGACAGTTAATTTTTTTGTTAACTTTCTGAGTTAACAAAGATAAACTGTGCACGCTACAACAATTACAACAGTAGTAGGAATTCTGCATGCAACACCACAATTGCTAATATACAGTGGAAACCATAGCAAGCATTCCAGGAAACGAAGAGTGTCAAGCATGTATAATCCCAAGATCAACTAAAAAAACCATCAAAAGGAGTAAATACTACAGGAAATGATCGGAAATAAATTCCAAGCATTATAGGAAATAAATTGCTTTCCACCACGATGAGGAGAAAAGAGAGAAACCAGAAAATTACCTGTACCCGGAGTCGAAGAAGAAAGCCACAGCTGCCATCGCATGGAGCAGTCAACTCGCTGCCATCCACTTTTCACCTTCACGGCGTTGTGCTGCTCCGTGTACTACTCCAGCGACTACCACTGGTTGAAAAAGCTACCTGCACGACAACGAAGACCGATTCACTTCCATGGCACAAGAAACTATTACTCATAATCAAACAGAAAATATATCCTAATGTAAACAAACTAAGTTTAGAGCTGCCAATGACAACTGAATGACTATTGAGCATACACAAGAATACATGATTTCAACGAATTAAAACAGCCATGAGAACGCATGACTGAACCACCAAGCAAAACCCATGTGTTGTTCCTTTCTAGGAAGTTCCAAATTAGATCCATGGTAGAAACTGGACAGTTCGTCTAAAACTCTAAATTCTACCGCAAGTCCCTATTCCCTGTTTTCATAAAAATGCATGCTCATATGTTCAGACCATTATGCAAAGCAAATGCACTAGGCGTGCAAGACTCCTCATTACTACTGCAGAAATAGAACGATGAACTTTGAAAACAAACTGCCCAGATTCACATTAAAGGCAATCATGTAAGACAAGTGCATGCAGCCATGAAACTCATATACCACAAATACATGCCAGACACAGATGGAAGCAATCAACAGCAAGCAAGCATGGACGTGCTATCACACAGACCAAGATGAGGAGAAAAGAGAGAAACCAGAAATTACCTGTACCCAGAGTCGAAGAAGAAAGTCACAGCTGCCATCGCACGGAGCGGTGAACTCATGGCCATCTAGTTTTCACCTTCATGAATGCCACGGCAATCTGCTGCTCCGTGTACTACTCCAGCGACTACCACTGGTTGGAGAAGCTATCTGCACGACAACAAAGAAGACAGATTCACTTCCATGGCACAAGAAACTATTACTCATCATCAAAGAAAAAAGATAACCTCCAAAGAAGTAGAAAATACACAACCAACTGGAATAAACAACACCATCTATTAACTCGGTGCCAGAGGAGTGTACACAAAAATAGTTCAAGATTTATAACAGATTGCAAGACTGATGTTATTTAACTTAGAACCCAGACCAGACAAGCTTAGCAGACTTATGGTGCAAAAGAGGAAATTGTCATCCAAAACAAGGTATTTAATATGCGGGGAGGTGAGCCGTCTCAATCTTCGTTCAGTCCGGCCGCGATCAGGCTTGATCTCCCTTCTGGCCGCGCGTGCGTGATCGAGATCATACTTGTGCCGCGCGCCGATGGATGGGATCATGCAGCAGCAGCAGGTTAGTTACGGACGGATGGACCTAGTGTCTTGTTTCTTTCATTCAGATTTATTTGATCGTCCAACATGCGTGATGCAACTCGTGTTTGGTTTTATCTTGGGTGAGAAGAGATTACTTAGAAACCACGATGTTTGGTTTAGAGAAGTCAAAAAAGAGAAGACGATCGAAAAGGGCGATCTGGATCTTGGTAATTTCATGTGGCATCAGGTAAGCAGGCATAGGAGATTAACCTGCCCCCGCCCCTCCCGCTCTTCCGCCTCTCCGCCGCGCTCCGCGCACTCGCCACGCGCGTCCCCAACCTGAATGGCCATGTAAAATTTGAGCTTATGGATATTCCATGTTGACTGAATATTATTCTCTTCATGCGCCAACCTGAATGCTCAATTTTGATCAGCTAGTGCTGAGTTATTTCTTGTGTAAATTGAGTAGTAAGTAGCAATGCACGAGACAGTAAAGTTCGTTGCCATGTAATTGCTATGATATGATGATCTAAACAATGAACTACATGGCCACCAAGATTTACTTGCAGCCATCACATGCATGCTACTATTATATGATGAAGTTGTGGACCAATCAGTGGTCATTCCTTGGTTGCTGCTTGGCATCGCTCTAGAGTAGGAGAGCTTGTTTGTGTACATGTCGAGCAAGATTTTCTTGGTCTGTTAATTGTCGTGCATGCATGCAGGCCCTTGCTCTACCAGTGGTAGCACGTTGGAGCGGTAGCGCTGGTGAAGGGGAGAGGAGGTGTCTCTGATGCAGCATTTGCAGCAAGGGAGAGGCGTGGCTGGCCAGGAGCGATCTGGCTGGACATGTTTTTTTTTTGCTTGTACGATATCAAGGTAATCTCACTCTCTCAGACCCTGGTTGCGTGGTGGGTATGTATGCCCTGATCTTCTGTGTATCAAAGACAAGCAGCCTTTTAAAATCTTATGTGTTACGTTCAGGGAATCTGAGCACTAGTTATTGCTGCTAGTTAGTAATATAGAATTAGGATTATTCTTTTCCAGTAGCGCCGCGCTAGTTGGCACTTTAGAATTCTGGATTAGGTTCCAAACAATACTCGAACCCATGTTGCTCGAGTAATGTAGTAAATGAGTGAGTCAATTGTTTGATTAGTAGATGGGTTATAGTAGCGTTTGGGCTCTTGGTGCATATGTTCATTGGATATGCTAAAGTTTGAGCTCCTGGATATACCATGTCAACTGATTGTTCATCTTTTTCATGTGCCAAACAACCTGATTGCTCAACGTTGATCCACTAGGCCTAGTACTGTCTGATAATTGGTTTGTCCTGTACATTTTTGGAGTAGCGAATAAATAAACAGTAGTATTTTTCTTGTAAATCCTCTTGACATCTAATTGATATGATGTATAAAATCTAGTACATGCTGACCAAGTTATTGAGTTTAAATTGTTGTTTTGCTGTAAATATTTGCTTGACCAAAGAGGGTTTGTTTTGTTTATTATCCTGACCTTGAGCTTTGTACTGCAGGGAAGTGTGAGATAGTAAAGCTGCTGGTTTCTTTCAAGAGGAGCTGATGTCCAGCCGTGTCCCTCGCCGACCTGCTGCTTGGCGAGAGACGCTCCAACGGCGGCGGTGGATGACAAGGGCTTCCTCGTACACAAGGTGTTCCAGTATGTACGGCATCACCATCAAGGTTATAATCTCACTCTCCATGTTGGCTTACAGATATATTTACCCCTCTTCATGTTTATTTGTGCAAACCTATGGACACGAGTTTGACATCTTCTTAACATGTGTTTGGTTAAAATATGATGTTTGGATTGTTGTCTGACCTGGTGGTCACTTGTTGCAGCGATGAACTCCCGCCCCAAGCATGGACGACGACCAGCCTTGATTCCTTGGCGCGTTGTGCCGCCGTTGCCTCCCAGGACGGGGTGATCCAAGGAGAAGAGCCATGATGTCCACCAGGAGGCGCATGAGTTGATGGGGATTCTAAAAGGAACCGAAGAGATTAGTCTAGGATAATCTATTTTACTCTGTATGTTGTTCCTGTAGGCAAATATTTGTTGTGCAAAGCTACCTCTGTAGGTGAGCGGAGGGTGTGGCGTTTGGCTGCTCCCGTTCAGCTAGGTACCCTTTATTCAAACTGATATTTTATTCTCACTCCTGAGTAATACTAGAAGCCAAGCTCTCGTTTTTGTATATAGATTTTGCGTAGTTGTTTTATGCTACATATGGCATGTGTGTGTAAAACTATAATCGAAGTGCTTCTTTTTCTGTGGAAAGCTCTGGGCAAAACTATTCTGTCTCCGATGGATACAAATACAATATGTGTATTTCGGTGCATGGTTTGAAGCAAAGGAAAAATTCATTGTTACGTTGACGCATGGTCTGGTCTTATTTCGATGGGTGCAGATTGGAGCCACTCTCCTCTAGCCGATGGTTTCTGTTAGAAGGAGGGTTAAAACAAATGCGTAATTAGTTATAGGGGAAGTCTCGCTCTACTATTTTATTTAGTTCCGTGATCATAGGAGCAAATTCACCGTTGAAGAAAAGAAACAAATTGATGATGAAGAATGTGTGCCACTCATGGCCAAACAAATCAAGGCGCATTGTTTAATTAGTTTTGACTGGAAACGAGGAAACAAAGCGAAAGTTCCCCTTTAATTGTGGACGGAAGGCGATCTCAGGGGGCATGGGATATCAGTGGACGGAAGGCGATAATAGGGGGCGATCGGATCGGAAATTTGCATTGACGTTTAGTTTTCACAGTCTAAAAACAGGAAGGGAAATAGCAATCGGTTGCGGAAATTGAGGAAGGGAGTAGAAATATGGCTACAGCACCATTTTCAAAGGAAAGTAATCGAGTTTTGGCCGATCTCCTCCCTCAGAATAATTGATATGTACGACATCCTCGTTTAATCAAAGGAAATAGGAGTCGCCACGTCACCGATCCGGGGCACGGCGAATCACAGCGATTTGCTCGACGACCAACAAAAACGTATGAGAGAGGTAAACCGAAAATTGATCTTGTTTTTTTCTTCTTTCCCGCCGTAAGCTCTCGGTTGAAATTCAAAAACCATTATTGTTGCCCCCAACCCGGCCGGGTCTATATATATTAGCACACCGTCGCGAGACCCGCGTGCGGTTGCGCGTGTGACTTGTCCAGCTCCGATGTGTGGGGTCCAGTTCCCTTTGCTTCGCAAGGGGGCCATCGCTACTATATTATTTTTATCGATGATTTCTCTCGCTACACTTGACTTTATTTTATGTCTTCTCGCAGTGAGGTTCTCTCTATATATAAGCGTTTCGCTGCGATGGTTCACACTCAGTTCTCTACGCCTATTCGTGTGTTTCGTGCTGACTCTGCTGGCGAGTACATTTCCAAGATGTTGCGCGGTTTTCTTGTACAGCACGGTACTCTTGCTCAGTTCTCTTGTCCTGGTGCTCATGCCCAGAACGGCGTTGCTGAGCGCAAGCATCGCCACCTTCTTGAGACGGCTCGTGCGATGATGATCGCCGTCTCTCTTCCGCCTCACTTTTGGGCTGAGCCTGTTTCCACTTTCACCTATCTCATCAATATTCAGCCTTCTGCTGCTCTGCAGGGTGGTATTCCTCTTGAGCGTCTTTCGAATCGTTCTCCTGATTATTCGGCGCTTCGATTGTTTGGTTGCGTTTGTTATGTTCTTCTAGCTCCACGTGAACGCACCAAACTAACCGCTCAGTCTGTTGAGTGTGTTTTTATTGGATATAGTGATGAGCATAAGGGTTATCGGTGTTGGGATCCTGTTGCTCGTCGGATGCGGATTTCCCGGGATGTGACTTTTGATGAGTCTCGTCCCTTCTACCCGCGTCCATCTTCCTCGACCTTTTCGGTAGACGACATCTCTTTCCTCACCTTTCCCGATACACCTCCCTCAGTGCCTCATATTCCTACTCCTCTCCGACCCACTGTTGATTCGACTCCATCCTCTCCTACATCACCGACGTCTTCTTCTCCCTTGGTGCATGACTCTCCACCTCCATCACCGTCGTCTTCCCCGTCCCCACCTCCATCACCTCCGGTGATTCCTTCTCGTCCCTCTTTTCAGTTCTATTACACCCATCGTCCACGTGTTGTGGATGAGTCCACTGATGCACCGCCTACTTCTGGTGTGTCTTCTTCCTCTTCTCAGCCGACTTATGGTCTTCGGGCTCGGCCTTGTCCTCCCCCTGACCGCTACTCTCCTGACCGCTATGGTCTTTCGGCTGTTGTTGAGCCGACCTCTTATCGTGATGCTGTTGTTCATCCTGAATGGCAACTTGCGATGGCCGAGGAGATTGCTGCCCTTGAGCGCACCGGCACATGGGATCTGGTTTCTCTTCCTCCCCGTGTTCGTCCCATCACATGCAAGTGGGTCTATAAGATTAAGACTCGTTCTGATGGATCTCTTGAGCGTTATAAAGCTCGTCTTGTGGCTCGGGGTTTTCAGCAGGAGCATGGTCGCGATTATGATGAGACATTTGCTCCTGTGGCCCATATGACCACTGTTCGCACACTTCTCGCAGTGGCCTCTGTTCGACACTGGTCTGTGTCTCAGCTTGATCTTAAGAATGTCTTTCTTAATGGTGAGCTGCGTGAGGAGGTTTATATGCAGCCCCCACCTGGGTATTCTTTTCCTAATGGCATGGTTTGTCGTCTTCGCCGTTCTCTCTATGGCCTTAAGCAAGCCCCCCGCGCCTGGTTTGAGCGCTTCGCCTCTGTGGTGACTGCCGCTGGTTTTTCTCCTAGTGCTCATGATCCAGCGTTGTTTGTTCACCTGTCTACTCGTGGTCGGACTCTTCTTCTTCTATATGTTGATGATATGATCATCACTGGTGACGACCCCGAGTATATTGCGTAGGGGAAGGCACGGGGAGGCGTTCTTGTCCTCCGGCTCTCCCTCCGTCTGGTGAAGCTGTGCCAGTGTAAGCTTCATCGGGGAGCTAGTGAGGTTAGTGTTCCCCTTCTTTGGCTGGCCGAAGTTGGGGCTTGTGCTCGTCGGTTGCTCTCCTCCACCTCTGTTTCTCCGACCGGCCGTGGTGGCGAGGGGGGATGCTGGTGGCTGTGGGTGCTCCGGTTTTGGTGGTGGTTCTGGTGGTGGTCTTCTTCGACGTTTCTGCTCTGGCCGGCCGTGGTGGCGAGGGGAGCGGGTGCCGGGAAGTTGCTTGGTGCTGCTGGTGGTGGGCTTGGACGGCGCCGAGTCGGCGGGAAGAAGGGTGGTGCGGGGAGGATGGCGCTGTGGCCGTGCGCGTTCATCGGCATCGGTTTCCGTCGCGGCGCGGCGGACGGCTCTGCGGTCTTCTACAACGAGTGGAGGCGCTCTCTCCTCGGCGGCAGGTGGTACGGCGGCTCCGGCAACGGCTAGGTGTTCCGGCGCGTGGCACGCGGATCCGATCGTGATCTTTCTCGGTGGCTAGGGGTGTTTCTTGCATATTCTGGGTCCTTTTGTAATTTCTTTTCTTCTGTGGACCTGTTTGTAATGTGCTCGAGCTGCCTATTATATGTGGATCGGATCTTTTTTCAAAAAATTACATGTGAAGTAATGCATGATCATGCCACCTAGATTTGTTTTGTTTTGTCTTTCATCATTATTAATGCTAAACGAGGGCCGAGTTGAAACATCAACTAAATATTGGTGATTTACATAACAATTCACACCAAACAGAATAGGCAAAAAAAAATGTTGCCAAGAATCCAAGCAAAACACTCGGCGGACAATAATGACCAAGAAGTTGATTTTTTTTTAACCACCTATCGGAAGAGTTGGTAGCGCCGTTAAGATCTGATTGTACACCGCGTTGTCATGATACATCATTTATAATCATATTGCTTAGTACCATGTTTGTTAAACACAATGTCATTTCTACATGTTCAAATAGCACAACATAAAGTTGAAACACAAACGCGTATTCTATAGTCTCCTTAGAGCAAAAGAAGCAACACTTGTTACATCCATGCCAATTACACTTAGCAAGATGATCCTTGGTGAGCCAAGCCTTAGTAATATATAATTTTTTGGAAACCTAATAATTCCCAGTGCACCGTTAATTGCCTATGGAGTTCCGTTCGCAAGTGTGTATATTCATAAGATCCAAGGACTTGGTCTTCCCTCAGTATTTTGCAAAAGCTCAACTGAAGCATAACCATTGTCTTATTTCATTAAGCTGATTTATTTTTCCTTGTTGGGGTAAGAACTAAAATGGAGTTGTGAGAATTTGTCATTATGCTACACTCTTGTGGTTGTTGGAGTAAGAACTAAAATGGACTTGTGAGAATTCGTAATTATCATACACTCTTGTTGGCTGTAGTGCTCTCGCAATTTGATGATATTCTGTCGTGTATGGTAACAGAGGCATGAAACGAGCCTTGGGCATGCATGGACGCCGACGACGCGCATGTCCTTCCGCACCGCCGACGTCGAGGGCCTGACGCGTGAGCTCGCCGCGTACGACGTGGTCTTCCTGGCCGCGGGCGCCGGCGTCGGGCGGAAGCCCGCGTGATCACGCACCTCGGCCAGCACATGGCCGACGGCGCGGCGCTCGTCGTGCGGAGCGCGCGCGGGGCCCGCGGCTTCCTGTGCCCCGTGGTGGAGCCCGCGGACGTCGCGCGGGGCGGGTTCCAGGTGCTGGCCGTGCACCACCCCGGCAGCGACGACGAGGTGGTGATCAACTCTGTCATCGTCGCGCGCAAGGTGGCCGGTGGATGCTACGCGCTGCCCACGCCGGCCAAGCGCTGCGAGGTGGAGACGGCGGCGCACTGGAGGTTGCCGCCAACCAGCTGTCATCTTGACGCCATGGACGAAATCCGGAGGCGCGCATGGTGATGGAGTGTCTGGTGTGAGGTGACATGGTACGACAGTTTCCATCTAAACTGCCTGCAGGTCGAAGCATAGTTCGAAGGAATAAAAGGCCTCTCCCGTGAGAATGCTTTGGCTAGGACCAAGGTACCTGCATGTATGTCGGATAAAAACAGCAAGCAACGCGAGGCCGGAAAAACGTCGCAATTCAGGTAATAAATCTTTCGAGAATTACCCATGTGCACTGCCCATGTGTTTGTGCGACTCCTTTTTTCTTGTGCTTTGGAAGGGATCCCGCCGCGCGCGGCAGCGTGAGTCCTCAGGTGATCAGGGGGGAAAAAAGGAGAAGCGCCGATCGGAAAATATACGTATACGTGCATGCATCATCAGGTGAGATCGACTGATTTCCCTCAAATCACCACGCACGCGCGCGTGCGAGAAAAGGAAGAAAAAAACAAGAAATTAAGGAAGGAGGCGCTATTTCCTACGCCTGATATTATTCATAGCCAGCCATGAAACCAAGATGAAGATCGCCATCATATTAATTGGACGCGCGATTTAAACGAAACAAATCTGAAAAGAAAACTTCGTAACTTACCTGCTGCGTGATCCATCGGCGAGAAGCTAGCTCGGCACAAGTGTGCGAGAAGAAAAGAAAAACAAAAAAAGGGAGTTGGAGGCGCTATTCATTGATTTCCTACGTACGCCTAGTATTCACAGAGCGCGCGAGATATGAAACCAAGATCCATCGGATCTACCTACGCCGGCCAGGACGTGCACGCCATAAAAAAAGACGAGGATCCAAACACGGCTGGATAGATCTTTCGAAAGTATGCATGTACGCATGGAGTACTCATGACTGCTAGTGCAGGGAAAATGGTAGATCGGCCGGTGACCTGAGGAGGAGCACCACCGCCATCCCACGCCATCGTCAGGCGCGCTCGCCTCACCTCCCGTGCCGTCGCCAAGCTCGCCCAAGGCGCGACAAGTCACACGCGCAACCGCATGCGGCTTTGGTGACCATGGGCTCATATTTATAGAGCCAGTCAAGAGTCGAGCGTAATTTTTTTTGAACCGTGAAGAAAAATAAGGCGGGAAAGTCTAGAGTTTGGTTCTCTCCCCTGTTTGTTTTGTTATACTAATTGAGGAAGTAAAATGTGGGAGCGGAGTACAGGCGGTACAAACGGAGTGCCACGAGAATTAGGTAGGCACATATCAATTCAATTGCGTTACACCCATGCCGGGAGTCAAGGATTCACGCTTAATTTCCTTTAAACAAATCAGCATCTTCTTTTCCCATGCATGATCCTAGCTAGTATTATTTTTGAAGATTCCATAAATCTCCTAAAATCAATCTTACTTTCCCTAAACTTTTCTATTCAGTAATTAGATTCATGCAATGATTATGTTCCCCCGGTTATTAGTGGTTTTCGTCAGATCGGAGGAGAAAGAGAGTTTTCTCGGCGGGGGAATAGGTCCGCTAATTTTGGGCTCGCGCATTCAATATGCGAGCGTGACTTTTCTTTACAAAACATGACCGTGGGGTAAGGTTCCTGAAATGACGTTCCGTGAAATCAGTACTACTACTACTACATTTCCTGCAACAGTTAAAAGGATGCCATGAATCGTTTCAAGCAAAACAGAGAGAGAGGAATCAAAGGAAGAGATAAGGTGGGAAGCTGCTAATTTTCCGGCCAAGTATTTAGTGGCGATGGTTTCAGAACAACACGCTTAATTAACCTTCCTTTAAAATGCGAGATTTTCCCTCCTAATTTTTCTCCCGGATCGTTAAACTAGGCCAGTCTAGTGCTACCCTCCGCCCGACTAAGGATCCGTTTGGTTTAGCTTTCCAACCAGCTTCGCGGTGGCAAACACACAATCTCAACCAAACGCGTTTTTGACCGCACCAAAATCTCCCACCGCAGCTGCTTTTTCCCGTATGATTCCCGCAACCCCTAGCGAGCGGCTTCCATCGCGGTGACAACCAATATTTGCATAAAATTACCCACTGCCATCGAACAAGTCATACCGGTTCGACATTCTATTCCTTCTCCACCCGAGAAAAGCCTCTCTCGTTTCACATCTGGCGCGCGCGGAACAGACGGACAGGCGGCTAGGGTTCCAGTCGCCGTCCCTCCGGCCTGCTCGCCGCCGTCGAGGACACCGCCTGGACCGGCAAGCACCGTTGGCCGAAGCTTCACCTGAGAGCGGACGAGGTAGATGATCCCCTCCACCATCCCTGCTCTCTCGCTCTATCTTGGAAATAAGGCCGATCCGCCGGCACGGCGTCGTGTCTCATGTGCGTATTGTACGTAGTTCTCCGATCCGAGTAGGAATAGAGTTCCACACCGTGTAGGATCAGTGATCGCTCGTATCTACTTGTATATGCAAACATGTCATCGCACTGGTTGATTTCATAGAGGATACCTTGCTAGTTTGCTAACCCCCATGTACTGCTGATTTTTTTTCACACGCAATCATCTAATTGAAGTAATTGAAATATTCCTTTGGTTAACTGAAGTATGGCTGAGAAAGCAGTCTGGGATGAAGCAAATGTCGTGCACTTCATTGCTATTTGCAAACAAGAGATTAGTAATGGGAACAGGCCCTTAGGTTTTTTCAATCCGACTGGTTGGAAAAACCTTGTAGAGAAGTTTGAAGCAAAATCTGGAAAGAAGCTAACAAAGACTCAATTGAAAAATAAATGGGACAATATGAAGAAAGAGTATACGTGGTTCATGGAGTTAAAAAATGCTGCTACTGGACTTGGATGGGATGATACGAAGCAAACTGTTGATGCTTCTAAAGAATGGTGGGATGAACATATTCAGGTAACAATAGTACTAGATTTCTCTTTTTCAGCAGCTATGTATTTATATCTTTGCATTAGCTTACTTATACATTAAATTTCAGAGATGCAACAGTCCCGAGAAAGGTATCAAATGCAACCATATGAGGTACAGGAAGCGTGGACCGAAGCATTTGGATGATCTGCACGCCATGTTTGAGAAGATACATGTAACTGGGGCTACCGCAACCTGTCCTGGAGATATATCCAGTGATGAATGCAGTGATGAGGATGTGGAAGTGGTAAAGAAAACTGATGAAAATCCAGAAGTAAAGTTGGATTCTTTGAAGAAACCAAAAGAAAATAAGAAGCGCAAGGAATCCTCTAATGCCAATGAAGAGAAAGATGAGAAGAGCCCCTTCTTTCGATTGTACAAGAACACATGTCAGAAGATAGGAACTGCAGCTGATAAGATATCCTCAAGTGTTGAAGCATCATCAGCTCTTGCTTCAACCAACAATGTACCTAGCATTACAGATGTTATGCAGATGGTGAAAGATTGTGGGGTGAAAGAGGGAACCGCTTTGATGCACACAGCCACTATGATGATCGTGAAGCCCGAATTTAGGGAGATATTCAGCTTGCTTGAAACAAAAGAAGGACGGTTTGATTTGCTGCAGAGGGAGCATGAGAAGTAGATGAATCATGAGTCGTGTGAACCATTTTATTTCTTGTCGTGTGAACCATTTTATTTCTTGTCGTGTGAACCATATTTGTCTTGTCATGTGAATCCCATTTATTTTTTGGCGTGTGAACCATTTATGTCTTGTTGTGAATGATGTTGCTGCCATGGTTTTATAAAGTGACGTTCTTACTTTCCTACAATGATCTTAACTAAGACATATTTATATGTGTGTAGATGGATGCAAGCATGGCCAAACAAGGACAAGAGAGACTTCAATATCTAGCTGAGCTTTCCGAGCTTGCGCACCAGGCTGCCATCCTTGGCAACATGGGTAACCTCTATACCGAGCGATATTTGCACAAGGACTCATATAGAGAAGCTCCTGAAACTGGACTTCAATGGGTTATGAGGTGCTTTGGTCGTCCTAGATATTTTTACAAGATGTTTCGCATGACCCCTGAGGTGTTCACAACACTCCATGACTTGCTGGTCTCTAGCTATGGTTTGAAATCAACCAACAATGTGTCATCTGTTGAGTCACTAGCCATGTTCTTATGGATTGTTGGAGGCCCCCAAGCATTTGCACAAGCCGAAAACCAATTTACAAGGTCGCTATGGACAGTTCACACCAAGTTCAAGGAAGTATTGTCTTGTTTGCGCAAGTTAGCAAGAGACAACATCAAACCAAGAGATCCTACTTTCAGTACAGAGCATTCAAAGGTTAAGGAAGATCGTTTTTGGCCTCACTTCAAAGGCGCTATTGGTGCTATTGATGGATCACATGTCCCATGTTTAGTTCCTAAAGAGGAGGTGGTTAACCACACATGTCGCCATGGATATACATCACAGAATGTGCTTGCTATATGTGACTTCGACATGAGGTTTACCTTTACGGTTGCTGGTTGGCCGGGATCAGCACATGACACAAGGATCCTAAATCATGCATTAGCAAATTTTCCTTCATTTCCTCTACCTCCTAAAGGTATAAAATAATTATCTATGCTACAAATAATGTCATTTTATTTTTATATGCTGACTCCATGTTAATTTTCAGGAAAATACTACCTTGTTGACTCCGGTTATCCAAATCGAATTGGATACCTTGCTCCTTTCAAAGGGAGTACGTACCATCTACCAGAGTTCCGTCTTCGCCGTGGGCGTCCACCTCAAGGGAAGTACGAGATATTCAATTTTCTGCATTCATCACTTCGCAATGTCATTGAGCGTGCATTTGGCGTCTTGAAGCAAAAGTGGCGTATATTGAAGGCCATGCCAAGTTTCTCACCTCGTACACAAAAGCATATCATTCTTGCTTGCATGGCGTTGCACAATTTCATTCGCGATAGCAAATTGCGTGATAGGGAGTTTGATAAGTGCGATCAAGATGAGGATTATATACCTGGAGCAGCACGTGCAACACCACATACACAAGGGGATGACGTTCTAGAAGGGGAGAATGAGGAATCCATGAACGATATTCGGAGTAGGATAGCCGATGCTTTGCTTGCGGCAAGAGCGGAATAGGATATCTTGTGCTGAAAGAGGAGATTATCATGTCAACCATGTCTTTTGTGTGATCCGTAAGTCTTTTGTAATAATTTGAGACGTCACATTCTATTCATATATTATCTATGATTTGAGAGGATATATTCTTTTGTACATGCATTGAAAGGTAGCAGCAGATTGCCTACTTGCATGCAAAGCTAGCAGGAGGTCGATCCAATCAAGCTGCTTGCTTGTAGTATGTATGTACGTACGTAAATCTCCTGTAAGAAATCTTTTGCCAAGTTCCGGGATGGTTATGATGATTTCCGGCGAGGTTTTGGCCATCTCCGGCGAGGTCCGGCCAACTCCTGCTAGGGTCCGGCAATATCAAAGTGGTCAGAGGCGTTCCAGCGCGACTCCGGCAAGGTCCGACATCTCTTCCCTATCTCCGGCGAGGTTTCGATGAAATCTGACCAACTCCGGTGTGGGTCCGGCGATATCAAGGTGGCCGGAAGCGGTCCGGCGCGACTCCAGCAATGTCCAGCGTGTCTTCACCTATCCCCGGCAAGATTTCGGCGAGGTCCGGCCAACTCCGGCGAGGGTCTGGCGATATCAAGGTGGCCGGAGGTGGTCCGGCGTGGTGGACCGGCGAGGCGTACAACTCTGGCTAGAAATTCCGAAGGCTCTCCCACGATGATTCGAATAAAATTCACAGTTTCACAGTTGTTTCAGCCAAACGACTTTCAGCTTTGCCACAGTTCTCATCTCACAGCTGATTTTTCACAGCTCACAGTTCACAGCAGCTTTTTTGAAATCCGCAGCTCAACCAAACACACCCTAAGATTTTCACGCACGTATTTGTAGGCCGGTCGTCGAGATGGTAAGAGGCCGGACGTGCCTTCTCGGCACAATGTTTTTTCAACGAAAAGAGAGAGCCAGAATTTTCTCCCCGGGAAGATGATCTATTTTTTGGTTCATGTATTCAAGTATTTTCTGGCCTAAGGATGCGAACGTGACTTTCCCTTTAAAAACCAACAGCGCCGCATGATCAGTTTCATAAAATTTCCTTTCGTGAACATCATACTTGATTAATTTCCGGGATTCTTAATCACGGGATTCTCAGTTATTCTGTTACACACAAATCCATGATTAGTTTCCGTAGTGATCCCTTGCATGGCGCACTCACAGGTAAGATCGGTTGGGCTAATTTTTTTTATCAGACTGCTACTACTACTACTATGCATGAACGAGAGGAGTGCAATCCGTGTAAAAAGGAATTGCCATCCATGATTTGGCCGTCGTGCGTTTCAAACAGAAGAGATATTCCCTCCTGGTTTTCCTCGGGATTAATTAGTCCACCTTGGTCATTATTTACAAACAAAAGAAGCATCCAATAATTGCATGGACCATCTTTTCACTAAACCCTGATGACAATCTCGGAACTAATCAAGAGGGCTTTTTTTTTTGTGCACCTCTTACGGTGGATGCAAAAATATTCTAGGACCTAAAAGCAGCAGCTACGGCGTGCACCCGGAGACTTGCCCTTTGACATGCATTTGGACCATTACAAAATGGATTATCTCCATGTTCTCAAAAAAAAAAAAAGGATTATCTCCATCACCTATGTTCAACTTCAATATCAACTTCAGGACTAGAGTCTCCGTCTACAACAAACAAGGGCAATAGAGAACACCATGCAGCAACCACGAAAAAAATCAATCCTCCAAATAAGCACAAGATAGATTGATGCTAATCATGATTTCACCAGATGAAGCTAATGACATGAATCGGCCAAACCTTTCTGGGATACCTGATAGCTTGATTGATATCTTGGGTGCTATTAGCACACGTACAACACAGAATATAACCTCAAGTTGTACCGTGAAGAAAACACCACTCCGAGTTATGCCGATGTAGTCTCGGTTCAGTCCGTCCGTCCGGGCGCGCGTGATGCAGATGTGCCGCGGGCGCCGATGGATCGGATGATGCAGCATCAGGTTAGTTAAGGATGGATGCGATCTACTAGTGTTTTCTTTCTTTCATTCTTTTTAGATGTATAAATCGTCCAGCAGCATGCATGCAACTTGTGATTGAGCGATAAGAGATTAGTAATTAGAAAGATGTTTGGTTGACGCAAGTGAACGAGAAGAGGAAGAGGGCGATCAGGATCTTGGTTTCATATCTCGGTATGAATACCAGGCGTAGGAAATTAATTAATAACTATTTCAAAGTCCTATGTATACATGGGCTAAATCAAACATATAATTCTGGTAAATTTATATTTAATTTCCTAAATCTACATGCTAAAAAAATCTGACGGGAGAATGTCTCCCATTCATGGCCAAACGAATCCAGGCGCACTGTTTAATTTTTATTTAGTTCCGTGATCAAAGGAGCAAATTCACCGTCCAAGAAAAAGAAAGAAATTAATGGTGAAGAATGTCGACGCCAGCCACTTCCGCCGTACAGTGACGGCGGAATCGGTGGATTCTTCCGCAGCCCCAGAGGGCCACCTCCTCGCCCCATTCCCAGGGCGGAATCGGTGGATCCTTCCTCCCGCTGGCGCCGACATCAATCCTGCCTCGTCTCCGTGGCCTTTGGGCCATGGAGGCGCGGTGGATCCTGCTCCTTGTCGACGGGAGGGCTCCGTTTATAAGTCTTTTTTTTGAGTTTTGTCATGTTTTGTATCCTATTTAAGAAGGCGAAGCGGCAGCTCCCTGATAATGGAATATAGTTCTATCCGTCTAGCCCCCGTTCTGGCGGTGCATCTAGCGTCGTCGGAGGGTGTGTGGAGGTATGTCTCTGTTGGATTTCGCGGGATTCGGTCGGTGTTTGTCTTCGGTAGATCCGACTGGATCTGGTCATCGTTCGTCTTTGTTCGTATTTGTACAGATTGGTTCCTTCCGATCTACGCTTCTATTCATCGGCGACGGTTGCTCATCTGGTGCGTTAATCCAGTGGGGCCTTAGCACAATGACTTCCCACTATTTATCACAATCCAGACCCTGTGAAGGAGGTGCGAGGATAGCGTCACACGCCTTTGGCTCGTTCCAGTGCTTATAGTCGTCGCTAGGTGGTCTACGTATCTGGATGTGTAATCTCTGTTACTTCGTACATTCTTTGTACTACCTTGACAGTTGATGAATTGATTGGACGTGTTGTCGCAAAAAAATACAAAATATAATTGTAAACCGGTGAATTCTATACTTTTTTAATGAAAAGATGGATCTCCTACTCATTGCTTTAAAAAATTATATGAGCATTTCTGAGATACTACTGAGCTTATGGGAACATTTTCCCATCGAACTATGTTGTGTAAAGACGGATACTGTTGTGCAAGGGGCGTATCCCCGAGCCAGAAGTCCTCCCAAAAACGTGCACCTTAACCATTCCCAATTTTAGAAAAGACTCGGTTAAAGAATCATCTTTGAAAAGCATTAAGGCTTTCAAAACTGAAGAATCTGTAGGTTTTACTTGAACTTGTGATAGAGTTTTAGTACCTAAGTACTTGTTTTGGATCAGTTCTTGCCAAACACCCTATTCGTTAAGTAATCTAAACGACCATTTGCCGAGTAGCCACTTTCCTACTAGTGTATTGTGCTGGTTCGTGCTAAAAAGATACATGTCAAACTGAAGGAGGCTCAAACCAGCATTGCAATGAAACATAAAGTGGTAGCTCTCCAATCCAACCGTATATTTAGAAGAAAGGAGGCGTCAAGTACCATGTCAAGTTCAGGCTTCAGCTAGCCGAGCAGGAGGATGTGATGTGGTAGGCCGGAATGACTTGAAAATGGCAAAGAAGAGTTGTGATGTTGCTGATGTGACGCAACACGCTAGAGAAGACCTTTATGCGTCTATGACAACGCCTTTCCAGAGGGGGGATGGAAGACGATGAGGACATACCCCAGTACCTAGATTTAGGACTTCTATATTTTTCGGATCAAGGACCCTGATTACAGTGAAATATATGAGATGAAAATTGTTCTTATGTACACAAGTCTAGACCTGGAACCGCACATGGATCAACGAATTCTGGTACTTGTTGGCTCGGTTGGTAATTTTGTGTGGAAGTTGGCAATTCACGTGGAATCGAGGAAGGGGACAGAAAAGCAGAAAGCCCGGAACCCGATTCTCTTCCAATTCTTGAGGAATTTCTTCTGTCTATTGCAACTATCGAGGAAAGAAACTAGGCAGATCAGTCTCTGGATTTTTGTATTTTATTTGCACGCTGCTTGAGGAAGGTGATTCAAGCAAGTCCACCCGTTTATTATGTTCAAGAATTACTAGTACACTCAATCAAGGAAAGATGCCTAGGAATTGATTACGCGTATGCGTAGGAATTATGAAATTTGGGCAGCGGACTACTGCAACGATTCACATAATTGGATCGGAATTTTTTATTAATGTTACTGTCGACGGTAGTCCGGAACTTGGTACTTCTAGTTATTTTTGCTCCACTGGAATCTACTATGGTCATCAGATTATGCGGAAATTATGCATAGTCTGGAAAAATGAATTTTGGACTTATTTTTATTGGAGATCACATAATGGACTTGTCGTGCAATGTCAAGGAAACATGGATTACTCATTATTCATTGATGATCTCAACCTTCAACTACGTGGATATATTGACGCTATTTGTGATCTTGGTGAAAGGTAATCTATTTTATGTTATGTGTTAATATTTGCTTTTGTAGGTCTTTATGGTGTACAAATGAAACATGATTTAGTACTTGTTATTTATGAAATATGAATACTTTGATGCATTAAGCATTGAAGGAAGGTCTATGGCTAAGGAATTTTCTGTATGAACTGAAAGGTCGTGGAAAGACGCATCATAACCTGTTACTTTGTGATAATATGAGTGCTAAAGTCACAAAGTTTATATGCAACATGAATACACTGAAGGAAGGAATTATTTTATAACCATGCTAATTGTGTGGGAATTCACTTGTTGAAATAAAATGTTTTCAGTCAAGTGGGAGATGTAGAAATTTGTGTCTTGCAACATTTTATTTGTACACTACATTCTCCGGAATTAAACTTCATGTGGAAGTATCATGAAAATAACATGGAACTAATGATGTGGAATTGTACTTCAGGAAATATACTTAAGGAAGCCGGTACGTCTATACTGGAATACAGTGTATGTGAATATGCTGGAATTATACCCGGGACAGTATAGAGTGGAAAGCCAGGTTGTTCATATGTTGGCTATATGAATTGATTAAAGCCTGCGAATTTGAATTATTCAAATTCGGCACGTGACTCATACACGTGTGCTCGTGGGACTAATTGCAGATTGAAACTCCTAGATGGTTACTGATGATCGTGGTTGGTTTGGTTAACCTGGAGTTTCTGGAATAAATATCTGCGGAATTACGGTTTAAATAAAACCGGAATTAGCACTATATAAAGGTCCCTAACCCCTAGCCTCAAATTGATCATTGTGAGCAGCACCACGGAAAAGGGTCGAGGAATAGAGGTTAGACCGGATTAGTGCTAAACCTAACATCTATTAGTATCGTCACGTCCTGATTCTAATACACATCTCGTGATGAGGGACTTGCGCCATTGTTTACGGGAACGAAATTGTTTCGTGTACGACGGTGTCATGTACGATTCTTACGGGAAAGCTCAACACACTCTGGCCGGCTGGTTATTACCACCCAAGCGTAAATCAAGGGATACGCATCATCCATTTAATTGGGAGGATCTATTAGTACCATCACGTCCTGATTCTAATACACGTCTGACGTCTCGTGACGAGGGACCTATGCTCACGGAAAGGATGCTTGAGATTTTTTTGGGAAAAGTTCGAATTCTGACCGAGGTGAGGTGAGGTGAGGTTAAGCGGGAAGATGGGAGGTTTTTATCCATCGCCCACCAGCCGGTATTCTCTCCATCTCCAACATAAATCAAGCAGATTTCTGAAAAAGTCGAAGCACCATACATGTTCAAATCCCAGACGGATTTGTAGGCTATAAATCCGGTTCATAGTGTTCGTTGTACTAATTAAACTACTACTAGTATAGTACATGCTCTTACAAATTAATCAGATATCACATACTCTGGTACTTGAATGGATCGATCTTGTAAATAAATATGGAGGCGATAGCCTCCTCCCTCCTGGCTGATTCAAATCAAATCTAACCATCCTTGTACCACCACGTAGCAACTCAAACCCCTCTCTTGATTAGATTTGATACAAGCCACGCACGCATAAATATGGAAAGGAGTACCACTCGGCCTACCTTTGTTGAGCTAATCATGCATGTACACGTTAATTAGCAACCGGGATTTTTGGAGATTTTTTTTGGCATTAGCTATGCTGCTTTTTTTTTTAAAAAAGGCACCGCACAGCAGATATATGATGATAAAAGGTGCACAGCTATTGTAATGTTTAAATACAGATTTCAACTCGTAACAAGTTGTTCACTTCAAGACAGAAATGCAAGATCGAAAATGAAGATTACAAAGGGAATATTACAGTTCAACCCAACATTACAGAATCTGGTATCACATAAGCCTAAGACAAGAATCCTAAACTAGTGTTGGTCTTTTGTTGGTCTTCTTCACCTAAAACAAGAATCCTAAATATTACAATTCAACTCCACGTCATGTCTTGTGTTGGTCTTTTCTTCTTCACCTAGATGAAAGACACAACACACGAAGACAACAAATTGGATTAAAGGCTTGGATCATGACAAACAGTAGTGAATGTACATGGATCGGGAAGAACAACAATAGTGCAACAGCAGCTTACACAACCATGGTACGCAAAACGAAAATCGCTATGAATTCATCTTGATAGCTAAATAGCCTACATGTTAACATGAGATATATGTGCAGAATCGGCTTAGCTGGGTATTGAAATTGACATGCGACTCAACAACATGAATATAATCTACTCGTTGTTCAGTGGATACAAACAAAAATATGAATATATAACTAGCATGGACAATCACATGCCTTGGAAAGCGGCTATTAGCAGCCTAGCACTAGTCAAACAGAGCAGTGATGCATATGAATACATAACATAGTGAGGTGGCAGAGCAAGGCAAGGAAATCCTCTACCGAGGCCCACTGTATTTTTTTGTCTTGACATATTATCACAAACCCACCTGCCTTGAACCGCGAACCTAAAGCCATGCATGAGACAGTTAATTTTTTTGTTAACTTTCTGAGTTAACAAAGATAAACTGTGCACGCTACAACAATTACAACAGTAGTAGGAATTCTGCATGCAACACCACAATTGCTAATATACAGTGGAAACCATAGCAAGCATTCCAGGAAACGAAGAGTGTCAAGCATGTATAATCCCAAGATCAACTAAAAAAACCATCAAAAGGAGTAAATACTACAGGAAATGATCGGAAATAAATTCCAAGCATTATAGGAAATAAATTGCTTTCCACCACGATGAGGAGAAAAGAGAGAAACCAGAAAATTACCTGTACCCGGAGTCGAAGAAGAAAGCCACAGCTGCCATCGCATGGAGCAGTCAACTCGCTGCCATCCACTTTTCACCTTCACGGCGTTGTGCTGCTCCGTGTACTACTCCAGCGACTACCACTGGTTGAAAAAGCTACCTGCACGACAACGAAGACCGATTCACTTCCATGGCACAAGAAACTATTACTCATAATCAAACAGAAAATATATCCTAATGTAAACAAACTAAGTTTAGAGCTGCCAATGACAACTGAATGACTATTGAGCATACACAAGAATACATGATTTCAACGAATTAAAACAGCCATGAGAACGCATGACTGAACCACCAAGCAAAACCCATGTGTTGTTCCTTTCTAGGAAGTTCCAAATTAGATCCATGGTAGAAACTGGACAGTTCGTCTAAAACTCTAAATTCTACCGCAAGTCCCTATTCCCTGTTTTCATAAAAATGCATGCTCATATGTTCAGACCATTATGCAAAGCAAATGCACTAGGCGTGCAAGACTCCTCATTACTACTGCAGAAATAGAACGATGAACTTTGAAAACAAACTGCCCAGATTCACATTAAAGGCAATCATGTAAGACAAGTGCATGCAGCCATGAAACTCATATACCACAAATACATGCCAGACACAGATGGAAGCAATCAACAGCAAGCAAGCATGGACGTGCTATCACACAGACCAAGATGAGGAGAAAAGAGAGAAACCAGAAATTACCTGTACCCAGAGTCGAAGAAGAAAGTCACAGCTGCCATCGCACGGAGCGGTGAACTCATGGCCATCTAGTTTTCACCTTCATGAATGCCACGGCAATCTGCTGCTCCGTGTACTACTCCAGCGACTACCACTGGTTGGAGAAGCTATCTGCACGACAACAAAGAAGACAGATTCACTTCCATGGCACAAGAAACTATTACTCATCATCAAAGAAAAAAGATAACCTCCAAAGAAGTAGAAAATACACAACCAACTGGAATAAACAACACCATCTATTAACTCGGTGCCAGAGGAGTGTACACAAAAATAGTTCAAGATTTATAACAGATTGCAAGACTGATGTTATTTAACTTAGAACCCAGACCAGACAAGCTTAGCAGACTTATGGTGCAAAAGAGGAAATTGTCATCCAAAACAAGGTATTTAATATGCGGGGAGGTGAGCCGTCTCAATCTTCGTTCAGTCCGGCCGCGATCAGGCTTGATCTCCCTTCTGGCCGCGCGTGCGTGATCGAGATCATACTTGTGCCGCGCGCCGATGGATGGGATCATGCAGCAGCAGCAGGTTAGTTACGGACGGATGGACCTAGTGTCTTGTTTCTTTCATTCAGATTTATTTGATCGTCCAACATGCGTGATGCAACTCGTGTTTGGTTTTATCTTGGGTGAGAAGAGATTACTTAGAAACCACGATGTTTGGTTTAGAGAAGTCAAAAAAGAGAAGACGATCGAAAAGGGCGATCTGGATCTTGGTAATTTCATGTGGCATCAGGTAAGCAGGCATAGGAGATTAACCTGCCCCCGCCCCTCCCGCTCTTCCGCCTCTCCGCCGCGCTCCGCGCACTCGCCACGCGCGTCCCCAACCTGAATGGCCATGTAAAATTTGAGCTTATGGATATTCCATGTTGACTGAATATTATTCTCTTCATGCGCCAACCTGAATGCTCAATTTTGATCAGCTAGTGCTGAGTTATTTCTTGTGTAAATTGAGTAGTAAGTAGCAATGCACGAGACAGTAAAGTTCGTTGCCATGTAATTGCTATGATATGATGATCTAAACAATGAACTACATGGCCACCAAGATTTACTTGCAGCCATCACATGCATGCTACTATTATATGATGAAGTTGTGGACCAATCAGTGGTCATTCCTTGGTTGCTGCTTGGCATCGCTCTAGAGTAGGAGAGCTTGTTTGTGTACATGTCGAGCAAGATTTTCTTGGTCTGTTAATTGTCGTGCATGCATGCAGGCCCTTGCTCTACCAGTGGTAGCACGTTGGAGCGGTAGCGCTGGTGAAGGGGAGAGGAGGTGTCTCTGATGCAGCATTTGCAGCAAGGGAGAGGCGTGGCTGGCCAGGAGCGATCTGGCTGGACATGTTTTTTTTTTGCTTGTACGATATCAAGGTAATCTCACTCTCTCAGACCCTGGTTGCGTGGTGGGTATGTATGCCCTGATCTTCTGTGTATCAAAGACAAGCAGCCTTTTAAAATCTTATGTGTTACGTTCAGGGAATCTGAGCACTAGTTATTGCTGCTAGTTAGTAATATAGAATTAGGATTATTCTTTTCCAGTAGCGCCGCGCTAGTTGGCACTTTAGAATTCTGGATTAGGTTCCAAACAATACTCGAACCCATGTTGCTCGAGTAATGTAGTAAATGAGTGAGTCAATTGTTTGATTAGTAGATGGGTTATAGTAGCGTTTGGGCTCTTGGTGCATATGTTCATTGGATATGCTAAAGTTTGAGCTCCTGGATATACCATGTCAACTGATTGTTCATCTTTTTCATGTGCCAAACAACCTGATTGCTCAACGTTGATCCACTAGGCCTAGTACTGTCTGATAATTGGTTTGTCCTGTACATTTTTGGAGTAGCGAATAAATAAACAGTAGTATTTTTCTTGTAAATCCTCTTGACATCTAATTGATATGATGTATAAAATCTAGTACATGCTGACCAAGTTATTGAGTTTAAATTGTTGTTTTGCTGTAAATATTTGCTTGACCAAAGAGGGTTTGTTTTGTTTATTATCCTGACCTTGAGCTTTGTACTGCAGGGAAGTGTGAGATAGTAAAGCTGCTGGTTTCTTTCAAGAGGAGCTGATGTCCAGCCGTGTCCCTCGCCGACCTGCTGCTTGGCGAGAGACGCTCCAACGGCGGCGGTGGATGACAAGGGCTTCCTCGTACACAAGGTGTTCCAGTATGTACGGCATCACCATCAAGGTTATAATCTCACTCTCCATGTTGGCTTACAGATATATTTACCCCTCTTCATGTTTATTTGTGCAAACCTATGGACACGAGTTTGACATCTTCTTAACATGTGTTTGGTTAAAATATGATGTTTGGATTGTTGTCTGACCTGGTGGTCACTTGTTGCAGCGATGAACTCCCGCCCCAAGCATGGACGACGACCAGCCTTGATTCCTTGGCGCGTTGTGCCGCCGTTGCCTCCCAGGACGGGGTGATCCAAGGAGAAGAGCCATGATGTCCACCAGGAGGCGCATGAGTTGATGGGGATTCTAAAAGGAACCGAAGAGATTAGTCTAGGATAATCTATTTTACTCTGTATGTTGTTCCTGTAGGCAAATATTTGTTGTGCAAAGCTACCTCTGTAGGTGAGCGGAGGGTGTGGCGTTTGGCTGCTCCCGTTCAGCTAGGTACCCTTTATTCAAACTGATATTTTATTCTCACTCCTGAGTAATACTAGAAGCCAAGCTCTCGTTTTTGTATATAGATTTTGCGTAGTTGTTTTATGCTACATATGGCATGTGTGTGTAAAACTATAATCGAAGTGCTTCTTTTTCTGTGGAAAGCTCTGGGCAAAACTATTCTGTCTCCGATGGATACAAATACAATATGTGTATTTCGGTGCATGGTTTGAAGCAAAGGAAAAATTCATTGTTACGTTGACGCATGGTCTGGTCTTATTTCGATGGGTGCAGATTGGAGCCACTCTCCTCTAGCCGATGGTTTCTGTTAGAAGGAGGGTTAAAACAAATGCGTAATTAGTTATAGGGGAAGTCTCGCTCTACTATTTTATTTAGTTCCGTGATCATAGGAGCAAATTCACCGTTGAAGAAAAGAAACAAATTGATGATGAAGAATGTGTGCCACTCATGGCCAAACAAATCAAGGCGCATTGTTTAATTAGTTTTGACTGGAAACGAGGAAACAAAGCGAAAGTTCCCCTTTAATTGTGGACGGAAGGCGATCTCAGGGGGCATGGGATATCAGTGGACGGAAGGCGATAATAGGGGGCGATCGGATCGGAAATTTGCATTGACGTTTAGTTTTCACAGTCTAAAAACAGGAAGGGAAATAGCAATCGGTTGCGGAAATTGAGGAAGGGAGTAGAAATATGGCTACAGCACCATTTTCAAAGGAAAGTAATCGAGTTTTGGCCGATCTCCTCCCTCAGAATAATTGATATGTACGACATCCTCGTTTAATCAAAGGAAATAGGAGTCGCCACGTCACCGATCCGGGGCACGGCGAATCACAGCGATTTGCTCGACGACCAACAAAAACGTATGAGAGAGGTAAACCGAAAATTGATCTTGTTTTTTCTTCTTTCCCGCCGTAAGCTCTCGGTTGAAATTCAAAAACCATTATTGTTGCCCCCAACCCGGCCGGGTCTATATATATTAGCACACCGTCGCGAGACCCGCGTGCGGTTGCGCGTGTGACTTGTCCAGCTCCGATGTGTGGGGTCCAGTTCCCTTTGCTTCGCAAGGGGGCCATCGCTACTATATTATTTTTATCGATGATTTCTCTCGCTACACTTGACTTTATTTTATGTCTTCTCGCAGTGAGGTTCTCTCTATATATAAGCGTTTCGCTGCGATGGTTCACACTCAGTTCTCTACGCCTATTCGTGTGTTTCGTGCTGACTCTGCTGGCGAGTACATTTCCAAGATGTTGCGCGGTTTTCTTGTACAGCACGGTACTCTTGCTCAGTTCTCTTGTCCTGGTGCTCATGCCCAGAACGGCGTTGCTGAGCGCAAGCATCGCCACCTTTTGAGACGGCTCGTGCGATGATGATCGCCGTCTCTCTTCCGCCTCACTTTTGGGCTGAGCCTGTTTCCACTTTCACCTATCTCATCAATATTCAGCCTTCTGCTGCTCTGCAGGGTGGTATTCCTCTTGAGCGTCTTTCGAATCGTTCTCCTGATTATTCGGCGCTTCGATTGTTTGGTTGCGTTTGTTATGTTCTTCTAGCTCCACGTGAACGCACCAAACTAACCGCTCAGTCTGTTGAGTGTGTTTTTATTGGATATAGTGATGAGCATAAGGGTTATCGGTGTTGGGATCCTGTTGCTCGTCGGATGCGGATTTCCCGGGATGTGACTTTTGATGAGTCTCGTCCCTTCTACCCGCGTCCATCTTCCTCGACCTTTTCGGTAGACGACATCTCTTTCCTCACCTTTCCCGATACACCTCCCTCAGTGCCTCATATTCCTACTCCTCTCCGACCCACTGTTGATTCGACTCCATCCTCTCCTACATCACCGACGTCTTCTTCTCCCTTGGTGCATGACTCTCCACCTCCATCACCGTCGTCTTCCCCGTCCCCACCTCCATCACCTCCGGTGATTCCTTCTCGTCCCTCTTTTCAGTTCTATTACACCCATCGTCCACGTGTTGTGGATGAGTCCACTGATGCACCGCCTACTTCTGGTGTGTCTTCTTCCTCTTCTCAGCCGACTTATGGTCTTCGGGCTCGGCCTTGTCCTCCCCCTGACCGCTACTCTCCTGACCGCTATGGTCTTTCGGCTGTTGTTGAGCCGACCTCTTATCGTGATGATGTTGTTCATCCTGAATGGCAACTTGCGATGGCCGAGGAGATTGCTGCCCTTGAGCGCACCGGCACATGGGATCTGGTTTCTCTTCCTCCCCGTGTTCGTCCCATCACATGCAAGTGGGTCTATAAGATTAAGACTCGTTCTGATGGATCTCTTGAGCGTTATAAAGCTCGTCTTGTGGCTCGGGGTTTTCAGCAGGAGCATGGTCGCGATTATGATGAGACATTTGCTCCTGTGGCCCATATGACCACTGTTCGCACACTTCTCGCAGTGGCCTCTGTTCGACACTGGTCTGTGTCTCAGCTTGATCTTAAGAATGTCTTTCTTAATGGTGAGCTGCGTGAGGAGGTTTATATGCAGCCCCCACCTGGGTATTCTTTTCCTAATGGCATGGTTTGTCGTCTTCGCCGTTCTCTCTATGGCCTTAAGCAAGCCCCCCGTGCCTGGTTTGAGCGCTTCGCCTCTGTGTGACTGCCGCTGGTTTTTCTCCTAGTGCTCATGATCCAGCGTTGTTTGTTCACCTGTCTACTCGTGGTCGGACTCTTCTTCTTCTATATGTTGATGATATGATCATCACTGGTGACGACCCCGAGTATATTGCGTAGGGGAAGGCACGGGGAGGCGTTCTTGTCCTCCGGCTCTCCCTCCGTCTGGTGAAGCTGTGCCAGTGTAAGCTTCATCGGGGAGCTAGTGAGGTTAGTGTTCCCCTTCTTTGGCTGGCCGAAGTTGGGGCTTGTGCTCGTCGGTTGCTCTCCTCCACCTCTGTTTCTCCGACCGGCCGTGGTGGCGAGGGGGGATGCTGGTGGCTGTGGGTGCTCCGGTTTTGGTGGTGGTTCTGGTGGTGGTCTTCTTCGACGTTTCTGCTCTGGCCGGCCGTGGTGGCGAGGGGAGCGGGTGCCGGGAAGTTGCTTGGTGCTGCTGGTGGTGGGCTTGGACGGCGCCGAGTCGGCGGGAAGAAGGGTGGTGCGGGGAGGATGGCGCTGTGGCCGTGCGCGTTCATCGGCATCGGTTTCCGTCGCGGCGCGGCGGACGGCTCTGCGGTCTTCTACAACGAGTGGAGGCGCTCTCTCCTCGGCGGCAGGTGGTACGGCGGCTCCGGCAACGGCTAGGTGTTCCGGCGCGTGGCACGCGGATCCGATCGTGATCTTTCTCGGTGGCTAGGGGTGTTTCTTGCATATTCTGGGTCCTTTTGTAATTTCTTTTCTTCTGTGGACCTGTTTGTAATGTGCTCGAGCTGCCTATTATATGTGGATCGGATCTTTTTTCAAAAAATTACATGTGAAGTAATGCATGATCATGCCACCTAGATTTGTTTTGTTTTGTCTTTCATCATTATTAATGCTAAACGAGGGCCGAGTTGAAACATCAACTAAATATTGGTGATTTACATAACAATTCACACCAAACAGAATAGGCAAAAAAAAATGTTGCCAAGAATCCAAGCAAAACACTCGGCGGACAATAATGACCAAGAAGTTGATTTTTTTTTAACCACCTATCGGAAGAGTTGGTAGCGCCGTTAAGATCTGATTGTACACCGCGTTGTCATGATACATCATTTATAATCATATTGCTTAGTACCATGTTTGTTAAACACAATGTCATTTCTACATGTTCAAATAGCACAACATAAAGTTGAAACACAAACGCGTATTCTATAGTCTCCTTAGAGCAAAAGAAGCAACACTTGTTACATCCATGCCAATTACACTTAGCAAGATGATCCTTGGTGAGCCAAGCCTTAGTAATATATAATTTTTTGGAAACCTAATAATTCCCAGTGCACCGTTAATTGCCTATGGAGTTCCGTTCGCAAGTGTGTATATTCATAAGATCCAAGGACTTGGTCTTCCCTCAGTATTTTGCAAAAGCTCAACTGAAGCATAACCATTGTCTTATTTCATTAAGCTGATTTATTTTTCCTTGTTGGGGTAAGAACTAAAATGGAGTTGTGAGAATTTGTCATTATGCTACACTCTTGTGGTTGTTGGAGTAAGAACTAAAATGGACTTGTGAGAATTCGTAATTATCATACACTCTTGTTGGCTGTAGTGCTCTCGCAATTTGATGATATTCTGTCGTGTATGGTAACAGAGGCATGAAACGAGCCTTGGGCATGCATGGACGCCGACGACGCGCATGTCCTTCCGCACCGCCGACGTCGAGGGCCTGACGCGTGAGCTCGCCGCGTACGACGTGGTCTTCCTGGCCGCGGGCGCCGGCGTCGGGCGGAAGCCCGCGTGATCACGCACCTCGGCCAGCACATGGCCGACGGCGCGGCGCTCGTCGTGCGGAGCGCGCGCGGGGCCCGCGGCTTCCTGTGCCCCGTGGTGGAGCCCGCGGACGTCGCGCGGGGCGGGTTCCAGGTGCTGGCCGTGCACCACCCCGGCAGCGACGACGAGGTGGTGATCAACTCTGTCATCGTCGCGCGCAAGGTGGCCGGTGGATGCTACGCGCTGCCCACGCCGGCCAAGCGCTGCGAGGTGGAGACGGCGGCGCACTGGAGGTTGCCGCCAACCAGCTGTCATCTTGACGCCATGGACGAAATCCGGAGGCGCGCATGGTGATGGAGTGTCTGGTGTGAGGTGACATGGTACGACAGTTTCCATCTAAACTGCCTGCAGGTCGAAGCATAGTTCGAAGGAATAAAAGGCCTCTCCCGTGAGAATGCTTTGGCTAGGACCAAGGTACCTGCATGTATGTCGGATAAAAACAGCAAGCAACGCGAGGCCGGAAAAACGTCGCAATTCAGGTAATAAATCTTTCGAGAATTACCCATGTGCACTGCCCATGTGTTTGTGCGACTCCTTTTTTCTTGTGCTTTGGAAGGGATCCCGCCGCGCGCGGCAGCGTGAGTCCTCAGGTGATCAGGGGGGAAAAAAGGAGAAGCGCCGATCGGAAAATATACGTATACGTGCATGCATCATCAGGTGAGATCGACTGATTTCCCTCAAATCACCACGCACGCGCGCGTGCGAGAAAAGGAAGAAAAAAACAAGAAATTAAGGAAGGAGGCGCTATTTCCTACGCCTGATATTATTCATAGCCAGCCATGAAACCAAGATGAAGATCGCCATCATATTAATTGGACGCGCGATTTAAACGAAACAAATCTGAAAAGAAAACTTCGTAACTTACCTGCTGCGTGATCCATCGGCGAGAAGCTAGCTCGGCACAAGTGTGCGAGAAGAAAAGAAAAACAAAAAAAGGGAGTTGGAGGCGCTATTCATTGATTTCCTACGTACGCCTAGTATTCACAGAGCGCGCGAGATATGAAACCAAGATCCATCGGATCTACCTACGCCGGCCAGGACGTGCACGCCATAAAAAAAGACGAGGATCCAAACACGGCTGGATAGATCTTTCGAAAGTATGCATGTACGCATGGAGTACTCATGACTGCTAGTGCAGGGAAAATGGTAGATCGGCCGGTGACCTGAGGAGGAGCACCACCGCCATCCCACGCCATCGTCAGGCGCGCTCGCCTCACCTCCCGTGCCGTCGCCAAGCTCGCCCAAGGCGCGACAAGTCACACGCGCAACCGCATGCGGCTTTGGTGACCATGGGCTCATATTTATAGAGCCAGTCAAGAGTCGAGCGTAATTTTTTTTGAACCGTGAAGAAAAATAAGGCGGGAAAGTCTAGAGTTTGGTTCTCTCCCCTGTTTGTTTTGTTATACTAATTGAGGAAGTAAAATGTGGGAGCGGAGTACAGGCGGTACAAACGGAGTGCCACGAGAATTAGGTAGGCACATATCAATTCAATTGCGTTACACCCATGCCGGGAGTCAAGGATTCACGCTTAATTTCCTTTAAACAAATCAGCATCTTCTTTTCCCATGCATGATCCTAGCTAGTATTATTTTTGAAGATTCCATAAATCTCCTAAAATCAATCTTACTTTCCCTAAACTTTTCTATTCAGTAATTAGATTCATGCAATGATTATGTTCCCCCGGTTATTAGTGGTTTTCGTCAGATCGGAGGAGAAAGAGAGTTTTCTCGGCGGGGGAATAGGTCCGCTAATTTTGGGCTCGCGCATTCAATATGCGAGCGTGACTTTTCTTTACAAAACATGACCGTGGGGTAAGGTTCCTGAAATGACGTTCCGTGAAATCAGTACTACTACTACTACATTTCCTGCAACAGTTAAAAGGATGCCATGAATCGTTTCAAGCAAAACAGAGAGAGAGGAATCAAAGGAAGAGATAAGGTGGGAAGCTGCTAATTTTCCGGCCAAGTATTTAGTGGCGATGGTTTCAGAACAACACGCTTAATTAACCTTCCTTTAAAATGCGAGATTTTCCCTCCTAATTTTTCTCCCGGATCGTTAAACTAGGCCAGTCTAGTGCTACCCTCCGCCCGACTAAGATTTTCACGCACGTATTTGTAGGCCGGTCGTCGAGATGGTAAGAGGCCGGACGTGCCTTCTCGGCACAATGTTTTTTCAACGAAAAGAGAGAGCCAGAATTTTCTCCCCGGGAAGATGATCTATTTTTTGGTTCATGTATTCAAGTATTTTCTGGCCTAAGGATGCGAACGTGACTTTCCCTTTAAAAACCAACAGCGCCGCATGATCAGTTTCATAAAATTTCCTTTCGTGAACATCATACTTGATTAATTTCCGGGATTCTTAATCACGGGATTCTCAGTTATTCTGTTACACACAAATCCATGATTAGTTTCCGTAGTGATCCCTTGCATGGCGCACTCACAGGTAAGATCGGTTGGGCTAATTTTTTTTATCAGACTGCTACTACTACTACTATGCATGAACGAGAGGAGTGCAATCCGTGTAAAAAGGAATTGCCATCCATGATTTGGCCGTCGTGCGTTTCAAACAGAAGAGATATTCCCTCCTGGTTTTCCTCGGGATTAATTAGTCCACCTTGGTCATTATTTACAAACAAAAGAAGCATCCAATAATTGCATGGACCATCTTTTCACTAAACCCTGATGACAATCTCGGAACTAATCAAGAGGGCTTTTTTTTTTGTGCACCTCTTACGGTGGATGCAAAAATATTCTAGGACCTAAAAGCAGCAGCTACGGCGTGCACCCGGAGACTTGCCCTTTGACATGCATTTGGACCATTACAAAATGGATTATCTCCATGTTCTCAAAAAAAAAAAAAGGATTATCTCCATCACCTATGTTCAACTTCAATATCAACTTCAGGACTAGAGTCTCCGTCTACAACAAACAAGGGCAATAGAGAACACCATGCAGCAACCACGAAAAAAATCAATCCTCCAAATAAGCACAAGATAGATTGATGCTAATCATGATTTCACCAGATGAAGCTAATGACATGAATCGGCCAAACCTTTCTGGATACCTGATAGCTTGATTGATATCTTGGGTGCTATTAGCACACGTACAACACAGAATATAACCTCAAGTTGTACCGTGAAGAAAACACCACTCCGAGTTATGGCTGAACCTTCACTAAAATTATTACTGGGGATCTACTTCGAAGAATAACACGAGCTCCTACCACCGTCAGCATCAGCAGCAAGGTCCAGGTCGTCGCCTAACCCTATGTAACTATTTACCGCACAGGTGTCACCGTCTGCGGGTTTGACGTCACCATCGATGTCCCACGGGAAGGAGAACTGCACGGAGAGCAAACAGCTCTAGTGCGGGGAAGCACTGGCCACCCGGTCAGAGTAGCTCGAGGCGAGCTTCTTGTCGTGGCACAACTCCCACACCACCTTGGCGTACTCCTACAACAACACGTCATGATAAACAGTCTTACAGACATCCAGAAACTTACTAATAAGAATGGCAGCAGCTAGGATAAACAGTTCTATCAATATACAGAAAATCATAAAGAAAGAGTGACCAACTTTTTTTTACCGTTCATGCAAGCGAGCCAGTAAAAAGTATAGAAAACAGTGATTTTCAATAAATTACAACCAAATAAGATACAATTAGACCTACGAATCCGCAGAGGAGTAAAAAAATGATATGAACACTTGTAAGCTCAGGTTTGGCTCAATGTACTCAAACTGCAAACAAATATGACATCTTTCACCACCATAGCCAGTTTAGCTAGAGAATGATGCCCAGGTGAAGACAATAAAATCCCAGGCCCAAACAAACGTGAAGAGCAGTGGCAATTCTGCTCTTCAATATACAAGATCAATATATTTTTTCAAGTGCAAAACTAAATACACTAGCTATTATTTTTGTGCTGAAATCTCGTTATTGGCTAGTAAAAGGATTGGTTTGCACTGAACTTGGACAAAATTTAGAGGAGCATGGTAAAAACAGAAGCATCCACCAGCTAGTATACAGTGAAACAGTTCATTATTAAAGACCATGATATGAGTTCATGAGAATGCGTCCAGTTCTAGGCAGATACATTTTTAGTGACTATGGAACAAAATCAGGTCCAAATCCTATCTCGGCGTCTGCTGTACTGCTACTTAAACAAGCTGAATCAACAAAACGACAAGCAGGTTGCATTAGGATATGTCCAAACAGAACATGGTGGACCAATTTTCTAGCTAGCTGCGGTAATACTCGAGCACGATATGATCCATTAGGTGCTCTGCTGAAACAACATTTGAAAGTGGGTTTTATACCTACACTGTGGAAGAACCAGGTCGATGAAGACGGGTACAAGAAGCAGCCGCAAGTTGCCGAGCAGCTAGCCTGGGAAGGGGTGCTCACACGCCTCTTCTCCGAACAGCAGGGAGGCACGAGTAGGAGGGCAGATGGTGTGGCGCCAGCTCTTGGCAAGAGCGCCCCTGTAGTCGCCGCCTGCCAGCGAGCTGCACAGCTCCTCCCGCTCAATCTCTCTCCCACAGGGGGTGCTCAAGAAGACGTCTTGTACAAATCTGAAGGAACAATCCATGATTTCATCACACAAGCTACCAGCAATTAAAATGGCAAGTGCCATGTAGTGAAGGAAATAAATAACTCATGATTAGCTAGGCATGAATCTCTACAAACGACAGCTCAGAAGGCATATGAAGCATCATCTATCGAATGTACATAGTGATAGTATGCACACTACAACACTTTAGTAAGGGACAAGATCACAATTTTCTTTTTTAATAGCGAGCTAATGTTCCATACTAGGTACAAACAATATCGTGAATATCATGTACCGCAAGGTATATCTAACAAGACATCAGGAGTGTCCAGGGGAGAGAGCAAGACGTAGTGTGCATGGAATGGAGTAATTACTACAAATGTCAGACATATTCTCTGCCAGATTAATTTTAGGAGCGGATTTGCAGAAATGTTTTGACACATTGGTCACATTCCAGGAAAAAAAAAATGAAATTTCTTGACGAAGGATATATAGATGCCGTTGGGGAGATCTAGTGGTGCTGAACATGTAAAAAGGGAGGGAGGGAGGGAGGTGGAGGTTGTACTGATCGACATCCCAAAAGTCTTTCTTCTATACATGATATATACATGTGAAACTACACCCAATATACATAACGAACTACTCCCTCCGTTCCAAATTAATTGACTTCCATTTGTCCAAATATGGATGTATCTATACACGTAATATGACTAGATACATCCACATATGGGCAAATGGAAGTCAATTATTTTGGAACGGAGGGAGTAGTAGTGCAATTGATCTGCCTAGGCTAGTAGGCTGTAACCAAGCAAACGTGAAGAACAGTTTCCAATTAATTCTGCTCCCCAAGAAAACAAACAATATCTATATCGGGCGTACAGCAACAACAGATCATCACGATGAAGTCTTTGAGCTGAACCGATGGATGCAGCGGTCCTATAAACTTTTAGCAGAGAAAAAACAAGTGCCCAGCTGTAGTAGTGGAGGAGGAAACGCACGCACTCGCAGGACATATATATAATATCGAGTAGAAGAAGTTGCAGAGGAGGAAATCTTTGATAACCTGTGAACCCGTCGGCTGCAAGCAACGCTGCTGCTGCTCCGATCCAGCCGACGGGGCGACCCAGCGGAGCCGGCGGTCTGGCAGCCGGCGGTCGGACCCGGGCCTTCTCCAGACCTAACCCTTGCGGTCGGACCGGTGGCGAGGAGCACCGGTCTGGCACCATCGGGGCGGCGGCATGGAGGAGGCACGGTGCAGGAGCCAGCCGGAATCCTAGGCGGCGGCGGCTAGGGTTCGTCGTGGGGCAGGGGACGGGCGGTGCGAGAAGATGGAATAGAGAGAGGAGGTGGTGGTGGTCGGCAGCGCGAGGACTCGCTGGAGAAGGCCGGAATCGACCGGCGACGGGGCGGAGGCGAATGGGATCGGGAGAGGGAGGGTGGCGGCGCTGTGAGGGGAGGAGAAAGAAAGAAGGACACGAGGAGGAGGGTTGGGCCGAGGCTCGTCGCGCGTTTTCAGCCCAGATTTTCCGGTCGATCGAAACGAAAATCAAATATGGATTCATCTGGGAAAAGTATAGTAATCATCCGGGGGATCTTTGGGAAAGATCACCCGGGTCCCCTTTTTCTGTTCAAATCCCGCTTTTGCTACCGTGTAGCAAATAATTGCCCGCCTTTGCTCCTATGTAGCAAAAAACGGTTCGTCCAGAAAATAGATTAGAAAAGACCGATTTTCGCCGGCGACCTCACCGGACTCGCCGGACCTCACCGGAGAGCTCACCGGAGATCCCGTAGCAAAACAGATGTGCTATTGTAGCAAAATCAATTTCGCCGGAGAAAACACCGATTTCGCCGGCGGCCTCACCGGACTCGCCGGACCTCACCGGAGACCTCGCCGGAGATCCCGTAGCAAAAAAAATGTGCTATTGTAGCAAAATCGGTTTCGCCGGCGACATCGACGGAGACCTCGTCGGAAACATCGTAGCAAAAAATTTATCCTATTGTAGCAAAAACACATAACAATAATAGCAAAAAAATTGTTATATTGCAGCATCGTAGCATGCACACGTCGCCGGAGAAGGTCTCCGGCGATGTCTCCGGCGAGAGTCTCCGGCGAAGTTGATTTTGCTACAATAGAACTTTTCTGTTGCTACAATAGCATAAACTTTTTGCTACCACGTCTCCGGCGAGGTCTCTGGTGAGGTCTCCGGCGATGTCTCCGGCGAGAGTCTCCGGTGAAGTTGATTTTGCTACAATAGAACTTTTCTGTTGCTACAATAGCATAAACTTTTTGCTACCACGTCTCCGGCGAGGTCTCCGGTGAGGTCTCCGGCGAGGCCAGAATTTTTCCCTTCATGTTTTGTGTACGAACCATTTTTTTGCTACAATGCAGCAAAAGCGGGACGATTTGCAGCAAAAAGAGAGAGTTTTGTAGGAAAAGTGGGACGATTTGCAGCAAAAAGAGAGAGTTTTGTAGGAAAAGCGGGATTAGCCTATATTAGTGGACACGTGTCGGGCTGGCGACCCGGGGATCGGACGGAAAGATCCCCCGGGGGCGCCTAGTCCTGTCCATTCATCTGGCGCGTTTTCATCCCAGATTTTCAGCACGGATTTCCGCTGAAAAGCAATAAAGAGTCGTGCAAACAAAGAAGCCAAAGATTGACGGATCATTACTATTGATTTTCTAGGTGGCCGGATACAGCTAGCTAGTTTTTACGGTGTTACTAAATTTTCGATCAACTAGCTATGATAGTCGGTGGCGTTTTCAGCCCAGATTTTCCGCCCAAAAATCAATTAGTAATTCATTTGGCGGGCTCTCGTCCAAATTTTTGTTTCACGCTCGCACGTACCTGTGTATCAATTGATGGATCTTTCCAAAATTACAGTATGGATCTTTCTAACAAGAACATCGGATGGATATATATTTGCAGCATGGGGCCATGCACGCGATTGCACTCGTCACACATACATGCACGTAATTGCACTCACTCGTGTACGTAGGGAGGGGTGCGGGTAACATCCAAGAGATTGTCTTTATAAAGATCCGTCCGTCGCCAAGGCATGACACGTCCGTCCGGAGATAACACAAATTAATTACGGGCTCGATGGAGTAGCCATGGCCGACTCGGGACCTGCATATATAGGTAAGACCACGCCACATGCATCGGCCACATGTCCACGTCACGGAAAGGCGGTGAGCAGTGGAGCGCAATAAACCAATAAACCGATCGAGGCGACACATCGAGATACCTCTAGCCGGAGTGTGCTAGACTTCTAGGAAATCTGTTGAGAACCTCACGTGGGAAAAGCACCCGAAGATCACCGAGAAAAAATATACACACGCCAAGCATATGGACACCCGGGAGCGTAATGGAAAGGCATTCGAGATCGCACGACAGCGCAAGAGTGATGCCGGCAAGGAAAAAGGGTAAATGCACGAGCCACGAGACCATGCAGCAACGAATCGTCGTCGCCATGGTCGCACGCAGGCAACTTTGCATGGAACGCCATTAACACAACCTAGCTAGAGAGACTCATAAAAAAAGGTATTTCACGCCTTCCCGCCACCGCCTACTATAGAGACTCATATATGGGATTTCTCCCGAAGAGAGCAGATAGGATCAGAAGGGAAGCAATGCATGCACATTGTCTCACAAAAATCCCTCGAATGCATGGGGGAATGTACAATGACGTGTACGCGTGTCACAAGTCCTATGTCGGTGAAAATACATATATCACTGACATATGTGTGGGCCCACTACAGTGATAGGACCAAAATCCATAGACAAAAAAATGGTACCCTTCTTGTTTAACTCCCTTGAAGATTCTAACACGATCTTCAGGGATAGCAGATGTGCGAGAAGTTATTATTGGGAATTATGACCTCGCCATTACAACCGACCACAAATACAACGTCGGAGATGGTGGTGAGAGTCTTGCGGTATCTATATATAATGTTAAGTAAAAGCGCCTCGTCAAAAAGATGGTGTGACAAAAAAAAGGTGATTTCGGACACATGGCTTACCACTGACAAAAAAAAGCGCCTCGTCTTCGTCAAGGGATATTATTCACATTTAGATTAATTTGTTCATGTACGCCGTGCATATATTTGGCACACTAAAAAAATAAGCAGAAAACACACAAGAGCTCATATGAGTCAAGAGTAATAGAAGTTACGATAAAACAATTATTGAGTCATTTGTAATCGTCCAAGAGATATCTAGTTCTTGTTCCCATGACTAGCTACCATGGCATGGCATAGTCGTGTTGTTGATCCCCGCTCTAACCACCTCTTACACCAACTTGATGACATTCGACGAAAATTATCCAGCTCCCATTCATTAGCAAGATAGAGAGAAACAAAATCCGCCCGATCTAGGAATCAGAAGCACACAAGAGCCCACATGGTCTGGACCTCAAACGCCCCCCACAAATTCTAGAAAAACAATTAGCAATCGAAATTATCTCTAAACTGTCAGAGTTCTTTACATATGGCTTACCACCAGATAGACATGCCCGACACATAGTTGACTATAACAGTCCCGTCGGCATAGACTAAACCTATATAGTTAGACTAGTCACAATGGAGAGTATCATATACTAGTATCATGCACATGATACTAGTCTATGTTACTACCTTCACAATGGGTAGTAACATATGTGTGGTATCATATAATACTGCATTTATTAGGTTGTAGACTCATATGGCATTGGAATCCGTTATGTTACGGTATCTACCTATGATACCACTATCACATCTCTCTTCATTAATTGCAATGTCATGTCATCTTTTTACCAACATGACATGCATGATACTGCTTATGATACCCCCATTGTGGCTAGTCTTAGGAGACAACTATTAACTATAATTTCACGTTTCATTTCATCGTTACATGTTAATACTTTAGTTAGGAAACAATTATTACTTGTCATTTTATGTGTTCTTGATCATCTCGTGTTAGGTCCTTAATTTATGCTAGGAGATAGTTATTATCCGTCATTTCATGTGCTATTTTTATTTTCATGTGTTATAATATAATGACATAGTTATTACGTATCATTGCATGGGAAGTTTACTTTTCAGGTGTACTTATTTTCTGCTAGGAGATCGTTTCACCATAATTGTATCTATCCATGTGTAGTACTTTGGGATATGAGTGTTGATTTAAGCGATTTGAGAGGGGGGCGAAATTTTGGGTAGTTAGGATCAAAACTCTGGTCTTGGAGTATGACGTATACATATATATAGGAACTATGAAGATGCGGAAAATAGACACAACCTTTATAGCATGCATGGCTTGTTAACAGAACGGAGAGAGTATAGGTCCTATAGACATCGCGGTTTTTTCTATTCCTTCTCGTGTGCTCTAACCCATATCAAATTGTCTTAGTCGCGAAATACTAAAGTCATTTCAGCGTAACTTATTGACACTACTAGAAAATCCATCTCTACCGGGTGGTCCACGCTTTGCCAAGTGCAAAAACGCGGGCCACCCGGCAAAGAGCCTCTATGCCGAGCCACGGGAAAAAACACTCGGCAAAGACGACACCACTCGGCAAAGAGGATCTAAGCCGAGTCTCCCCTGATTTTGCACTCGGCGAAGATAAATTTGTCGGGAAATGAGAAAAAAGACACTCGGTAAAAATCAAGTCTCGGCAAACAATGTCGCCACGTGGCGTTGGATGACTGGGAGCGGCGTATGTGTTTCTGGACGACCGACAGAAGTGTATGTGGCTTTAGACGTTTGAGAGATGTGTATGCGGGACCAGATGATCAACTCGGGGTTGTCGATGCTTTTCTTCCCCCTTTTTCTCGGTCTTTAGTAATTTTGCTTCAATAGTTTAGTCGTTGCATATTCTTTGATGCTTCTAAAAGTGAAATGAAGATAAATACAAATAGTGTAGCATAGAATAAAAGACGAAAACAGAAATGATTTAGGTCAATATGGTTCCACCCCCATATATATGCAGGCGCATGTGCACGTAATCCACGTGTCAAAAAATTACAATTCTGATTACCACCACAACATTTTGACAAGACATTTACTTAACCCTTTCCCTTATACCACAAGGCCTCACCGTCACCGGATTTGACGAGCGTGCATGTACATCATATGCGATAATGCCGACGCCTCAACGCCTCACAACAACTACGTTGCGCAACCGCCATCCCCGATGCCTTGTTTGATAACTTTTGAGAGTTATGTTTAAATTTTACAACCTTCAATTTGTGATATAGATATTTTGGTTGTAACACCACTAATGGGTTCCTCAATGGTATATGCATTTTCACTAACTGACGGCCCACGAACCCATAAATTAATGTCTACTTTGGCCTTGTCACGTGGATCTTGGAATCATCATATACCTTTGCCTTTTTTCTTACCGTTCATGCAAGCGAGCCAGCAAAAAGTATAGAAAACAGTGATTTTCAATAAATTGCAGCCAAACAAGATACAATTAGACCTACGAATCTGCAGAGGAGTAAAAAAAATGAAATGAACACTTGTAAGCTCAGGTTTGGCTCAATGTACTCAAACTGCAAACAAATATGACATCTTTCACCACCATAGCCAGTTTAGCTAGAGAATGATGCCCAGGTGAAGATAATAAAATCCAGGTCCAATACCTCAATATATGTCTAGCTAATGCCATTCAGCACAGCCAGGCCAAGGAAACTAACAGCAAAACAATATAAACAGTTTCAAACAACTTACCTCGAACCATTCAGTAAAACACTTAAAACTAGAAGTAATAATGCAAAATAATCAAATCAACAGCTCCAAGCTCTGTCTGAATCTATCAGGCCCAATAGGGAGCAGGTTTCTCAAGCTTAATCGGTGCTTCTCAAGTTCTGCAACTAGCACAGCCCTGTAACTAGCAGCCTCCGTTGCTCCAGGCAAGAAAACGACGACGACGAACTGCATCATTCCACATTCCGCCCAGTACTACCTAAACGACGACAACAACGACCAGGTGGGAGGAGATTGGACATGGAGAGGAACCTGGAACTCACCTGAAAAGGTTATAGCCGAGGAAGAGCATCGCCGACACCACATGGAGACGGGGCCTACAACCACACGCGAGGCGCAGGAGGCCGCTGCCATCACAGCAGCACCACCACTGGAGCCAGAAGGGCCGGGTCAAGCCAGACCAGATGGACATGGCTCCCTCCTGGCCAGCTCCACTTCTCTCTTGATGCCCTACAAAGGATGAACAAGAAAACTGACCAACCAAGGCCCACCGACTTGTAAGTACAAACATTGCTAAACAACACACAAACAAGACGCTGCTGCCTGATGAATCTACTGCTAAAATGTACTACACGACAATCACTAATCAGCTCGTTTTGGAACGTCAAAATATTAACATCCAGTCAAAATGCAAGGAATACACACGATACCGTCCAATGATCATTTCTAGTGCCTAGCACATATCAAAATATACCACCACATCTAGTCTATCATGCAATGGTAATGAATCAGGAACACGAGTATAGCTACTCGAAACTAACCAAAACATTATGATGAAATTTACATCCAGTCAACATATTCTTGACACGAGAGCTTGGCCTCCCTCTCCTTCTGCTTTCGTTGCCACTACCGCCTCAAAATACAAGATATTCTTGACATCTGCACACGAGTGATAACGATAGATCAGCATATGGTGGTTATGAGAGGAGAGGACAAGATAGCAGCACAAGCACTTAGACAGAATCACCTAAAAAAGTTTTAAATTGCAATTTGGAAACTAAGTGAGTTCTCCATACCAACTGCCCAACTGGCCTAGTGAGCTTTCCAACAAACTGGAGGTTTAGGCTACTCTTCTCATCTTCACTTGCATTTGCATATGACCCTAAGAAAAACCACTCATGTTCTCACTGGCTTCCCCTAGTAGTGACTGGATTATACAGAGTAGCTTGTTGAGTTTATCTTACAAAAGTTTTCACAACTCATGAGTGACTTGACACAAAAAATGGTAATAGGTACATGCACTGTTATGCAACAACATTTATACGGATAATGAAAGTTAATTCAAACATGAGACCATGAGTGTGATGCAGTATGCATGGAATGAGCTAACTACAAACGTCAGTCATATTCTCTGCCAAACTAGTTTTAAGAGCGGTTTGCAGAAAGTTTTGACATCTTGATCGCATTCTAGGGAAAAGACATAAAATTCCTTGAAAGACAGCTGTCGTTGGGGAGATCTAGTGGTGTTGTACATGTAAAAGAGAGGGTGGACGAGGTGGCACTGATGGACATCCTCCAAGGCTTTCTTCTATGCATGATATATACAAAACTACACCCAATCTATACACACAGAAATACTACTGCAATCGATCTGCCTTGTCTGCAACCAAACAAACGTGAAGAGCAGTGGCAATTCTGCTCTTCAATATACAAGATCAATATATTTTTTCAAGTGCAAAACTAAATACACTAGCTATTATTTTTGTGCTGAAATCTCGTTATTGGCTAGTAAAAGGATTGGTTTGCACTGAACTTGGACAAAATTTAGAGGAGCATGGTAAAAACAGAAGCATCCACCAGCTAGTATACAGTGAAACAGTTCATTATTAAAGACCATGATATGAGTTCATGAGAATGCGTCCAGTTCTAGGCAGATACATTTTTAGTGACTATGGAACAAAATCAGGTCCAAATCCTATCTCGGCGTCTGCTGTACTGCTACTTAAACAAGCTGAATCAACAAAACGACAAGCAGGTTGCATTAGGATATGTCCAAACAGAACATGGTGGACCAATGTTTGTAGCTAGCTGCGGTAATACTCGATCACGATATGATCCATTAGGTGCTCTGCTGAAACAACATTTGAAAGTAGGGTTTTATACCTACCCTGTGGAAGAACCAGGTCGATGAAGACGGCTAGAAGAAGCAGCCGCAAGTTGCCGAGCAGCTAGCCTGGGAAGGGGTGCTCACACGCCTCTTCTCCGAACAGCTGGGAGGCATGAGTAGGAGGGCAGATGGTGTGGCGTCAGCTCTTGGCAAGAGCGCCCCTGTAGTCGCCGCCCGCCAGCGAGCTGCACAGCTCCTCCCGCTCAATCTCTCTCCCACAGGCGGTGCTCAAGAAGACGTCTTGTACAAATCTGAAGGAACAATCCATGATTTCATCACACAAGCTACCAGCAATTAAAATGGCAAGTGCCATGTAGTGAAGGAAATAAATAACTCATGATTAGCTAGGCATGAATCTACAAACGACAGCGCAGAAGGCATATGAAGCATCATCTATCGAATGTACATAGTATGCACACTACAACACTCTAATAAGGGCAAGATCACAATTTTCTTTTTTAATAGCGAGCTAATGTTCCATACTAGGTACAAACAATATCGTGAATATTATGTACCGCAAGGTATATCTAACAAGAGATCATGAGTGTCCAGGGAGAGAGCAAGACGTAGTGTGCATGGAATGGAGTAATTACTACAAATGTCAGACATATTCTCTGCCAGATTAATTTTAGGAGCGGATTTGCAGAAATGTTTTGACACATTGGTCACATTCCAGGAAAAAAAATGAAATTTCTTGACGAAGGATATATAGATGCTGTTGGGGAGATCTAGTGGTGCTGCTGTACATGTAAAAATGGAGGGAGGGAGGTGGAGGTGGTACTGATCGACATCCCAATTAAAAGTCTTTCTTCTATACATGATATATATACATGTGAAACTACACCCAATATACATAAAGAACTACTAGTGCAATCGATCTGCCTAGGCTAGTAGGCTGTAACCAAGCAAACGTGAAGAGCAGTTTCCAATTAATTCTGCTCCCCAAGAAAACAAACAATATCTATATCGGGCGTACAGCAACAACAGATCATCACGATGAAGTCTTTGAGCAGAACCGATTGATGCAGCGGTTCTATAAACTTTCAGCAGAGAAAAAACAAGTGCCCTGTAGTAGTGGAGGAGGAAACGCACGCACTCGCAGGACATATATATAATATCGAGTAGAAGAAGTTGCAGAGGAGGAAATCTTTGATAACCTGTGAACCCGTCGGCTGCAAGCGACGCTGCTGCTGCTCCGATCCAGCCGGCGGGGCGACCCAGCGGAGGCGGCGGTCTGGCAGCCGGCGGTCTTCTCCAGATCTAACCCTTGCGGTCGGACCGGTGGCGAGGAGCACCGGTCGGACACCATCGGGGCGGCGGCGTGGAGGAGGCACCCGACCAGCCGGAATCCTAGGCGGCCGCTAGGGTTCGTCGTGGGGCAGGGGACGGGCGGTGCGAGGAGATGGAATAGAGAGAGGAGGAGGTGGTGGCGTGGGGGCGAAGGTCGGCAGCACGAGGACTCGCTGGAGAAGGCCGGAATCGACCGGCGACGGAGCGGAGGCGAATGGGATCGGGAGAGGGAGGGAGGCGGCGCTGTGAGGGGAGGAGAAAGAAAGGACACGAGGAGGGTTGGGCCGAGGCTCGTCCCGCGTTTTCAGCCCAGATTTTCCGGTCGATCGACACGAAAATCAAATATGGATTCATCTGGCGCGTTTTCATCCCAGATTTCCGCCCAGATTTTCGCTGAAAAGCAATAAAGAGTCGTGCAAACAAAGAAGCCAAAGATTGACGGGTCATTACTAATATTGATTTTCTAGGTGGCCGGATACAGCTAGCTAGTTTTTACGGTGTTACTAAATTTTCGATCAACTAGCTATTGATTAGCACGAAACAGGCTTTCGCCCCGCTTTATAAATAAAGCAACAACCACCATACAAATCCGCATACAAACGCAACACCACACCTGCTGGGCCAACAGCAAACACTGCCCAAGAAAGAAAGAAATGGAGACATAGGTGGAAAGACTAAACTAAGTAGACCCGCAACCATTGCGCCTCTCCGGAAAATTACCACCACGCTCGTAGCGCCGAATCTTCGAGTGCCAAGTAGCACCTTCAAGAAGGAAAGCAATCGCTGCTAGCCGGACCGACACGTCGGTCCTAGGGTTTCCCCCGGCACACCGAGAGAAGTGGATGGAAGGTAGCCACGACGCCCTTCAAGAAGGAACAATGTCACCCAATGGCGACATCGCGTCGGTGTCGGACGAACCGACAAGGATTTCTCCCGAACACCCTATCCACGACCCCAGGCGATCCATAGCATACGAGCCCCGCAAGGCCAAAGCCTCGTCATCTCAGACTCGCCGCCCGCCAACTAGCGCCACCACGGTTACGAAGCCGCCATCGTCGTCTCACCGAAGCAATCGGCACAAGGTCTGCAAGATGGAAGCAAGGGGTAGTTCGACTCGGGTCAGCAGTACCACAGCCGCGCGGGAGGGAACTGCCTCCACCACCTCCGCCTGAGGCGGTAGTCGACCGGACGTAGTCGCACAGCACACCAGTCCCAATCGGGTCCGGCCACACTGCCAGTCCCAAGAAGGTCCGGCCGGGCCCGAATCGGGCCCGTAAAGCCGGCCACCACGCTGCAACAAGGGCAGCTGCCGTCGCTGCTTGCACCCCTGCACGAACACCACCGCCTCCATCTGCAGATCAGGTCAAGCACAGGCAGGCCCGCCCGCCCAACCCAGATGGGGCCCGTGCCCAGATCTGGGCCGAGGGCAGATCTGGCGCCGCCCCGCCGTGCTGTGCGCCCCACAGCACCACGAGAACGCCGCCGCGCCGCCGCCACTCGGCCTGGAGCCGAACCGCCACCGCCCTAAGAGCACCGGCGCCGGAAAGAGGAGCCCCGCCTCCTCCAAGACCGACGCGGGGAAGACACGCCACCGCCGCCGGCGCCGACCGGGCCACGCCCGGTGGTCCCTGCCGACGGCGGCGACAGGGGAGGCGGGAAGGAGCTCCCGGCGCGAGGAGGACTGAGGCCGCGGCCGGCCGCCGCGGGGGCGGCGCGGCCGCGCGAGGAAGGAGGAACTAGCTATTGATAGTCGGTGGCGTTTTCAGCCCAGATTTTCCGCCCAAAAATCAATTAGTAATTCATTTGGCGGGCTCTTGTCCAAATTTTTGTTTCACGCTCGCTCGTACGTGTGTATCAATTGATGATGGATCTTTTCAAAATTGCATCCATGTGTGTGTGTAGGCGTCTACACAACACAGTATGGATCTTTCTAACAAGAACATCAGATGGATATATATTTGCAGCATGGGGGCCATGCACGCGATTGCACTCGTCACACATACATGCAAGTAATTGCACTCACTCGTGTACGGAGGGGTGCGGGTAACATCCAAGAGTTTGTCTTTGTAAAGACCCGTCCGTCGCCAAGGCATGACACGTCCGGAGATAACACAAATTACGGGGTAGGCGCGGACACCTCGATTTTTTTTTGTAACGGAAACGACCCGAAGGCCGAAAGACTGCATTAATCGGCGGGGTGCACACAATTACAACATGGCCCAGCAAAGAAAGAAAATTACAACTTGGCCCCTGGAATAAGCACCTAGCACCCAAAGAAGAACACAGAACGCGATCAAGTCCATGTTCGTCGCCGACGAGAAGGATCTCCAGGAACGGCATATTCTGCCTCCACCGGGGAGGAGCCGCACCAAAGCTTGAAGATCGTCAGGGCCCAAAGATAGCGACGGTCAACTCGTACCGTCGCTAGGAACCGCAGTCGAAGATGCAGACAGCTTCGAAGCCCTCAAAGCCGTCGCCAAGACCAACCACCATGGCAGAACTCCCAACCTCCCCCACGCCTCCACGGCCGGTCACAAGGAAGGAGTACTCACCAGAGTAGAAGATCAGGGACGGAGGTGCTTATTGAAGGAGCCCGATCCCAGCTTCCAAACTCGTCCTCCAACCTCAGGAGCACAAGGGGAAAACCAGGAACGACTATCCGACGCTGCACCCGAACATCAAATAGCAGCAGCTCGACGCAGCCTTATTAACGGAGATGCTTGGCCCAAACACCATCGCCAAGAGCAGCTCACTGGAGAGCCACAGCGCAGCAAGATGCAGAGACAAGAAACGCCAGATCCGGCCGCCAGGATCCAGCAAACTACTCCAAGACGCCACATGGGACAAAGACTGAACCCTATACTACACATATGTACACCGGCGCCTCCCCTCAGCCATCCCCAGGCGGCAACGCCGTCTGGTTTGACCTTGGTTTGGCCCGGGAGCGAGTGGAGAGCTCTCGGTTACTGTAGCAGAGGAGAGAGAAAAAGAAGATGAGAATGAGAGAGCCATGGCGTAGCCATGGCGGCCGACTCGGGACCTGCATATATAGGTAAGACCACGCCACATGCATCAGCCACATGTCCACGTCACCGAAAGGCGTGAGCAGTGGAGCGCAATAAACCGATCGAGGCGACACATCGAGATACCTCTAGCCGGAATGTGCTAGACTTCTAGGAAATCTGTTGAGAACCTCACGTGGGAAAAGCACCCGAAGATCACCGAGAAAAAATATACACACACCAAGCATATGGACACCCGGGAGCGTAATGGAAAGGCATTCGAGATCGCACGACGGCGCAAGAGTGATGCTGGCAAGGAAAAAGGGTAAACGCACGAGCGACGAGACCATGCAACAACGAATCGTCGTCGCCATGGTCGCACGCATGCAACTTTGCATGGAACGCCATTAACACAACCTAGCTAGAGAGACTCATAAAAAAAGGTATTTCACGCCTTCCCGCCACCGCCTACTATAGAGACTCATATATGGGACTTCTCCCGAAGAGAGCAGATAGGATCAGAAGGGAAGCAATGCATGCACATTGTCTCACAAAAATCCCTCGAATGCATGGGGGAATGTACAATGACGTGTACGTGTGTCACAAGTCCTATGTCGGTGAAAATACATATATCACTGACATATGTGTGGGCCCACTACTGTGATAGGACCAAAATCCATAGACAAAAAAAATGGTAGACTTCTTGTTTAACTCCCTCGAAGATTCTAACACGATCTTCAGGGATAGCAGATGTGCGAGAAGTTATTATTGGGAATTATGACCTCGCCATTACAACCGACCACAAATACAACGTCGGAGATGGTGGTGAGAGTCTTGCGGTATCTATATATAATGTTAAGTAAAAGCCTTGTCAAAAAGATGGTGTGACAAAAAAAGGTGATTTCGGACACATGGCTTACCACCGACTGTGGTGGACTAATATTGATATAAATACCCGTCTTCGTCAAAGGGTATTATTCACATTTAGATTAATTTGTTCATGTACGCCGTGCATATATTTGGCACACTAAAAAAATAAGCGGAAAACACACAAGAGCTCATATGAGTCAAGAGTAATAGAAGTTACGATAAAACAATTATTGAGTCATTTGTAATCGTCCAAGAGATATCTAGTTCTTTTTCCCATGACTAGCTACCATGGCATGGCATAGTCGTTGTTGATCCCCGCTCTAACCACCTCTTATGCCAACTTGATGACATTCGACGAAAATTATCCAGCTCCCATTCATTAGCAAGATAGAGAGAAACGAAATCCGCCCGATCCAGGGATCAGAAGCACACAAGGGCCCACATGGTCTGGACCTCAAACGCCCCCCCCCCCCCCCCCCCCACCACAAATTCTAGAAAAAAAATTAGCAATCGAAATTCTCTCTAAATTCTCAGAGTTCTTTACATATGGCTTACCACCAGATAGATAGGCCCGACACATAGTTGACTATAACGGCCCCGTCGGCATAGACTAAACTTATATAGTTAGGAGACAACTATTAACTATAATTTCATGTATCATTTCATCGTTGCATGTTAATACTTTAGTTAGGAAACAATTATTACTTGTCATTTTATGTGTTCTTGATCATCTCGTGTTAGGTCCTTAATTTATGCTAGGAGATAGTTATTATCCGTCATTTCATGTGCTATTTTATTTTCATGTGTTATAATATAATGACATAGTTATTACGTATCATTGCATGGGAAGTTTACTTTTCAGGTGTACTTATTTTCTGCTAGGAGATCGTTTCACCATAATTGTATCTATCCATGTGTAGTACTATATGGGATATGAGTGTTGATTTAGGCGATTTGAGAGGGGGGGGCGAAATCTTTGGGTAGTTAGGATCAAAACTCTGGTCTTGGAGTACGACGAATCCATATAGGAACTATGAAGATGCGGAAAAAAGAGACAACCTTTATAGCATGCATGGCTTGTTAACAGAACGGAGAGAGTATAGGTCCTATAGACATCGTGGTTTTTTCTATTCCTTCTCATGTGCTCTAACCCATATCAAATTGTCTTAGTCGCGAAATACTAAAGTCATTTCAGCGTAACTTATTGACACTACTAGAAAATCCATCTCTACCGGGTGGTCCACGCTTTGCCAAGTGCAAAAACGCGGGCCACCTGGCAAAGAGCCTCTATGCCGAGCCACGGGAAAAAACACTCGGCAAAGACGACACCACTCGGGAAAGAGGATCTAAGCCGAGTCTCCCCTGATTTAGCACTCGGCGAAGATAAATTTGACGGGAAACGAGAAAAAAGACACTCGGTAAAAATCAAGTCTCGGCAAACAATGTCGCCACGTGGCACCTGACGACCGGCCCAACGGCGCCGTGACGAGTCAAATCTTTGCCGAGTGTCACGCTCGGCAAGGCACGCAAAAATTTAGGATTTGCCGCATTTTTCCCTGACATGCATCTTTGCCGAGTGTGTCGGTGCGAGACACTCGGCAAAGAATTAATGCCCAGGTGACTATTTGGCGCATGGTTTGACGAGTCCCACACCCGAGCCCCACACTCGGCAAAGGTTACCGGCTCAGCGAAGGCGACGGTCTTGGCGATTACTGGCACTCGGCGAAAGCGTCGCCAACACGACGTTTGGCGTTAGCTCTTTGCCGAGACAGTGCACCGACACTCGGCGAAGATTTGTCGTCCGTTTGGCATCAGACGGACGTCAGCATCTTTTGTTTGCCGAGTACCCGGGAAAACACTCGGCGAAGAATTCGACGGGCATCCTGACAAAAGGCACTCGGTAAAGAATCTTCGACGAGGTATTTTTTGCCGAGTGCCATCCGCCGAGTGGCTGTCTCGGCGAAGCATTTGCCGAGTTGGATTCTTGCCTTCGCCGAGTGTCTTTCCCACCCAGCGGAGACGTCGATTCCAGTAGTGGGAACGTTCCAACGTATAAGAAAATCGCCCTTGAGGTCGAGGCTAAACGACCTCGTCCGCGTCAACGGTGCTTCCCGACGGAGGTGCTTGCGACATGTGCTCACACGTGGATCGTAGCTAAGCACGACACGTTTCACTATGCTCTATGCGGCACGCTACTACACTGTCTTGGTTTACGCGGACTGCCCAACGCGACCGTGGAGTATGTGTAGTAGAATTGTGTTGGCCGACTCGTACATCTATATAGTTATCATTATGTGCTGAAAATATGTACAATACGTGTCAATCAAACTCGATGAACTTAGGTTATATTTGGCCAATCATACGCGGTGATTTTGCATGAAATGAGAGAGAGAGAGTCACACGCGTGCAGAGCGCGTTGACGTATATACGAACGGTGGGACCTCAAGGCAAACAATTGGCTAGTAAAAAAAGGTAAACACTTGGCTCCTCATGCATTCACGTGGATAATATGCATGCAGCTGTAGTGTTATACGGATAAAACCCATCGCCCCGGTCTCGGCCTCTTCTCTAGCTTCCTCCCCAGTTTGTCCAGGATGGAACGGGCTCGCGCCGAGATCAACTCCAACAAGTCCATCGGGAGGCCAACTACGGCAGCACGGCTACGGAAAACATATCTGAATGCACGAGAGCCACCTAGCTAGCATATGCCCCCATCCCTAACTTTCTTCTTCGTCTCCCTCGTCTCTACTGCATCCGTGTCGACCACGCCCTCCGGCTCAGTCTTGGACGACGTTGTGATGGATGCATGATGGGCTGCATCATCGCTGACTCTAGGAGAGATCCCGTCGAGCTCGTCATCTCTAACTCCCGGCAACTTCCGGCTCTCGACAATGTCGCTGCATTGCCTACTTTTTTCATCGGTTTGTGGGACCACGAATATACCGTGATGTTCATCGACACCATGGTCAACGTGGTCCCAGCAACGTTGTGCTCCGTTACCACCACCTTGCAAACATTGGCGGCTATGCGGAAAGAAATACTTCGTCCTCTTCCGGAGCCATAGGAAGCTCGGGCTGATTAGGTATAGCAGTCCTCTCCCGAGTAAATTAAGTGATTCATAAGACAGCATATGTCATCACAGTTGTGAGGAAGAGCATTTGTCCTAGGTGGATAAGCAGTGGCAAAAGACCCCACGTAGGGGGTGCGGTGGACGATGTCGGTGGGGAGACCCAGGAAGGCGTCATCACGGAGGGCGAGACGCAGGAGCACCGATGGCATCGAAGTAATGCCTGTGCACCGCGGGCAACAGACACATGTAGGAGGACGAGGCCTAGGCCCAACAGCTCCGACGGCGTTTTCTCACTCGACAAATTTCACTCAACTAAGGCAACCCTTGCATGTGGTCTTAGATCGTCGTGTATACTCAATCATTTAGTCGTTTTCTCTCTAGTTTTTACGGGTCGTAGCACATTTTTTATATTGGCAGGGTTTTCCCTCCCATTTCACACTACCTGTGATTATATAAGTATGTGTTATCTACTATGTAAGATAAAAAAATAACTATTTTTGTTTAAATACCATTTATTTTGTTAAGTTTGAATAAATAATTATAATAAAAAATCACATTGAACATGATCAAAGTGAGGCCTAAATTGGTGGGGTCTTTGCCTTGGTTCACTGACCTAAATCTGGCGATACTTTGTTTCCTAATAAGCAAAAGGATCGGTTAGAAGTAGATATCACGTTCGTGCCATTTCTGTAGCGTGATTAATAGTGTCCTTATGTTAGGATATAGCTACTATTTACCTATAATTGATGTTTCGTTTCCTTATCCCGCACTACTATTTTATGCTATGATATATTTAATTCCTATCATTTCATGTGTCTTTTTTTGCGGCATGATATTTTTTATGATAGAAGTTAGAACTCCGCGTGTTGAAGATTTCCCCATCAATGTGTGTACGACAGATATAGGTAAATAGTGTATGTGATACCGGGTGAAAGAGAGAGGTCAATGTGTGGCCGGATGACCGAGTTAGGGTTATATGGGGTCGGACGATCGAGAGAGTTGTATATGGTTTGGCTGAGTAGGAGATTTTGCATGGCCTATAGAAGTGTACGTGGGACTGTGTGACCTTGAGAGGTGCATCTACTCGCGGATGACCGAGAGGTTTATATGTGGCATTGTATGAACGAGATATGTGTATGTGGGTCCAAACAACTGAGAGAGGTGTGTATGACGACCACAAGAGAGATGCACACATGCCGAGATGGCCGAGAGAGGTACATGCATTAACAATGATCGAGAGAATAGCATCTGGTGTCGGATGACTGGGAGTGGCGTATGTGTTTCTGGACGCCCGACAGAGGTGTATGTGGCTTTAGACGTTTGAGAGATGTGTATGCGGGACCGGATGATCAACTCGGGGTTGTCGATGCTTTTCTTCCCCCCTTTTCTCGGTCTTTAGTAATTTTGCTTCAATAGTTTAGTCGTTGCATATTCTTTGATGCTTCTAAAAGTGAAATGAAAATAAATACAAATAGTGTACCGTGACGTTCGCACTAGCGCGCATAGAATAAAAGACGAAAACGAAAATGATTTAGGTCAATATGGTTCCAACCCATATATATGCCGGTGCATGTGGACGTAATCCACGTGTCAAGAAATTACAATTCTGATTACCACCACAACATTTTGACAAGACTTTTACTTAACCCTTTCCCTTATACCACAAGGCCTCACCGTCACCGGATTTGACGCGCGTGCATGTACATCATATGCGATAATGCCGACGCCTCAGCGCCTCACAACAGCTACGTTGCACAACCGCCATCCCCGATGCCTTGTTTTATAACTTTTGAGAGTTATGCTTAAACTTTACAACCTTCAATTTGTGATATAGATATTATGGTTGTAACACCACTGATGGGTTCCTCAATGGTATATGCATTTTCACTTGCTGACGGCGCACGAACCCATAAATGTCTACTTTGGCCTTGTCACGTGGATCTTGGAATCATCATATACCTTTGCCTCTTTGTGTCCTCCAACCCGTGTGCTCTGATACGTCCGGGAGGAGTTAGGTTATGCTCACGGTGTCCCATGCGAAATTGTCTTGGCGTCCTATAGGGAGGTTTGGACGACGCGTTGTGTATCGACTTGGTTTCGTGGTTTCTTGGTGGGTGTCGGGACCATGCATCGCCTCGTGTCGCGACTCCGTACATCCTCCACCATCGGCAGACCTTTTTCTACGGACTTTTTTTCCTAAAACAATCTATTTGAAGTATGTTAAGGTGCAGCATCATGCATGGAAAGATTTGGTCTCGTACGTGTTGTGGTAGAGCCGCACGTACGTGCGTGCACCCATGGAGCTAGCTACTACTACATGCATGCATCCATGCATCTACTAGCTAGTGCGCGAACGAAAATTGATTTTTTTTTAGCCAAAAAAATGTCGTTTTGGGCCAAGCAGGAAATCACAGCAAAATCCACGTTCCACCAATGAGAAAGATTTAGCAAAATCCACGTTCCACCAATGAGAAAGATTTGATCTCGTACGTACGTGCACCCATGGAGCTAGCTACTACTACAAAAATGTCGTTTTGGGCCAAGCAGGAAATCACAGCAAAATCCACGTTCCACCAATGAGAAGCCAGGAAGCCTTGTCCTGCGGATCGCCCATCTATTCGAGATTTTATTAATTGATACATGTGCACGTACGGGGGGTGTGTGGCCCATATATACATACTTGTGCGTTGAGACGTTTGGCTTGCTAGGGCGTGTACGTTGTTGTTTCATTTTTGATCTTGCTCTATGTTGCACTGTCGGTTTTCACGGCACTAATTGGAGATTTGGAGGGATTTTAGGCGCGATTGCTGGTTTAATTAGGGCGCGAGTAAATGAAATCAGCCCGCCGTCTCCTGTTCTTCCTATTCCGTTCACCAATGCATACACAATGACCGCTCGATATAATGGGCCTAATTAACCATCAATGCTAATATTGCTTCCTGGCTAAACGATTTTGAACCCGATCAACCCATACCTTGGCGGTTGAGTATACGTGCATGTAGCTTCCTAGCTAGCTACGGGTTGCTGTATGTACGTAGATGAAATTAATTAGCCATGCCACCTGCAGCTCATCACTCGACTCCAGCTTTTTTTCGAACAAAAATCGACTACAGCTTCGACCAGGCATCGTAGCCTCATCTCGAAAAGGAGCAGATGAACCAAACATAGGCAGGAAGAGTCAAGCACGAACGAGTCGAACTAATGCCCACTTCTAAGTAGCTCTAGCCAGCTATACCACAATGGTCCGTCCGTACATTAATTATATATTGGCATCATTTTGTTCTTCAACTACTCTACAATAATTTTTCTTCTCCTAGATCTTCATGATGAATCTTTTTTTTGTCTTTCGGCAGATGATGTGGTTCATGCTCGATCACTATCTGAGTCTAAACTCTTCGATGTATGCCTCCCTCTCATTCCCCGAATCCACCACCAGGTACAAGCTACCATGCTTCATTTAAGTCTAGTGAGGATCACAGAGAGCTGCGTGAAGAAGAATGGGCTAGAGTCCAGGCGAGTGGATCGCCCGAGCCAGACGACAAAGAAGCAAAATATCACATAAGGTGCATCATGCAATGACACACACCGAGAAGCTCGTCGAAGAACTGCGCCAAACTAGAGAGGAAGCGGACCAAACACGAGAGAGCGGTGGAGCATATCCCAAGAGAAAACACGAGATCATGGCCGCCGACCGGACCATCGCACCATCGAGGGAGAGGGTGGACCGAGAGATTGCAAACGATGGATGGCCACAACACACTAACGGAATCACAAGTGTTATTCATTACCCACTCGGCAGCAGAGCCACTAAGGTGATCACAACATAAAAATACTCGGGATCCATCAACAACATGTCAACATGAGATGTATGACAAGTGTTTGACCAACGACACTCAACTCTACAGACTCTACAGACTCAACAACGACCCTTTTCGTGCACCCATCGTTTGTCCCTCCACCAACTCCATCATCCCAAACATTATCTTGTGAGCTCGGTGAAGCAATACCTCGGGTCAGAGAAATAAAGGTGGAAAAAGACAACATAATATGAGTGGATATGTCGAATAGAGACGATATATGCGAGCTAGAGCTTGTTGGTCGATGCTCCTTAACTTGCTTTTTATCAGTTTTATGACATTCAACATCACATGAAATTAGCCCTAACTAGGAGAGCCCACAATCTGGTTAAACTGTTCATTGTTGCATGCATGCACCGATTACTCTAAAAGTTGTTGTATGGGAGCGACCATGGTTTTCAGAGGAGTGGCAATGTAGTAGACATCCTAGGCCTCCATGCTCATGTTATAGGGTGAATGAGGTTAGGCGAGCGGCCAAGACAACAAAGCTCTCTGGCTTGAGAGCATAATTAACTCCCATCCCAAGCTGGTACTTGCATTTTGTTACTTGTGGCACTGCTTTCTTGAAAAAAGTTCCCTCTATGAAACACCATAATGATTGAAATTTCCTTGCAGTAGTATAAAGGAGGAAAACAAGTAGTCTGTCCAACCGCGCGGGCCTGATCTTTCTCCTCCGATCCGATCCAACGGAAAGAACTAATCACCCGGGGGAACATAATCTTTGCACGAATCTAATTACTATATTGAAAAAAGTTTCTGGAAAGTAAGAATTAATGATTTTAGGAGATCTATATGGAATCTTAAAGCATCCATAGCGCTAGAGGCGCTTGAGTAGAAAAAAAGAAATCAAATATCTGGTAAGCGCCTGGAACCCCATCGCAAAGCGCTAGTTTGATTCGCTAAATTCTCCTTTTTCTTGTGTCCCGTAGCGTTCGGCCGATCATTTTGTGCCGAAAAAAGATAGAGCGTCTCGGTATTTGTGATAATCGTTACTCTCGTACCGGTAAACTTATCCTCTCGCTAATCTGTTTCCTAATTAATACGTAGCAACGAGAGTTAAAATCTGAACCGTCCATTCTCATTCTCAAAACCTATCGCCGCCGCATCTCATCATTCTCTCCCCGATTCAGACGCCGCCGCCACCAAGAATACCCAACCTCTCGCCGGCGCCGCCACCCAGCGGCCACGGCTGGCTTGCTCGCCGGAGCGCGCGTGCGTCTACGCGCGGCGCTCCGTCGACCTGGCCGGACCGCGGCGCCCCCTCGAGCTGCCTAGGGTTTGCGGGGGCGGCGCTACACGCCGGCTCCCCCTCGCGCCGTCCACCTCGCGCTGCACGGATGGGGTCGCCTGCTCGGAGTTGGGGACGGCGTCCTCCGCGCTGGCCGTCCATCCCGGCCGCCGCCACTCGCCGGCCGGTTCAGCATGTGGTGGAAGTCTACCTCTTCACAGTTGTAGCTCAATTTGTTCCCCACTGCATCGTGTAAGCATTCATATTGGGTAGATGGCAATCGCATCGTGTTACAACTTTAGATGTTCCGATTTACTTACTAGTATGGAAGTTCAGATACGGTTCAGCATATGCGATTCTACCTCTTCACAGTAGCTTCTTAATTACTTCCCCACTGCATGTTAGTTATGTTAGCACACGGTGCTTGCTACTACTCCACAAAAGCACCTTCCACCTCGGTGGAAATGCTCATCATTTTCAATCCATTGGTAAAAATTATAGGAGCAGGTTATTCCAGCTTGTTATTCTCTACAGCTCACTGTTTTATTTAGCAGCTAACTAGTGAAGACCAAAACTTGGAACGTTTTGCAGCTTAGGCTTGTTATCACCAGATGAGGATGATTGTTTTTCTGTTGCGTGTTAACACCACTTAAACATTTTTTAGGAACATTTCTCTCTCCCGACCATGCTAATCTTGCACCGCCCTAATGCTGCCATTAATTGTGTTTGCTGTTACTAGTTAATCATGCCCTCATTAGTGGCAATTGCATCGAGTTGGCTGTGTACTGATTATACCTTGGATGTATGCTCCAGATCATGTCTTTGGCAGGACAGTTCACATCTTCCACCAGACGGTTTAGGAATCAAAAAATTATTCTCACCACCGGCATCACCATCAACGACAGCGTGCACCGAGGTACGCTCATGCTTCAACCCTGCTGGTTTCCTATGTTACACATAGAGATGGGTTGCTGGTAATTTAGAACTCTATTTGGATTCATCCTTTGTAGAATTGGTTAAATGGCTGCAGTTATCATTCTATTTCTGTAGCTTTTAATCACATAAGTCAATCAGCTTTTAATCTCCTCCACGACTTAACACACATATACACATGTCCAATCAGTTGACCTTTATGTGCATGAGGTGGGTTTTTTTGCTTCTCCGTTTTTTCTTCCAAAATTTTATAGCATCACCAATCGATAAGTTTTGTGTCAACTGTCAGGTAAGAATGTCTTTATATGTCACTCAAAAGTATTACAAAATGGCGTTAATCTCTGTTCACTAAAGCATTTCTATTGATGTTAAGAAAGCACATGATAAAAGTTATATGAAAAAGCAACTGCAATCAACTGTAATGATTGGATTATGCATAGTAGCTTGCTGAGTTATCTTACATAAGTTTTCACGGCCAATGAGTGGCAAAAAGTAAAACGATGCAACCAGATTCTGAGAGACGGTAAAAGTTAAAACAAAGCAAGGTATACATGTAGCAAAAGGCAAAAGTCTTAATCAGTTCTATAAGATATAACCATATTACATACAACTGTGGCATTTTTCTAAGGCAATGTCCATTTACAGAGCTCAAATTGACTTGCATCGATGTCGTCATTGTCGAGGACAAGCTCCAGGGATCGGGTCTCACCTTTACCTCCGCTCCTCCGACTCTCACCTGACAAGATCGCCGGCCATATTTTCTATTTCTATCCACCTGAGGATGCAGGTGTGCTCTGTTTGGGTCCTAATTGTGTGTTGGATCAAGATGTAATTTCCTACGCCTGATATTATTCATAGCCAGCCATGAAACCAAGATGAAGATCGCCATCATATTGGACGCGCGATTTAAACGAAACAAATCTTAAAAGAAAACTTGGTAACTTACCTGCTGCGTGATCCATCGGCGAGAAGCGCGCGCGGCACAAGTGTGCGAGAAAAGAAAAACAAAAAAGGGAGTTGGAGGCGATTTCCTACGTACGTACGCCTGGTATTCATAGAGCGCGCGAGATATGAAACCAAGATCCATCGGATCTACCTACGCCGGCCAGGACGTGCACGCCATCAAAAAAGACGAGGATCCAAACACGGTTGGATAGATCTTTCGAAAGTATGCATGTACGCATGGAGTACTGACTGCTAGTGCAAGGAAAATGGTAGATCGGCCGGTGACCTGCTGCTGCTGACCTCGCGCGGCCGGACGTTGATCTGATCGATGGGGACGTCGGAGGAGGAGCACCACTGCCATCCCACGCCGTCATCAGGCGCGCTTACCTCGCCGTCGCCAAGCTCGTCCAAGTCGCGACAAGTCACACGCGCAACCGCACGCGGCTTTGGTGACCATGGGCTCATATTTATAGACCCAGTCAAGAGTCGAGCGTAATTTTTTTTTGAACCGTGGAGAAAAATAAGGCGGGAAAGTCTAGAGTTTGGTTCTCTCCCCCTGTTTGTTTTGTTATACTAGTCGAGGAAGTAAAATGTGGGAGCAGAGGTACAAACGGAGTGCCACGATAATTAAGTAGGCAGATATCAATTCAATCGCGTTACATGCATGCAGGGAGTCAAGGATTCACGCTTTCCTTTAAACAAATCAGCATCTTCTTTTCCCATGCATGATCCTAGCTAGTAGTATTATTTTTGAAGATTCCATAAATCTCCTAAAATCAATCTTACTTTCCCTAAACTTTTCTATACAGTAATTAGATTCATGCAATGATTATGTTCCCCTGGTTATTAGTGGTTTTCGTCAGATCGGAGGAGAAAGAGTGTTTTCTCGGCGGGGGAATAGGTCCGCTAATTTTGGGCTCGCGCATTCAATATGCGAGCGTGACTTTTCTTTACAAAACATGACCGTGGGGTTAGGTTCCTGAAATGACGCTCCGGCGTGAAATCAGTACTATACTACATTTCCTGCAACAGTTAAAAGGATGGCATGAATCGTTTCAAGCAAAACAGAGAGAGAGGAATCAGAGGAAGCGATCAGAGTATTTAGTGGCGGTGGTTTCCAAACAACACGCTTAATTAACCTTCCTTTAAAATGCGAGATATTCCCTCCTAATTTTTCTCCCGGATGGTTAACTAGGCCAGTCTAGTGCTACCCTCCGCCCGACTAAGATTTCCACGCACGTATTTGTAGGCCGGTCGTCGAGATGGTATTAGGACGTGCCTTGTCGGCACAATGTTTTTTCAACGAAAAGAGAGAGCCAGAATTTTCTCCCCGGGAAGAGGATCTAATTTTTGGTTCATGTATTCAAGTATTTTCTGGCCTAAGGATGCGAGCGTGACTTTACCTTTACATGGTTCGAGCTGTAGATTACATGTCGTGAATATGCCGGTTTTTTTAATCAGAAAGGCCACACTTGGGTTCTTGACTACCATGTCATGACATCAATCATTTTATTACTTATTTCTAATTTTTGTGGGTGTACTAGTGCTCAATTTACTAAGAATGCCAATGACTCTTTCTTAAATCTTGCAGGCATATCCCTCAAGTTTCGGGACCCAGATTGTGGCGCCACACCGTGCCGCGGGAACGGTGACCGGGAGGCAAGGAGCTCCTGCTACCGCTGGCCATGTCTCCGAGCTCTTGCTGCCCAACAAGCTGCTGTCGGTGAGCTCTCTCTCTCTCCTCCTCCATCTTATATTCTTACAAAAAAAAAAGTTTCCTTTTCCACCATCGGCAGACCTTTTTCTACGGACTTTTTTTCCGAAAACAATCTATTTGGAGTACGTTAAGGTGCAGCATCATGCATGGAAAGATTTGGTCTCGTACGTGTTGTGGTTGAGCCGCACGTACGTGCACCCATGGAGCTAGCTACTACTACATGCATGCATCCATGCATCTACTAGCCAACGAAATTTGATTTTTTTTAGCCAAAAAAATGTCGTTTTGGGCCAAGCAGGAAATCACAGCAAAATCCACGTTCCACCAATGAGATGCCAGGAAGCCTTGTCCTGCGGATCGCCCATCATGTCGAGATTCTATTAATTCGAGATTTTTTTAATTGATACATGTGCACGTACGGGGGGTGTGTGGGGCCCATATATACATACTTGTGCAGGAGGTCAAAGTTGCAGGAGAGGCACGTTGACGGACAGAGCTCTAGCAGGAACCACCTGGTCCGGTAAGTGGATGTCACTACAGGCGCGGGGGAGCCGGTCCGGAAGCACGCCTAAGCCATGGTGGACGAGCAGGTGCGAGTGGCGACTGCCGCTGGTAAGGGAGGCTGGCGGTCGGTCGGTGGAGAGCGACGGGCGAGAGGCCGAGCACGGTCTGGGGGGGGGGGGGAGGAGGGAGACGGGAGAAGCTAGGTCGACGAGTGGTGCAGCAAGGTCAAAGGGGAGCGGCAGGGAGGCGCCGGCGTGGGCTGCTTTCTCATGCCACCATTTTAGGTTTCTCGTGCGCCTGCGAGAGATATTGGGAGAGGAGAGATAGAGATAGGTTTAGGGGCAATTTTGGTATGCTGAAAAAATTGACAAGTCACTAACTGGTTGACTCACATAATTTCTTTGAAATCTAACGGCAATGTTATTTTAGAGTAAAAAACTGAGTGGGGAGTGTTATTTTGGCAAGTTGGTTTTCACTAGTGGTATTTTGGCAAGTTCGGTCTTCATTAGTGTGGTGTTTTGGCTATTCTCTTTTTGTAAACGGTTCTCAACATTGAATACATTGCTCGCCTCTGCACAGGTTTCTCGACATGCAACATATTTAACCGAGACAGAGTCAAGCTCAAACATAGACACTACCAAAAATGATAAAAACTGTATAGTGCCCATCAGTGAGATTTTAGGGGATCAATCTAATGGGGCTCATGGTAAGAAGGCAGTCAGAAAGAGCCTCACTCGCATCAGGACGATGGCGGCTGTTTTGGAGGAATCTCAAGTTGTTGGGAGAGAGAAAGAAAAATATGAGATTATCAATTTAGTTGCAAGTCAAGCTACTGATCAATTCCAGGTCATCTCGGTGTGGGGAATGGGTGGTCTCGGAAAAACCACTCTAGTTAAAGATATCTACCACGACAAGCTCAGTGGCATGTTTGAGAAGCGCGCTTGTGTAACAGTCATGCGCCCTTTCAGTCCCGTGGAGTTCTTTCGAAGCTTAGTTATGCAACTAGACAGAGATCCTTCTGACAAGAAGGTCGCCGTTGGTTTGATGGGAAACACACATAAGAAATTTCTCTTGATGCCACTTGACCAGTTGATCCATGAATTGACAAGACTTTTAGAAAGAAAAACGTGCTTGTTTGTTCTGGATGATGTATCATCTATTGCAGAATGGGACATGATAATACCAGTTTTCCATAAAATGGAAAATATAATCCGGATCATAGTCACTACAAGGGAAGAAGATATTGCTAAATATTGTTCAAAGCAAAAGGAAAATATATACAAGCTCGAAGGTCTGGAATACGAGGATGCACGTGACCTTTTTGCTAAAAAGGTACTCAATAAGAATGTATCATCATGCTTTATTTCTACATGTCGCCCTAGGATCTCTTTTCCATCATTTAGTTGTTTAACCAAAACTACCAGTTCTACTTTTGTATGTACCTTGACCTACAACATGTCTATTCTCCATTTTTAGCCAGTATTGTTGAGTTCTACAACGATGATTGTTCATATCAGGACTGCAATGATTTATACTATGTTTTAAGTAAATGGCACATAAACCCAACTATTATGGTGAGTGTTACACATAACTGCACTTCTCGAAAAAAATGTGATTGCAAATTGTAGATGCGAAAACAATTGGAGCGCATCAACTCCAATATGGAAATATAATTAAGTCCTAATTTAGTTTCTATATTCTAAAGAACTCGATCTGTCAAATTTCAGGTATTTAACGAGACTATAGATCTGGATAAGGAATATCCTGAGCTAGTCGAACAAGCAAAGCTGATCCTGCGGAAGTGCAACCGACTCCCCCTTGCAATAGTCACCATAGGTGGATTCCTGGCAAACCAACCAAAAACAGTTTTAGAATGGAGGAAATTAAATGAGCATATCAGTGCAGAGCTGGAGATGAATCCGGTGCTCGGGACCATAAAAACCGTCCTTAGGAGAAGCTATGACGGTTTACCCTATCACCTCAAGTCTTGTTTCTTATATATGCCCATCTTTCCTGAGGACCAAAGGGTGCGGCGTGGAAGATTGGTGCATCGGTGGACAGCGGAGGGTTACTCAAGGGAGGTTCGAGGCAAGTCTGTGGAGGACATAGCAGATGGTTACTTCATGGATCTTATAAGCAGGAGTATGATTCTACCATCTCAAGGATCAACCCATAACACAAAAGGGATTGATTCCTGCCAAGTTCATGATCTCATGCGTGAAATTGGAATCTCAAAATCGATGGAAGAAAATCTTGTTTTTACTCTCGAGGAAGGTTGTAGTGCAAACAACCAAGTCAAGATGCGCCACATTGCTATTAATGGCAATTGGGAAGGAGATCAGCGTGAATTCGAGAGCACAGTGGACATGCCCCATGTACGATCAGTAACAGTTTTTGGTAAGTACAAGTCATTTTTCCTTTCCAACAAGATGAGTCTACTGCGAGTGCTGGACTTGGAAGACGCAACATCTGTATATGACCATCACCTTAAGCATATTGGGAAGCTTCTTCATCTAAGATACCTTTCACTAAGGGGTTGTGATGATGTTTTTCACTTGCCAGATTCATTGGGTAACTTGAGAGAGCTCCAAACGTTGGATGTCAGAGGTACCAACATAATCAAGCTGCCGAAGAGTATCATCAATCTTCAGAAGCTATACAATCTTCGTGCTGGTATGAAACCGGAGAATGAGAACTTCTCGTATGAAGGATATGAAGAAGAAGGGGTAATGGGCTACAGGGCATGCCAGGTCCCTCTCTATTTGATGGCATCTTGTTTATTTTGTTGTGTATCTTGGTTCATTCAACATGACCTGAGCCGCGGCGATGTATGCACTAAGATCTGCTGCTCTGTAGTCCCTGGTCTTGTGATGCGTCTGGACAAGCATGGTGTTCTAGTGCCAATAGGGACGAGAAAGCTGAAAGCCCTGCGTACACTAGGTGTTGTGAACATTGCACGACAAGGGAAGGCCATTCTGAAGGACATAAAAGGACTCACCTGGTTGCGCAAGTTGGGAGTGACGGGCGTCAATAAGGAAAATGGACAAGAGCTGTGTACCGCGGTTGTTGCTCTTAGCCGCCTGGAGTCGCTATCAATTCGGTCAGAGGGGGAGCCAGGATTATCTGGATGCTTGGATGGAACATTCTCATTTCCGGAAAGCCTGCAGAGCCTAAAGTTGTATGGCAACCTGGTCAAGCTGCCGGAATGGATCGAGGGGCTCAAGAATCTGGTGAAGTTGAAGCTACGGAGCTGTAGGATACCAGAGCATGATGACGCCATACAGGTCCTAGGGAAGCTACCAAGCCTGGCATCTCTGCATCTGTTGAAGAAGTCGTTTGAGTGTGTAGAGGTCCATCTCAGTTTCCATCTGGAAGATGTTCCAGAGCCTGATGGTGCTGGAGCTGGTAATCGGAGAGAATCTTAAATCAGTCAAGTTTGAAGAAGGGGCAATCCCTAAACTGCAGCTGCTGAAGTTGTATGTTGAGGGGGCCGGCAGTAAATCATTTTCGGGGCTACCATCTCTGTCTGGCCTCAAGGAAGTTGTGCTCAGTGGTCGCTACAATTACCCCGAACTGGAACATGTGAGGGCCGAGCTTGCACTGAATTCAAACAGACCCGTCTTGAAGATGGAGTGATGTCGATCCAGAGTCAGCTGTGCACATCGATTTGATGCCTGCGAGGAGTACAGTTTGTGTTTTCATTTGTTGACGGCGTTGATTAATCGTTGTATTTATGTTTATGCTGGACAAAATACTTTTAGTTGCTGAGGTCGCGCCTCAGGTCGATGTCCTTGTGATTATTTACTAGAACACCACGCGCTTGAGTAATGTATCTGAATTTGCTTTTGGCTCGGGACAGATGCAGCCATTATCCTGATCTTGCGAGTCATTATCGTCGTCAGCCTGGGGATTTGTCAGAAGCAGGGTGGCAATTGTTGAGGAACAACCAGACGAAGCGAGGTTAACGAGGGCATCAGCGGCAGCCCAGCTATCATCTTTTTTTTTTTTAAAGGATCCAACCTGTGTACATTCAAGTAAGGATACAGAGAACGAACCAACGCACACAGGAAAGCAAGATCGAAACAACCCCACGCAACAGCTGCAGCCGAAGAACAGCTCGCTGAACCACCACACCACCTGCAGCCGAAATCCATCGCCGAGCAAGCCGTCGGAGATGAAGACGCCAGGCCTCCGCACCGCCCGGAAAGGAGAGCACACCCACTGTTGTAGAAGGCCGCAGAAGCCGCCCGCCGCAAGCGACGAGACCGAGCACGGTGAACACACACGGCCGCAGCGCCTCCTCCCCGTAACCTCCCATCATCCACACGTACCTGCGCAGAGATGTAAAGCTGCCCAGTATTTCATAAAGACACAAGAATAATGAATTAGTTCAGCAGGCAATTTGGTAAGTTTTCCTTCAAAACAGGCCCCGTTGCGAAGTTTCCATATTTTTTTGCGAGAAACGAGCTGTAATATCACAGAGTTCTTACAGAAAGGTCCTGAGACAAAGGCAAAAATACAACGAAGTCCCTCAGCAACCCGTTGACGAAGACGACGACGAGGACGTACGCCGGCGCGCCGCCGCCACTGCTCCCTTCACACCTTGGATACGGAACAGCCCCTCCACGGCCGGGAAGTCGACGAACTCGGTCCCGAAGAGCCTCCATCCAACGCCATCGAAGCCAACGCCCTGCAGACACAGCTCGATTCGAACCAAACGAAACCCGGAGACGCCGTCCCGCGAACTCCGGCGAGGGGGCCTCGCACCCAGCAGCTCCACCGAGCCCCGAGTGCGCTGAAGACAGAAGATCAGCAGCGGCGCTCCAAGGACCACCACCACCGGAGCAGAGACCTTCCGTCGCAAAACGCCACTCCGGCCGCGCCATCCGCTCCCAAACGCTGCCGGCTAGCACCCACACCGTACCTACACTATATACACGCCGCAGATCGGGGCTTCCCCATCCTCCCGCTGCCGGAGCAGCCGGCGGAGGGTGAGGAACCCACCGACCCGACGGCAGCGAGGTGGTTCGACGCGGTTCGCCCAAAAGTCGCTCCTCTCGATCGCCCGAGAGTCACGAAGTCACAAAGTCACGCGCACAACCGCACGCGGTGCTAACCACGATCGTCTCATATTTATAGAGACCTGTCACGCATTTGGAGGGAGGGAGGGCAGCGCTGGCGGGAACAAAGATTTTTCTATCCGCTCCGTCGGTTGCTCGTTGGATTGGATGGACGGTCAAGATAGATACGTAGTACCACAGCGGATCGATGACGTGGCCTCCGTTAACCAAGGCACATGCATATATTTCATTATTGTTACGTCATGGTCCGATCCCACTAATTGAGGTTGTTTTCTGGGATGCCTGTTTCCGTTAGTAGGCAAGGATAGTCCCAGCAATTACGGCACCAAATGCCTGGCTTCTCTTTTCTTGGGCCTACTCTGCTCAGATAGGATCTGCCATGCTGATTTCACGGACTTGCCTCGAATAGGCTTTGCGGTTTTCAGATAGGATTGTCATTACCTCGCCAACTAATTTTTTCCTTCTTCATCATTACCTAGCCAACGAGTACATATATACTACACTAGGATGTATGTATGCATGTATGTATGTATGTATCTAGCTAGATTTATTTTTGATTCCACCACTGGAATGGCCATGTCGGACATAATACGTCTTTTTCTTCTACAGTTCTTACATGGTTGTACTCCTTTTTTCCTAGCTTTTCAACACAAAAGAAATAACTTGACTCCAGAAGAAACATGAAAGGAATCACATCCATGCATGACAGGACGACAAATAATACAGATTGCCATTGTGAATTGTCCAGACAGAATCAAGTTACGGTCTAATATACAGCAGCATTTGCAAAGTCTCAGCTTGTGAATCCTCTTGCCCAGTCGCAGCTAACCAGCAAGCTAGCAGGGTATCAGATAAATCCATCATTTCATTACCAATATTATACACTACACGAGTTGGATCTTCGTTTCATTCCATACATCTCTGGCAGTATCAAGAGTGCTGCTAGCTATCACGCCCAGTCCACGCAGTACACACTTCCAACTCTATCTTACAAACGTATGCCCGATCATGCAAGCACGGACCCAAGCATAGCCGCCTGACGGGCCAAGAAGGACCTGCCTCAAAGTAAATCTTCCGAAACTCAACAACAGTGTCAACCAGCAATTTCTCTCTTCACCCTCCCCTGCACCAGAACCTGCATATACCAAACAAACAAAAAGAACATTATCAACATGTTCAACTGTCTCATCGACTGCATCTCTCTATACAAAGAGCACACCACATGATAATCTGCTCAAATAAAGGACGCTCGTGAATACACATGCTTAACACACAGATCCTAACCACAGATGCACTCCACATGCACAGTTACAAAATCACAGACACGTCTACAAAAATTGGCATCAACAGAAAAAACATGATCTCGGTCAAGCTAGCTGATTCACCATTACAAAATACGGTCATCTATCTTCAGGCTGGGTAGCATAATCATAACCCACGGGTTCAAACTTTAGTGTCCAGTGAACAAAACAATCATCCAAACTAGAACCTGCTGTAAATAATTCTAAGCATTGCAAGAGAGTGCCAAACGATAACACATTTTCAAGTTCTAAGCACGACCATCCAAACTTCCAAAGTAAGATATATCTATAATTTTACATGTGAGGCCAACAGATATCCATATCAGCAGCAAGAATAATAGGTTGACACTACGTGTATCCACATCAATAAATTGATTATCAAACTACTTTTTTTGGTAATTATCAAACTACTTTTTTTGATAAGTTGATTATCAAACTACTAAATGATCATATATTGTTCTTGTAACACCAAAGAAGATGAAGTCATCTTAATGTTAAGAAAGCACGTGTTTTCGCCAGCTTCACTACTATTGCACTACAAGTACACTGCATGCGCATCAGCTAGGTAGCTACAGGAAAAATTACCAAGTTTGGACAGTACGTGCACATCAGCTAGCTAGCATCATCATCTACACGTGCACATCAGGTCAAGTGTGATATCATCCAAACTTGCCCAAATCAGAGAAGCACTGTCGCATCTCAGCTTACCAAGCACATCCATGGGTGCCTCCGCGGTAAAAAAAAAAACATGTCCAGATCCGTTGGCATCGGCAAGTTCAATATCTTCAACCTGCAATATTAAATGCAATTCAATAAATTTTGAACTTTGAAGAGAGAGTACTGTCATCGAAAATTTACATATAAGATCAGAAAGGTACTCGATGCCCACTTAGGAGTGAGTCAGCCACCGTTTATATGTAGCAATTTGCAACGGAGCCAACGTCACCAGAAACATATGTGTATTATGAACGTATTCAATATAGTGTGAGTACTTATGATTGTAAAATGGACGGAGAAATGTAGTTCTGTAGTCACAATGAATGTATTTCCAGAAGAGAATACTAGATTAACTGGATATACCTCCTTGGACATCTTTCGGAGCTGACTGACTAATGCCTTGGCTGTTTTCTCAATACCACGAGCAATCTGTACTGGATAAGCACCAGCAGCTACAATCTGGGCAATGTAAATAAACCCAACATTATTTCCAGAACTGAATAGAGCGTTTATGCTCTAAATAAGAAGACGCGTTGGTTTATACTGTGTACCTTAACACCCTCGGCTATCATCCCATGAGCAAGAATGACAGAAGTGGTTGTCCCATCACCAAACAAGTAATTAGTATTAGCAGCAGCTTGCCTAACCAATTTAGCTCCAATGTTCTACACAGGGTCTTCGAGCTAAACCTGGTCCAGATAGCCAAACATGAGAAAGGTTCAAAGTCACAACTTAACTTAGATCAAGTTGCATTGTAAGCAGATGACAGATCGGCAAGCTTGTTGGCTCCATTCTGGAAAAGGAATACCAGGACATAAATTAGTATTCCAAAATGAACAGAGAATAGAAGGCTTGATTTGAACAAATTTTGGAGATTATATGACTCACTTGCAGCTTCCTGATAGCCAAGACATCTTTGTTGAAGTAGAGCTCCTTTGCGGCGTTCACTCTGACACTGCACTTCCTCCTGGGCCTGGTTTTCCGGGGCAGCTAGACGAACAGGGTGAAACCAAGGAAAGCTGCTTCTTGGTCGTGAATCCGGCAGGGGTGGCAGTGCTAATGCCGCACTAGAGGTACACCAAAATGGTGAGGTCACACTGTATATCACTGTCAATGCAATTTAAACAGTTCATATCAGTATCGATTATTACATGAAAACTGAAATGAAAGGCTGTGCTCGGAATAATATGTGACGCTATTTAAGTTTGAGGTTTAGCTTTCATGTCCTAAACCCATGTTTCTTCCAAAATGCGAAATAATGGAAAGAAAGGATACGAATTATTACTTATCAGTTAACAAAAAAGTAGTGGATATCCAATTCGCACAAACACTAACATGATTGGATACATGGACATAAACACAACCTTAACAGATCGAGCATAATAGTTGTTCTTAAGTGGTGCACATAAGATTAGCAGATACACCAGCTCAATGTTAAGAAAGCGGTACTTTCATCAACTTCACTGTTACAATAAAGATGCAACCATGTAATTTAAATCTAAAACAAGTATATATATCCTTATAAGATTTAAATAAACACCACATGAACACCAACACATGCTACAAGCAAATATATCTATCGACATCAACAAAATGAATATCATCAGATTAGGAGTCAGCCTCTTATTCTAGCTGAACCAGCAGTATGCCAAGATCAAATGTAGTGTCGTCGGATTTGGATAAAGGCAACCCATTAACTAAAAATGTAACCAGTAACTACATATGACTACTCACATGTGCATTAAAATTCATTTTGGCTAGCAGTGGCACTCAAAGGTGTGGGAGCCATCCGTCAGAGGCAAGCCCTCATGAACTGGTCGGCTTCCATGATCATCCGGGCAGACGCCACCGGCAGCAACGTCATCATCTCCGTCAGAACCCACTACACGCATCCATCTGTCCATCATGGTAATTAAGAGATTCAGACTTCAGAGAAGCACCATACCAACAAAAAAACTTGAATGTGGAATTTATACCAGCATGAAGACAGGTAGCACCAACCTTGGGTCGCCAAATCTTAAACATCAGCGCAGACCTTGTTCCATTAATCCTCTTTCGGTTCATGCCAAGGAAGGAGCAAATTTAGTATCATGCCATTGATTAAAAGAAAACATCACATCGGCAATGGCACGTAACGGAGAAGTAAGATACACTCCACAACAAATGTATATACCAATCAAATTACTGCTAATCACCACATTTCTTTCCAACGCAAAAGCACCACTGCATGTTTGAAACATATGAATTACATGTGAGAACTAAATTAGAGTGGCGACAAGATTCAGAGCTAGCATGATATTGGTTCTCCAATATTCCGATGTAAAGAACACACAACAAATGGCTCAACCCAGTCACAAGTTCTTCTCACACTAGTGCTCTAACCTGAAGCCAACACAAGCAGAAGTGCAGCAGCAGCAGAAACCCTCCGTTTCTGGAAACAAGGGTCCCAGGTTTGCATCAGCTAGTAGGCAGTGGAATCAGCTGCTGCACTACTGCTACTAATTAAACAGGGATCTCCTGCCAGTACAAGGAATACTCTCAGGTCTCAGCAGCAAAACGTAAACCGCAGAGCACAAGCATCTGATGATTATCTGCTCCCCCATGTACTGAAGTACTAGATTCCACGTGATTCAATACACAACGCAACTTCCACTCCAATCAGCTCACGTACTACCAAACTTCCAACTAGAACCGAATCATGTGTGTACTAGGTAGGTTCGATCAGGATGGGGATCAAGATGCTACCTTTGGAAGGCCTAGTCGAGCTCCTGCACGGCGGCGTCGAGGTCGCTTGCTCACGTCGCCGCCGTCGGGTCCTCATGGCTGGCATGGAGACAGACGGAACTCACCCCGTCGGCCTAGCGCACGACGCGGGCCGGCGAGCTCGACGGAGCCCCGCCCCGCGCTCCGTCCAACCGACGCGCGCCGGCGAGCAAGCCAGCCGCGCCGGCTCTCTCATCGGCGAAGCTAGGGCGTGGCCGGTCGATCTGCTCGGGACGAGAGCGGCTAGACGGAGGAGGAACTCTGATTGTGAGGTGGTGGCGGCGGCGGTGGTTAACCTAAATAATGAGAATGGAGGATTAACCTACTAGGCCGATACTTAGCATCCCGTGGGACCACTCCATCACCGTTGGATCGATGCACGCTGGATTGGTGCTAAACATGGTAGTATTTCAGGACAATATTAATTAATTGCGATTCCTATTTGATCCCGTGAATTAACTACTCCCAACAATCACGCATGGATTGAATTTTGGAACGCTTAATTAGCACGTACACAATTTTAGTAACTCACCCCGCAAATCACGTCAGATCCGGTTATTAACGGACCGATCAACCTAACTTTACGCTTCTTTAAAAGTAATTCAAAAAATGGTGGTGAATATTTTTCCCTCCAAAACAGGCAAAACTACAAGAAGACCTTAGAAACGCTCAGGAAATATTCCTAACAATTTTCCTCGAACTGTTCAAAAAAATTCACCGTTTATTAAGTATCAACTTAACCAGAAAAAATTAATCCAATTTTTTATTTGCAACTAATCCCATGTTAAATACAAAAAATGTTAACTACAACTAGGACAAAGTTAACAAAATTAGTCCTAGATGCAAGGATTCATGGAGCGACCCAAGCGAGAGATCTTAATTACAAATGCCAACTCGGAAGGCTTGTGGCTCATCCCAGGTGTAAGAAATCGCGGAGCGACAAATGACGAGTCGCGGCTCTCACATTCGGGAACGCCTTGCCACTAGCTAGCGACTGGACACCGAGTTCGGCCTCGGTGGCGGGCAGAATGCCTTCCTCGTGATCATTTCATGTGTGTAGTTCCATTGACGATGCTCATGTTGGATTTCACGTGTAATATTTAACTCGATACTAGCGCTACATTGTGGTAACTCGTTGCCCATCGGAGGATATTGGTGATGCCAGCCTCCCTCGTCGGTCTAGGCATACCAAGATCATGAATCTGAAAACACATATAACCACAGCTCCCAATCTCGCACCACAATCCCGTACAAAACTTACTCAACTCGACCAACCCATCTAACAAGAAATTAAGGTGGAGTTTAGTTGTTAGATAACCAAGACACGTCATCTCTCGTGGATTTGTTGTCGCAGACTAAAAAAATGATGTTTGAGAATATTTTGCCACCTTTCCGGAGCAGTTTTAGAATGTTCAATTTCGAATGCTTTCATATTCCCGGTGGTAAAAAATAGGATAGTAATTTATACACGATAACCAATTAATATTTTCTTCTTACAAACAAGGTAATACATATTAAGTTCCATAATCTGGGGTCATCGGATTTGTTCGCCAACGAGGAAAAACACCATGATTTTTCGTGACCTCTGTACCGGGCCTAACTGGACATGAAAATCATGCCAGGAGCTCAAAATATTATGCTATAACCTTTTTGGGACGTTCAAGAATGGGCCATCTCGGATGTCTTCATATCCCGGTTGTCCAAAAAATTGGAATGTTTGTTGCATGTTAAAAAAATTGATATTGATGCTTACAAACTGTTAATGCATATTTTGTTCAGTGTCTAATGACCATATTTGTTTGTCAAGAGGGGAAAACAATTAATACGTGTTTTGCTATACCTTCTCGCGTGCTCTAACCCGTATCAAATTGCCTCGGTGAAAAATATTAAAGTCATTTCAGCGTAACTTCTCCTTGAGAACGTTCCAAGGCTTCTGAAATCGCCCTTGAAATTGGTCCGGCGGTTTCGTGTCCACGGGGTGGCGCGACATCATCCCTGGCCCCGCCGTCAACGTCAACTCCGATCCTTCCAAGAAGGAGAACACACATCGTAGGCATGGGCATGGATGCAAAAATTCGTCGTGTCTTTCAGTGGCATCGGGAGGAGCTACGTACTGGATGCTTCACCGCGGAGGTGCTTGTGAGTACTATACGAGGAGTTATGGACTCGTACATATATACATGTAGTTATTATTATGTGCTGAAAATATGTACGTGTCAACCAAACTCGATGAACTTCGCTTATATTGTATATATTTGGCAAATTATGCGCGGTGATTTTGCATCAGATGAGACTTGACGTGTACGTACGGTGGGATCCCAGTCAAGGCAAACACTTGGCTAGTATTTTTTTAGAAGGCAGCAATCACGTGGCTAGTATACACTCGGCAAAGGTTACCAGCTCAGCGAAGGCGACGGTCTTGGCGACGACCGGCACTCGGCGAAAGCGTCGCCAACGCGACCGACGGCACTCGGCAAAGGTTTCGCCGAGATGCAAAAAAAAAAACACTCGGCAAAGAGGTTTTGCCGAGCGGACCTCTTCGGGACACGTGTCTGCACGTGAGGCGTTAGCTCTTTGCCGAGATAGTGCGCTGACAGTCGGCGAAGATTTGTCGTCCGTTTGGCATCAGACGAACATCAGCATCTTTTGTTTGCCGAGTACCCGGGAAAACACTCGGTGAAGAATTCAACGGGCATCCCGACAAAAGGCACTCGGCAAAGAATCTTCGAAGAGGTATTTTTCGCCGAGTGCCATCCACCGAGTGGCTGTCTCGGCGAAGCATTTGCCAAGTTGGGTTCTTGCCTTCGCCGGGTGTCTTTCCCACCCGGCGGAGGCGTCGATTCCAGTAGTGAGAACGTTCCAAGGTCTAAGAAAATCGCCCTTCAGGTCGAGGCTTAACGACCTCATCCGCGTCAACGGTGCTTCCCGACAGAGGTGCTTACGACATGTGCTCACACGTGGATTGTAGCTAAGCACGACACTTTTCACTATGCTCTATGCGGCACGCTACTACACTGTCTGTCTTGGGTTTACGCGGACTGCCCAATGCGACTGTGGAGTACTATAGTAGAATTGTGTTGACTTACATCTATATAGTTATTATTATGTGCTGAAAATATGTAAGTACGTGTCAATCAAACTCAATGAACTTAGGTTATATATTTGGCCAATCATACGCGGTGATTTTGCATTAGACGATAGAGAGAGAGTCATGCATGCAGAGCGCGTTGACGTATACGAACGGTGGGACCTTAAGGCAGACAATTGGCTAGTAAAAAAAGATAAACACTTGGCTCCTCATGCATTCACGTGGATAATATGCATGCAGCTGTAGTGTTATACGGATAAAACCCATCGCCCCGGTCCCGGCCTCCATTTCCGTCCAGTAAAACACGCAGCACTAGTAGTGTAGTGCTATAGGCCGGTTCTCCCCGCACCTGGCCTCTTCTCTTCCTCCCCAGTTTGTCCAGGATGGAACGGGTTCGCCGCGGAGATCAACTCCAACAAGTCCATTTGGGAGGCTGGCCAGCAACTACGGCAGTACGGCTATGGCAAGAAAGGCGCCGATGCTGTGTACGCCAAGACCGAGAGAGCAGCGGCGACAACAACCACGGCGTGGGGGTGGCGAAGAAGAGGTTCAGGACGCTGCGGGCGACCAGGAAAACATATCTGAATGCACGAGAGCCACCTAGCTAGCATATGCCCTCATCCCTAACTTTCTTCTTCGATAGCCTCCCTCGGCTCTACCGCATCTGTGTCGACCACGCCCTCCGGCTCAGTCTTGGACGACGTTGTCATGGATGCATGATGGGCTACATCATCGCCGACTCCAGGAGAGATCCCGTCGAGCTCGTCATCTCTAGCTCCCGGCAACTTCCGGCTCTCGACAATGTCGCCAACATTGCCTACTTTTTTCATCGGTTTGTGGGACCACGAATAGATACTGTGATGTTCATCGACACCATGGTCAACGTGGTCCCAGCAACGTTGTGCTCCGTTACCACCACCTTGCAAACATTGGCGGCTATGCGGAAAGAAATACTTCGTCCTCTTCCGGAGCCATAGGAAGCTCGGGCTGATTAGGTGTAGCAGTCCTCTCCCGAGTAAATCAAGTGATTCATAAGAGAGCATATGTCATCACAGTTGTGAGGAAGAGCATTTGTCGTAGGTGGATAAGCAGTGGCAAAAGACCCCACGTAGGGGGTGCGGTGGACGATGTCGGTGGGGAGACCCAGCAAGGCGTCATCACAGAGGGCGAGACGCAGGAGCACCGATGGCATCGAAGTGATGCCTGTGCACCGCGGGCAACAGACACATGTAGGAGGACGAAACCTAGGCCCAACAGCTCCAGCGGCGGTGTCTCACTCGACAAATTTCACTCAACTAAGGCAACCCTTGCATGTGGTCTTAGATCGTCGTGTATACTCAATCGTTTAGTAATTTTCTCTCTAGTTTTTACGGGGTCGTAGCACATTTTTTATATTGGCGCATGGCCTATAGAAGTTATGTGGGACTGTGTGACTTTGAGAGGTGCATCTACTCGCGGATGACCGAGAGGTTTATATGTGGCATTGTATGAGCGAGATATGTGTATGTGGGTCCAAACAACTGAGAGAGGTGTGTATGACGACCACAAGAGAGATGCACGCATGCCGAGATGGACGAGAGAGGTACATGCATGAACATTTGATCGAGAGAATAGCATGTGGTGTCGGATGACTGGGAGCGGCGTTTGTGTTTCTGGACGACCGACAGAGGTGTATGTGGCTTTAGACGTTTGAGAGATGTGTATGCGGGACCGGATGATCAACTCGGGGTTGTCGATGCTTTTCTTCCCCCTTTTTCTCGGTCTTTAGTAATTTTGCTTCAATAGTTTAGTCGTTGCATATTCTTTGATGCTTCTAAAAGTGAAATGAAGATAAATACAAATAGTGTACCGTGACGTTCGCACTAGCATAGAATAAAAGACGAAAATGAAAATTATTTAGGTCAATATGGTTCCACCCCCATATATCTGCGGCGCATGTGCACGTTATCCACGTGTCAAGAAATTACAATTCTGATTACCACCACAACATTTTGACAAGACATTTACTTAGTCCTTTCCCTTATACCACAAGGCCTCACCGTCACCGGATTTGACGCGCGTGCATGTACATCATATGCGATAATGCCGACGCCTCAGCGCCTCACAACAACTACGTTGCACAACCGCCATCCCCGATGCCTTGTTTGATAACTTTTGAGAGTTATGCTTAAATTTTACAACCTTCAATTTGTGATATAGATATTTTGGTTGTAACACCACTGATGGGTTCCTCAATGGTATTTGCATTTTCACTTGCTGACGGCCCACGAACCCATAAATGTCTACTTTGGCCTTGTCACGTGGATCTTGGAATCATCATATACCTTTGCCTCTTTGTGGCCTCCAACCCGTGTGCTCTGATACGTCCGGGAGGAGTTAGGTTATGCTCACGGCGTCCCATGCGAAATTGTATTGGCGTCCTATAGGGAGTTCTCGACGACGTGTTGTGTATCGACTCGGTTTCGTGGTTTCTTGGTGGGTGCCGGGACCATGCATCGCCTCGTGTCGCGACTCCGTACATCCTCCACCATCGGCAGACCTTTTTCTACGGACTTTTTTTCCGAAAACAATCTATTTGAAGTACGTTAAGGTGCAGCATCACGCATGGAAAGATTTGGTCCCGTACGTGTTGTGGTAGAGCCGCACGTACGTGCACCCATGGAGCTAGCTACTACTACATGCATGCATCCATGCATCTACTAGTGCGCGAACGAAAATTGATTTTTTTTTAGCCAAAAAAATGTCGTTTTGGGCCAAGCAGGAAATCATAGCAAAATCCACGTTCCACCAATGAGATGCCAGGAAGCCTTGTCCTGCGGATCGCCCATCTATTCGAGATTATATTAATTGATACTCCCTCCGTTTCAAATTAATTGATTTCGATTTGTCCACACATGAATGTATCTAGACATGTTACACGTATAGATATATCCACATGTGGACAAATGGAAGTCAATTAATTTGGAACGGAGGGAGTACATGTGCACGTACGGGGGGTGTGTGGGGCCCATATATACATACTTGTGCATTGAGACGTACCTTACGTTTGGCTCGCTGAGGCGTGTACGTACGTTGTTGTTTCATTTTTGATCTTGCTCTATGTTGCACAGTCTATGGCGCTGTTCCAAAGTTTGAGATTTGGAGGGATTTTAGGCGCGATTGCATTAATTGCTGGATTAATTAGGGCGTGAGTAAATGAAATCAGCCCGCAGTCTCCTGTCCTTCCTATTCCGTTCGCTAATATTGCTAATATTAACCCGTCAGTAAATGACCTCTCGATTAGTGGCCCAGGGAGTAAGGCCTATTTAACCATCAATGCTAATATTGCTTCCTGGCTATAAACGATTTTTTAACCCAATCAACCGAGGCTGGGGAATCCACGGATCCGGGCTTGTATATAGCGTAGGGGTAGATGGGGTGGCAGCCGGCGGCGCCAAGGAGGTGGAGGTGTCGGCGGTGTGGTGTTTGGTGGCGGTCTGCTCTTCCTCCGGCGACAGCGCTCTCCGGAGCTTTGTCGTGCGCGGATCGTCTTCGCCGAGTTCTGCGGTCCGTGGATCCGTCGAGCTCGTCGTTCCCCAGCCGGTGCCGGCCAGGCGGCGGCGCCGTTGTGCAGATCTAGAGGGTGAAGTTGCAGACATCCAAGATGGCGTCGCCGCCCGTGGTGCTGGGTGGAGGTGTCATGCCGAGGAGCGTCGACTTCCTGGTCGCCGTGGGGTGCCTCCGTGTCCAAGCTTGTGGAGGTCTGGTGGCGGGATTCGCCGGCGCAGCGTCCTGCTCCGTGGAGAAGAAGCCAGAGTCCAGCGGGGACCTTGTTGTAATTTCTTTCTGTGTCTGAACTTTTCTGTAAGAATCTTGGTGTAATGCAATGTAACCCTTTCGCAAAAAAAAAAAAACGCATACCTTGGCAATTAAGTATACGTGCATGCAAATTTCAAAAAAAAAAAGTATACGTGCATGCATGTAGCTTCCTAGCTAGCTACGTGTTGCTGTTCTATGTAGTACGTAGACTCCAGCTTTCTTTTGAACAAAAGTCGACTACAGCTTCGACCAGGCATAAGTAGCCTCATCTCTTGAAAAGGAGCAGATGAACCAAACATAGGCAGGAAGAGTCAAGCACGAGCTGGTATAGTTAGGGCGTGAGCAAAGGAAATCAGCCCGCAGTCTCCTCTCCTTCCTATTCCGTTCGCCAATGCATGCAGAATGACCGCTGGATTAGTGGCCCAGCTGGGAGTAATTAACTACGAGTAACTACCGATATAATGGGCCTAATTAACCATCAATGCTAATATTGCTTACTGGCCGGCTAAACCATTTTGAACCCAATCAACGCATACCTTGGCGATTGAGCCATGTACTTAGATGAAACTAATTAGCCAGTAGCTACGTACGTGTTGCTGTATGTACTTATATGAAATTAATTAGCCATGCCACCTGCAGCTCATCACTCGACTCCAGCTTTTTTTTGAACAAAAGTCGACTACAGCTTCGACCAAGCATTAGTAGCCTCATCTCAAAAAGGAGCAGATGAACCAAACATAGTAGGCAGGAAGAGTCAAGCACACGAGCTAGTCGAAATAATGCCCACTTCTAAGTAGTACTCCCTCCGTTCTAAAAAGGATGATTTTCATTTGTACAAAAGTGGATGTATCTAGACACAAAACATGTTCAGATACATCCACTTTTGTACAAATAGAAGTCATCCTTTCTAGAACGGAGAGAGTAGCTCTAACCAGCTGTACCACAATGGTCCATCCATACATTAATTATATATTGGCATTATTTTGTCCTTCAACTACGCCACACTGTTTTTTCTTCTCCTAGATATTCGTGATGAATCTTTTTGTTGTCTTTCAACAAATGATGTGGTTCATGCTCGATCACTATCTGAATCTAAACTCTCCCATGTATGTCTCCCTCTCGTTCCCCAAATCCACCACTAGGTACAAGCTAGCTACCATGCGTCGTTTAAGTCTAGTGACGATCATAGAGAGCTGCGTGAAGAAGAATCGGCAAGAGTCTAGGTGAGTGGATCGCCCGAGCCAGACAAAGAAGCAAAATCTCACATAAGGTGCGTCATGCAATGATACACGCCGAGAATTTGTGATATAGATATTTTGGTTGTAACACCACTGATGGGTTCCTCAATGGTATATGCATTTTCACTTGCCGACGGCCCACGAACCCATAAATGTCTACTTTGGCCTTGTCACGTGGATCTTGGAATCATCATATACCTTTGCCTCTTTGTGGCCTCCAACCCGTGTGCTCTGATACGTCCGGGAGGAGTTAGGTTATGCTCACGGCGTCCCATGCGAAATTGTATTGGCGTCCTATAGGGAGTTCTCGACGACGTGTTGTGTATCGACTCGGTTTCGTGGTTTCTTGGTGGGTGCCGGGACCATGCATCGCCTCGTGTCGCGACTCCGTACATCCTCCACCATCGGCAGACCTTTTTCTACGGACTTTTTTTCCGAAAACAATCTATTTGGAGTACGTTAAGGTGCAACATCATGCATGGAAAGATTTGGTCTCGTACGTGTTGTGGTAGAGCCGCACGTACGTGCACCCATGGAGCTAGCTACTACTACATGCATGCATCCATGCATCTACTAGTGCGCCAACGAAATTTGATTTTTTTTTTAGCCAAAAAAATGTCGTTTTGGGCCAAGCAGGAAATCACAGCAAAATCCACGTTCCACCAATGAGATGCTAGGAAGCCTTGTCCTGCGGATCGCCCATCTACTCGAGATTTTATTAATTGATACTTGTGCATTGAGACGTACCGTAGGTACGTTGTTGTTTCATTTTTGATCTTGCTCTATGTTGCACAGTCTATATATGGCGCTGTTCCAAAACCAGGAAGTTTGAGATTTGGAGGGATTTTAGGCGCGATTGCATTAATTGCTGGTTTAGTTAGGGCGTGAGTAAATGAAATCAGCCGGCAGTCTCCTGTCCTTCCTATTCCGTTCGCCAATGCATGCACAATGACCGCTCGATTTTATTAATGGGCCTAATTAACCATCAATGCTAATATTGCTTCCTGGCTATAAACAATTTTTAACCCAATCAACGCATACCTTGGCAATTAAGTATACGTGCATGTAGCTTCCTAGCTAGCTACGTGTTGCTGTACTATGTAGTACGTAGACTCCAGCTTTCTTTTGAACAAAAGTCGACTACTGCTTCGACAAGGCATAAGTAGCCTCATCTCGAAAAGGAGCAGATGAACCAAAAATAGGCACGAAGAGTCAAGCACGAGCTAGTCGAACTTAATGCCCACTTCTAAGTAGCTCTAGCCAGCTATACCACAATGGTCCGTCCGTACATTAATTATATATTGGCGTCATTTTGTCCTTCAACTACTCTACAATAATGTTTCTTCTCCTAGATCTTCACGGCGAATCGTTTTGTTGTCTTTCGACAAATGATGTGGTTCACGCTCTGATCACTATCTGAATCTAAACTCTCCGATGTATGTCTCCCTCTCGTTCCCCGAATCCACCACCAGGTACAAGCTACAATGCTTCGTTTAAGTCTAGTGACGATCACAAAGAGCTGCGTGAAGAAGAATCGGCAAGAGTCTAGGCGAGTGGATCGCCCGAGCCAGACAAAGAAGCAAAATCTCACATAAGGTGCGTCATGCAATGATACACGCCGAGAAGCTCGTCGAAGAACTGCGCCAAACTAGAAAGGAAGCGAGTGAGACACTTGACCAAACACGAGAGAGCGGTGGAGCATATCCCAAGAGAAAACACGAGATCATGGCCACCGACCGGACCATCACACCATCGAGAGAGAGGGTGGACCGAGAGATTATTGCAAACGATGGATGGCCACAACACACTAATGGAGTCACAAGTGTTATTCATTACCCACTTGGCAACAGAGCCACTAAGGTGATCACAACATAAAAATACTCGGGATACATCAACAACATGTCAACATGAGATGTATGACAAGTGTTTGACCAACGACACTCACAAGTCTGTAGAGTATTTTGAAAGTGAGACCGGGGCACTCGGCAAATGTGACATATCAGTTATTTTATGCCACATTCCTTTGATAATCTTTGTTATCATTCTGGTTACATAACTATTATTGCATACACATTATAATCATTGTTACCCATGTAGAAAGATACATACGTTAGAAACTAGATAATGCCGATGTTCGCAGAGCCTCGACGACGTCCCCAAACCATCTAACAAGAAACCGCGACATGCATCCCGCAACCCCAAGAGATGTGTAGTAGCCTAATAAAACAGACATGAAAATGCAAAAATGACGAGTTCTCGCGACTCCACAAGTAACCATTTCTCCAGAATCGTGGGCCAAACAATCAACCGAGGACTCCAAAATATTTTTATAGAACGCGAGAACAACGTCATCATACCCGTGTGCTAGTCCAAAGTGGAAGGGAAAATTGTCCCCAAGATAGGGTGCTTCATTCTCAATTCTACGAGAATTGTTGGGAAAGTGTTTCATTTGCTTCTCTTAAATGGAAGTTTCATTTCCAATTAATGTATCCTAATATTTTGCCAAAATATTCTTGTGATGATCAATTCAACCTCAGATTAAAAGATAGACCCTTTTCGTGCACCCATTGTTTGTCCCTCCACCAACTCCATCATCCCAAACATTATCATGTGAGCTCGGTGAAGCAATACCTCGGGTCAGAGAAATAAAGGTGGAAAAAGACAACATAATATGAGTGGATATGTCGAATAGAGACGATATATGCGAGCTAGAGCTTGTTGGTCGATGCTCCTTAACTTGCTTTTTATCAGTTTTATGACATTCCACATCACATGAAATTAGCCCTAACTAGGACATCCCACAATCTGGTTAAACTGTTCATTGTTGCATGCATGCACCGATTACTCTAAAATTTGTTGTATGGGAGCGACCATGGGTTTCAGAGGAGTGGCAATGTAGTAGACATCCTAGGCCTCCATGCTCATGTTAAAGGGTGAATGAGGTTAGGCGAGCGGCCAAGACAACAAAACTCCCTGCAGAGAGCAGCGTCGGAACATAGCTATTATTCATCTCTGTAATTTTATTCCATGGTATTTGTGATAATCTTTACTCTCGTACCGGTAAACTTATGTGGTATGCATGCCTATTATTCCGTGGACATTATAATCATCGATGTGCATGATAAATTGATATCACCCGTCCAAACGCCTCCATTTAATTAATGGTGCAAGGCTCTCCAATGTCCTGTTTTGGCGCTTACTTCCTCTATTAATTAGGGAGCGTCTATTTGTCAGTCGACTGAAAAAATTTCGTCGTCAGTCGAATTTTTAGGCCAATGGTACGTCGACACATCAACCATCCTGGCCCCGCTGCCATGCGGAAAAACAAATTCGACTGATTTCGATTTCGCGGTCAGTCGAATTTTTAGGCCATTTGGAACCATTTTTACATTTGGAACCAATTTCAAAATTGGAACCATTTTCAAATTTGGAACCATTTTCAAATTTGGAACCAATTTCAATTTTGGAACCATTTTCAAATTTGGTACCATTTTCAAAATTGGAACCAATTTCAATTTTGGAACCAATTTAAACCAATTTTAAAATTGGTTCCAAAATTAAAATTGGAAATAATTTTAAAATTGGAACCATTTTTACATTTGAAACCATTTCAAAAATTTGGAACCATTTTCATTTTGGAACCAATTTTAAAATTAGAACCTTTTTTAAAAAGAAGAAAGAATAATAATAAAAAATAAAAAAACAAAAGAGAAAAGAAAAAGAAACAAAAAAAGAAAAACGAAAAACAGAGACAGAAAACAGAGAAAAAAGATAAACGAAAACCAACAAGGAATTGGACGGACAGAAATTCGACTGACGGCGATTTTTTTTTTCAGTCGCACTGTCATACATCAAATCCCATTAATTATGCCGCCTAAAATCTAGCGATCGCCCTCCTTTTTTTTCTCCTACAATAACTGCACGAGAGATTCTTCACCGGTAGTACATCCTCTCGCTAATTTGTTTCCTAATTAATAGCAACGAGAGTTAAAATCTGAACCGTCCATTCCCAGCGCATCTCATCATTCTCTCCCCGATTTAGACGCCGCCGCCACCAAGAATACCCAACCTCTCGCCGGCGCCGCCACCCAGCGGCCACGGCTGGCTTGCTCGCCGGAGCGCGCGTGCGTCTACGCGCGGCGCTCCGTCGACCTGGCCGGACCGCGGCGCCCCCTCGAGCTGCCTAGGGTTTGCGGGGCGCCGCTACACGCCGGCTCCAACTCGCGCCGTCCACCTCGCGCTGCACGGATGGGGTTGCCTGCTCGGAGTTGGGGACGGCGTCCTCCGCGCTGGCCGTCAATCCCGGCCGCCGCCGCTCGCCGGCCGGTTCAGCATGTGGTGGAAGTCTACCTCTTCACAGTTGTAGCTCAATTTGTTCCCCACTGCATCGTGTAAGCATTCATATTGGGGTAGATGGCAATCTCATCGTGTTACAACTTTAGATGTTCCGATTTACTTACTAGTATGGAAGTTAAGATACGGTTCAGCATATGCGATTCTACCTCTTCACAGTAGCTTCTTAATTACTTCCCCACTGCATGTTAGTTATGTTAGCACACGGTGCTTGCTACTACTCCACAAAAGCACCTTCCACCTCGGTGGAAATGCTCATCATTTTCAATCCATTGGTAAAAATTATAGGAGCAGGTTATTCCAGCTCGTTATTCTCTACAGCTCACTGTTTTATTTAGCAGCTAACTAGTGAAGACCAAAACTTGGAACGTTTTGCAGCTTAGGCTTGTTATCACCAGATGAGGATGATTGTTTTTCTATTGCGTGTTAACAGCACTTAAACATTTTTTAGGAACATTTCTCTCTCCCGACCATGCTAATCTTGCACCGCCCTAATGCTGCCATTAATTGTGTTTGCTGTTACTAGTTAATCATGCCCTCATTGGTGGCAATTGCATCGAGTTGGCTGTGTACAGATTATACCTTGGATGTATGCACAAGTTTTGACGCATGACATAATTTATAATGATGTTCTTTAGATTGCAGCAAGGAAAACTAAAAAGCTTATTACCGATTCTAATGTTTGTATCCTATTTCTCGTCTTACTTTGTATCTAACTGAGATTTATGCATACTGATTAGAGTCTGCCTGGTCACCGGTCTGATGGCTGGGTGAGGCGACCATGTTATGGTGGGTGGTGCCCCCAAGTCCCACTGCGGCGACCTCGGCGCTGCAGTTTAGGAGCTCATCGACATCGCTACATGAAGGTGGAATTTTTTTCTTTAGTCGTGCTCTAATTGGTTGCTGCCTGTCCTGGGTCGTGGCCTTCTTGCCACGGCCGTGTTGGCGTGTTGTGCTATACAAGCACTATTCTTCGGGTTGATTCTTGGTTGTTTGCTGGTGGATACATGTTTTGGTTGTTTTTTCTGCAGAAACTTGTCTTGGTTCCGCACAGAAATGCAATAAGTAACTGATGTGGATGGCCTTGCATGTAAATATATCACCTTGTAGAATTATTTCTCATTTTATTTATGGTTGTGATAGACTGTGTTAACATTGTCTGGTACTCTCTTGCAATGCTTAGGATTATTTTTATGTTAGCATGCTGCTGTCCGTGAAATATGTCTTCTAGATGGTAAAATTTGGGCTCATGGATATTCCATGTTGACTGGATATTAATCTCTTCATGTGCCAACCTGAATGCTCAATTTCGATCAGCTAGTGCTGAGTGTTTTGTTGTGTAGATTGAGTAGTAAGTAATGATGCTCGAAAGGGTAGTGTTTTCTTGTTGAGGAAAATCTTTTGCCATTTAGTTGCTATCATATGATGATCTAAACAATATACTACATGGCCACCAAGATTTACTTGCAGTCATCATATGCATGCTACTATTATATGATGAAGTTGTGGACACGTCGTGATGAGTGATCATTTCTTGGTTGATGCTTGGCCTAGCTCTATAGTATTAGATCTTATTTGTGTACATGTCGAGCAAGCTTTTCTGGGTCTGTTAATTGTCGTGCATGCATGCAGGCCCTTGTTCTATCAGTGGTAGCACGCTGGAGCGGTAGCGCTGGTCTAGGGGAGAGGATGTGTCCCTGATGCAGCATCACCAGCAAGGGAGACACGTGTCTTGCCAGGAGGAATCCGGCTGGACATGTTTATTTGTGTACACGCTGTAGGGAGGGGGTCGCCTCTTGGGCTGGCACTGTTCGGTGTTCTCCGCGCTGGCGGCGATCTGGGCCGCAGCTACTCACCGGCCTCCTCCGCCAGCGTCTTTGCGAGGGCGCCTGACCAGCAGGCAGGCCGTGGATGCGCCGGATCTGAAGGCCGGGCGTGCTGCTGCTGCTGTCTTCCCCGACCACATCCCCGAGATGCATCCTGCCATCCACCGTCCTCAACGTCGCTCCTCTCCTGCTGCTGCTGCTGCAGGTGAGACAGTCTCCTCCATATGTTGTTGTTATTTCCTCCTGTCAACGGCGTCATATGTGCTACTGCTACGCCTTCTTTAACTGTTGCTGTTTGGGTGTAGCTGCAACTCTTTCACTTTGGGTGTGATTCGACCTGACCTTGTACTGCCCATAGTAGCCGGAAACGGGGAACGATAGGCCGTTCCCTGTCCCGGGATCGCCGTCCCGAATCGAGGTTCGGGAACGAGGAGCGGAACGATAGGAGTCGATGGCCGGTACGCGTCCCCGGACAGTCGGTGCAGTACCCGATTCAGCGACCCGACATGGTACGAACTCGTTCCGAAATTAGCAGTCTGGGATGGGAAACGGAAGCTTAATTCACGGGAACAGACGTACCTGGCGTCCTGGCGTCCAAATAGCTATAATCAAGCATCGTATATTAGGCAACTGGCGATATGCTTCCATTGTTCATGTATATGCAGTTATGCACACCCGATTCTTGTAATAGATCCTATATTAGGAAAGGTTCACGTTCCTCGTCCCCAGTACCGTACCGGAGTCGTCGTCCCCAAATTGGTTGGATCGCGTCCCCCTTGTAGAAAAATCGTTCGAAATATGTATACCCCCGCCGTATCCTGGTTTTGGCAGCCGTCGAATCTCGTCCCTCGTTCCCGTCCCTCGTTCCCGTCGTACCGGAAACATGGCAACTATGGTACTGCCTATGAGATTCAGCTGTGATTCTTTTTGCACTCTGCTATACAACTTTAGATGTTTCGGTACAGTAATATGGGAATTCATACACGGTTCAGGATATGGAAGTCTACCTTCACATTAGCTTGATTGTAGAATTATTTTGCAATTGGATGGTTGTTTGATAAGAACTTCAATCTTCGTTATTATTTTCTGCCACTCCCTTGCAATGCTTAGGATTATTTTTAATAATGTGTAGCTTTGGATCATCATTATTTGTATATTAGCATATTGGTGCCTATGAAATATGTGTACTGGATGGTAAAATTTGAGCTCATGGATATTCCATGTTGACTGAATATTATTTTTTTCATGTGCCAACCTGAATGCTCAATTTCGACCAGCTAGTGCTGAGTGGTTTCTTGTGTAGATTGAGTAGTAAGTAACGATGCACGAAACAGTAGAGTTTTCTTGTTTTAGTAAAGTTTGTTGCCTTCTAGTTGCTATGATATGATGATCTAAACAATGTACTACATGGCCACCAAGATCTACTTGCAGCCATCATATGCATGCTACTTTTCTGTGATGAAGTTGTGGACACGTCGTGATTACTGATCATTCCTTGGTTGCTGCTTGGCCTAGCTCTAGAGTAGCTTGTTCGTGTACATGTCGAGCAAGCTATTCATGTTATTTTTGATTGTATGAAATCAAGGTAATCTCACTTTCTCCGACCCTGGTTGCGTGGTGTGTATGTATGCCTGATATTCTGTTTATCAAAGATAAGCAGCCTTTTAAAATCGTATGTGTTGCGTTCAAGGAATCTGAGCACTAGTTATTGCTGCTAGTTAGTACTATATAATTTGGATTATTCTTTTCCAGGAATGTGAGCACTAGTTGGTGCTGCTAGTTGGCACTTTAGAATTCTGGATTAGGTTCCAAAACAATACTCGAACCCATGGTTGTTCGAGTAATCTAGTAAATGAGTGAATCAATTGTTTAATTAGTAGATGGGTTATAGCAGGGCTAGGGCTTTTGGTGCATATGTTCATTGGATATACTAGTTGAGGAAGTAAAATGTGGGAGCGGAGTACAGGCGGTACAAACAAACGGAGTGCCACGAGAATTAAGTAGGCACATATCAATTCAATCGCGTTACACGCATGCAGGGAGTCAAGGATTCACGCTTTCCTTTAAACAAATCAGCATCTTCTTTTCCCATGCATGATCCTAGCTAGTATTATTTTTGAAGATTCCATAAATCTCACAAAATCATTCTTACTTTCCAGAAAGTTATTTACAGGAATTAGATTCATGCAATGATTATGTTCCCCCGGTTATTAGTGGTTTTCGTCAGATCGGAGGAGAAAGAGAGTTTTCTCGGCGGGGGAATAGGTCCGCTAATTTTGCGCTCGCGCATTCAATGTGCGAGCGTATTTGTAGGCCGGTCGTCGAGATGGTAAGAGGACGTGCCTTGTCGGCACAATGTTTTTTCAACGAAAAAGAGAGCCAGAATTTTCTCCCCGGGAAGAGGATCTAATTTTTGGTTCATATATTCAAGTATTTTCTGGCATAAGGATGCGAGCGTGACTTCCCCTTTAAAAACCAACAGCGCCGCATGATCAGTTTCCTAAAATTTCCTTTCGTGAACATCATACTTGATTAATTTCCGGGATTCTTAATCACGGGATTCTCAGTTATTCTGTTACACACAAATCCATGATTAGTTTCCGTAGTGATCCCTTGCATGGCGCACTCACAGGTAAGATCGGTTGGGCTAAAAAAAATTATCAGACTGCTACTGCTACTGCTACTACTCCCTCCATTCCAAATTAATTGATTTCCATTTATCAAAATGTGGACGTATCTATACTTGTAACATATCTAGATACATCCACATGTGGGCAAATAGAAGTCAATTAATTTGGAACGGAGGAAGTACTATGCATGCACGAGAGGAGTGCAATCCGTGTAAAAAGGAATTGCCATCCATGATTTGGCCGCCGTGCGTTTCAAACAGAAGAGATATTCCCTCCTGGTTTTCCTCGGGATTAATTAGGCCACCTTGGTCATGATTTACAATCAAAAGAAGCATCCAATAATTGCATGGACCATCTTTTCACTAAACCCTGATGACAATCTCGGAACTAATCAAGAGGTTACCGCTCTCGCTTTTTTTGTGTGCACCTCTTACGGTGGATGCAAAAATATTCTATGACCTAAAAGCAGCAGCTACGGCGTGCACCCGGAGACTTGCCCTTTGACATGCATTTGGACCATTACAAAATTGATTATCTCCATCACCTATGTTCAACTTCAATATCAACTTCAGGACTAGAGTCCCCGTCTACAACAAACAAGGGCAATAGAGAACACCATGCAGCAACCACGAAAAAAATCAATCCTCCAAATAAGCACAAGATAGATAGATGCTAATGATGATTTCACCAGATGAAGCTAATGACATGAATCGGCCAAACCTTTCTGGGATACCTGATAGCTTGATTGATATCTTGGGTGCTATTAGCACACGTACAACACGGAATATAACCTCAAGTTGTACCGTGAAGAAAACACCACTCCGAGTTCTGGCTGAACCTTCACTAAAATTATCACTAGGATCTACTTCGAAGAATAACACGAGCTCCTACCACCGTCAGCTTCAGCAGCAAGGTCCAGGTCGTCGTCCAACCCCATGTAACTATTTACCGCACAGGTGTCACCGTCTGCAGGTTTGACGTCACCATCGATGTCCCACGGGAAGGAGAACTGCACAGAGAGCAAACAGCTCTAGTGCAGGGAAGCACTGGCCACCCGGTCAGAGTAGCTCGAGGCGAGCTTCTTGTCGTGGCACAACTCCCACACCACCTTGGCGTACTCCTACAACAGCACGTCGTGATAAACAGACTTACAGATATCCAGAAACTTACTAATAAGAATGGCAGCAGCTAGGATAAACAGTTCTATCAATATACAGAAAATCATAAAGAAAGAGTGACCAACCTTTTTTTTTACCGTTCATGCAAGCGAGCCAGCAAAAAGTATAGAAAACAGTGATTTTCAATAAATTACAACCAAACAAGATACAATTAGACCTACGAATCCGCAGAGGAGTAAAAAAATGATATGAACACTTGTAAGCTCAGGTTTGGCTCAATGTACTCAAACTGCAAACAAATATGACATCTTTCACCACCATAGCCAGTTTAGCTAGAGAATGATGCCCAGGTGAAGACAATAAAATCCCAAGTCCAATACCTCAATATATGTCTAGCTAATGCCATTCAGCACAGCCAGGTCAAGGAAACTAACAGCAAAACAATATAAACAGTTTCAAACAACTTACCTCGAACCATTCAGTAATACACTTGAAGTAATTATGCAAAATAATCAAATCGACAGCTCCAAGCTCTGTCTGAATCTATCAGGCCCAAGAGGGAGCAGGTTTCTCAAGCTTAATCGGTGCTTCTCAAGTTCTGAGACTAGCACAGCCCTGTAACTAGCAGCCTCCGTTGCTCCAGGCAAGAAAACGACGACGACGAAATGCATCATTCCACATTCCGCCCACTAGTACCTAAACGACGACAACAACGACCAGGAGGGAGGAGATTGGACATGGAGAGGAACCTGGAACTCACCTGAAAAGGTTATAGCCGAGGAAGAGCATCGCCGACACCACATGGAGACGGGGCCTACAACCACACGCGAGGCGCAGGAGGCCGCTGCCATCACAGCAGCACCACCACTGGAGCCAGAAGGGCCGGGTCAAGCCAGACCAGACGGACATGGCTCCCTCCTGGCCAGCTCCACTTCTCTCTTGATGCCCTACAAAGGATGAACAAGAAAACTGACCAACCAAGGCCCACCGACTTGTAAGTACAAACATTGCTAAACAACACACAAACAAGACGCTGCTGCCTGATGAATCTACTGCCAAAATGTACTACACGACAATCACTAATCAGCTCGTTTTGGAACGTCAAAATATTAACATCCAGTCAAAATGCAAGGAATACACACGATACCGTCCAATGATCATTTCTAGTGCCTAGCACATATCAAAATATACCACCACATCTAGTCTATCATGCAATGGTAATGAATCAGGAACACGAGTATAAGCTACTCGAAACTAACCAAAACATTATGATGAAATTTACCATCCAGTCAACATATTTCACAAACACAATTAGGAGGCTTACATACAAAACCAGGATCATGTCAGTGAACTCAGTCAATCATTAAACATGGGCATGTAAGCTCGAGAGACCAGATTCATAGACAGCAGAACAGCAAGATCATGACATGAGCAAATCCTACAAACTATCCACCACCACTAAAATCTGAAACAGCAGTTCATCGGATCGATGGCGAGATAACATTAAACCAAGGGTACCACACAGCACGTAAGGGAGAAAGGATAGGAACCACAAACTAACCTATACCTAGGAGGCGGAGAAAAAGGCCAACAGTGTCTCATGATGTCAGATCACGTTGTCCTCAACATGTCGCCCTCCCCTGTGCCAGACCAAGCGGAACCTGCAGATAACACAAAGGACATTATTAGAAATCATTTAGGTGAAACAACTAGAAAATCTGATATTATGCGTTGTTAGAGATAGCTATGTGGGAAGGTGTGTTCTTGTATGCTGCATAAGCTTCTTACAGCTTGGAGTACATAGTGGTATATATAGGAGTGGCAGGTCGGTTTGGACCTGTTCTAGAGTTTTCTACATACAGCTTTCTATAGCTAGGTGTCTACAGCCTTCTACAACCTTCTACTACTAACCAGGATGTACAAACAGACTGCTACTCTATCTTACAGCCTAAGGCTTAGTCTAGAACATTCTAGTAGAACATTCTAGCACCTATTGGTAACTCCTAAGCAAGGATTACTCTTACAATTCTCCCCCTAAGCCTTGCTCTTCAAGCCTGACTTGATCTGGACCATCCCAATTCGAGCACGCAGCTCCTGAAACTTCACTCGCCCCAAAGATTTTGTCAAAATGTCAGCGAGCTGATCTGATGTACTGATGAAGCTGGTGCTGATGCTTCCGTCTTCCAAGCAGTCTCTGATGAAGTGATACCGAATATCGATATGTTTGCTGCGCTCGTGGAAGACTGGATTTTTGGCTAATGCTATGGCAGACTTGCTGTCCACCTTTAGCTCAACTGTCTCAGCTTTTCTTCCTTGAAGTTCACCAAGAAGTCGAGCCAGCCAAATTCCCTGATTTGCTGCAGTTGTGGCTGCTACATATTCTGCCTCACAGGAAGACTGAGCAACCACCCTCTGCTTGAGAGATTGCCAACTTACCAAGCAGTTACCGAGGAAGAATAGTGTGCCACTTGTGCTCTTCCTGGTGTCAATGTCGCCAGCGAGGTCACTGTCACTATAACCAAGTAGCCGTGCCTCCTTTGTCTTCCGCCTGTAGTGAAGACCGTAGTTGATCGTGCCAGCGACATAGCGTAGGATTCTCTTCACAGCCATCATGTGCTCCTCTGTAGGTCGTTCCATGAATCGACTGACGAACCCAACAGCAAAGGCCAGGTCTGGCCTGGTGTGGACGAGATAGCGGAGGCTGCCAACGATCCGCCGGTACTCTGTAGCGTCCACCTCTTCTGCTGTACTTTCACGGCTCAGCCTGAGCCGTTCCTCCATTGGAGTGTGTGCAGAATTGCATCCTTCCATTCCTCCCAGCTGAAGTATGCGCGAGGCATAGTGTGCTTGACATAGGCTGATGCCGTATGCGTGCTGTTGGACTTCGATCCCAAGATAGAAAGACAATAATCCAAGGTCGCTCATCTCGAATTTTGTCTTCATCTCGTCCTTGAAGCTCTCCACTGCTCCCTTGGATGAACCTGTGATAATTAGATCATCCACATAGACTCCAATGAGCAGGATTGCCTCGCTGGTGGTGCGCCGGTATATTGCATGCTCGTGCTCGCTCTGTTTGAAGCCCATTTCTTTGAGCGTGCAATCAAGCTTCGCGTTCCATGCTCGCGGTGCCTGTCGCAGGCCATAGAGGGCCTTGCGCAGCCGTAGTACCTTTCCTTCTTCACCTTGACGACGAAACCGGGTGGCTGCTTCACATAACTTCCTCCTTCAGTTCTCCATTGAGAAAAGCTGATTTTACGTCCATGTGGTGGACGGGCCACCCCTCCTGGGCAGCCATAGCAAGTAGCAGCCGGATCGATTCCATGCGAGCCACTGGAGCAAAGACTTCATCAAAGTCCACGCCGGCTTGCTGAACGAAGCCTCGAGCGACCAGCCGTGCTTTGTGCTTGATTACCTCGCCAGCTTCATTTTTCTTCAACTTATAGACCCACTTGAGGCCTATTGGTTGATGCCCGTGGGGCAGATCCACGAGCTCCCATGTCTTGTTCCGCTCCACAGCTTCAATTTCCTCGCGCATGGCTGCCTGCCATGCCTTGTCGCGCTCAGCTTCCGCAAATGAGCACGGCTCCCCCGTGCTGGCCAAGTGCAGCTCAGATTCGAGGTTGCGCGGTGCGAGTCCAGGCACTGGTTCTTCTCCTCCAACCAGATCCTCGACCATGCGATAGCGGACTGGTGAGTCGCCATGTGCAGCGTCAAGTCGATCAGTATCATCTCTGGTGGCGAAACAAATTCTGGAGTTGCTGGGGTTGTAGCACTTGTTGCTGGAGCAGATGGAGGCGATGGTTGTGGGCTGGCTGAGGCACCTTGAGCCCCATGTCTCGACGACCTAGGTCCATCTTCTCCTGAACTGGACACCTGGCTGGGCTCCCTGGGCTCCCTGATGATGTACTCTATGTCAAAGTGGCTGCCGGGGAATCCGCTGCCTTCTGCGGCCCAATCCCAGCCACGTTCTTCATCAAAGATGACGTCACGGGCTATGCGTACACGCCTTGTTGCCGGGTCCAGCAGCCTGTAAGCCTTTACTCCTTCCTCGTAGCCGATGAAGACAGCGGGAGAGCTGCGGTCATCAAGCTTGCGTAGGTTCCCCTGTTCCTTGACATACGCCAAGCACCCAAAGGTCCTAAGGTAGTGGACAGCCGGCTTGCGGCCATGCCATGCCTCATAAGGCGTCTTTCCGGTGAGGGATTTTGTGGGAGCTCGGTTCAGTAGGAAGACCGCGGTGCTCACTGCCTCCCCCCAAAATTCTGCTGGCATACTCCTCTGTTTCAGCAGAGCACGCGCCATTGCCACCACCGTCTGGTTCCGCCGCTCGACGACTCCATTCTGCTGCGGTGCGTACGGAGCAGAAAAGTGGCGCTGGATTCCTTCATCAGCGCAGTAAGCGGCAAACTCCGTCGAGGTGAACTCGCCGCCGTTGTCGGTGCGGAATACCCGCAGCTTGCGTCCGCTTTGAGCTTCTGCTGCTGCCTGAACTCTTTTTATGGCATCCGGTGCATTATTCTTGGCTGCCAGGAGCATCACCCACATGTAGCGAGTGGCATCATCCACCAACAGCAAGAAATAGCGCCGGCCTCCGGGTGTGGCAGGTGATATAGGACCACATAAGTCTCCATGGACGAGCTCAAGTAGTTCTTGTGCACGGTACCTTGCTTGCCGAGGGAATGCGCTCCGGCGATGCTTGGTGATGACGCACGTGTCGCAGAACTGCTGCACATGCTCCAGTCGTGGCAGCCCACGTGCCATGTCGAGTCGTCCCATCTTCTCCAAAGCATCAAAGTTGAGATGCCCAAATCGCTCATGCCAGCGCCAAGCAACATCATCGCGGCAGGCAGATAGACAAATTGGTCGGGCAACCTCAAGATGGAGAAGGTAGAGGCGATTCCGGCCACGCCGGACCCGAACAAGGAGTCGACCTTGCTTGTCCCATATGCGAAGCACACCTCTCCTGATCAGCACGCTTGCGTCGCTCTCGTCAAGTTGTCCAATGCTGATAATGGAGTTCTTCAGACGTGGGATGTAGTAGACGCCGCTGAGAGCCTTGTGTTCACCATTTTTTCCAGCGAAGATGATGGTGCCGATGCCCTGATTTCAACAACCGAGCCATCACCGAATTTGACGGTGCCGGTGACCGTTTTGTCAATTTCAGCGAAGACGTTGCTGCAGCCCGTCATGTGATTTGTGGCACCAGTGTCGAGGTACCAGCCCTCAATTCGCTCCTCGTCGCTGCTCGTCGCAAGGTAGGCTTTTGCCTTCGGTTCGTCGATGTGAAGTGGGCTATGCTGCGGAGGTGTAGCGGTGTTGTCCTTCACCACTATGGCTGGGGCTGGAGCGACACTTTGCTGCACAACCTTGGCTGGGGCTGGAGCAATGCTTTGTTGCGCCTTCATGGCTGCGGCTGGAGCTTCACAGACCTGCGCCATGAGGAGAGCAGGCTCCTCATCATCATCTTCTTCAGCTTGGGCCAAATATGCCCTGTTCCCGTTTTTCCTAGGCTGCCAGCAGTCCTTGGCCCAATGGCCGCGACGACCACAGTTGCGGCATGTGTCATCGCGCGGGCTGTCCCTAGCTGCTGCATGATCGCTGCCGCCTTCTCCACCCTTCTTACGCGGTGGTCGTCGCCGTTGCTGTGCCCTGCCGCGCGCAGGCCTGGAGGAGCTGCCTCCTTGGCGCTCCTTCATCTTTTGTCGCCACTGCTCCTCAGTGAGCAGAAGCTTTCCCTGCTCACGCAGCGGCTCCGGCGACTCGAGACGGTCCTCTGCTGCCTTCAGCCGACCGGTGACTTCCTCCAACGACATATCAGCAGTGTCAAGGAGGGTCTCGATTGCAAGGGCTATCTGTGACAGCCTAGGCGGCACAACTCGCAAGAATTTCTCGACGACTTGAGTTTCGTCGATAGGTGCTCCGAGCGTGGCGAGGCTTGTGACGAGGTTGGTGAGGCGCAGCGCGAAATCGTCAACGGACTCCCCGTCGCGGAACGAGATCATCTCAAATTCCTTCTTCAGCTGCTGCACCTTGCCCTTCCGCACGCGGTCTGAACCAACACGCATGGCTCGGATCGCCTCCCACGCCTCCTTCGCTGTCCGCTTGACAGCCAGGCCAGCCACCATCTCTGGTGGGACAGCTTGCAGGATGGCCTCCAGCGCCATTCGATCTTCCTGGAAGTCATCGGCGCCGAGCTCGATTGCATCCCAGATGCCCCGAGCCTGCAGCTTCACCTTCATGAGGAGGCTCCATTCGGTGTAGTTCGTCCGCGTCAACGTCGGGTAATTGCCGCCACCAACTTCCTTCACGACACGCTCGACAACGACCTCGCGCCTTCCAGCGTCGCGGTGGCGCGGTCGTCTCGGTGGTGGTGAAGGGGAATGGCGCCGCTGAGACGGACTGCGGGCAACACGCTGCTGACCTTCAGCAGACATCTCTCAGGATCCTCTCCTCACTGGGCTGATCCTCTCCTAACGGTGGCTGAACCTCTCCTACCTTGGCTCTGATACCAAATGTTAGAGATAGCTATGTGGGAAGGTGTGTTCTTGTATGCTGCATAAGCTTCTTACAGCTTGGAGTACATAGTGGTATATATAGGAGTGGCAGGTCGGTTTGGACCTGTTCTAGAGTTTTCTACATACAGCTTTCTATAGCTAGGTGTCTACAGCCTTCTACAACCTTCTACTACTAACCAGGATGTACAAACAGACTGCTACTCTATCTTACAGCCTAAGGCTTAGTCTAGAACATTCTAGTAGAACATTCTAGCACCTATTGGTAACTCCTAAGCAAGGATTACTCTTACATGCGTGAACACAACATTCCACCACACATAAATACACATGGGTGAATAATGCTATCTGCCTATATTTGACATTGAACAAGACACAGAAACGTAGGAACATACACTAACTCAATATCAAGCAAGGATTACGAGTCGACCTGTCGCAACTTGTCGCTCGGGTACCGACAAGTAGACAAGTCGCGCGACAAGTCGTGACTTGTCGCAACTTGTCGCAACTTGTCGAGGTTTTGAACTTGTCGCTGGGGTACCGACAAGTAGACAAGTCATGCGACTTGTCGCGACTTGTCGAGCGACACTTAATCCTTGATATCAAGTTAGTTATATCAACACATCACAAATGAATCAAGACACAGAACAAGACACAGAAACGTAGAACATACACTAACTCAATATCAAGTTAGTTATATCAACACATCACAAATGAATCAACCAGGCATGCTAACATTTGTCAACGAGCAGTCTGTTGTGTTTTAATGTGAAGATCAAGGAGCTTATTTGAACATGCAGTATGTTGTGTTTTCAGCATCACATCCCTGTTTGTGCAGCAACAACACAAAGATGCTGACTATAATAAATAATTTTGATTTGCAAGAAACAAATGCAACTGCAATTAAAAACTGGAAACTACTACTACTCGTTGGAAATTGAAATTGCTACAAGATCATGAGATGCTTGACGTGTCTAAGCTTTGGAGTGCAATGATAGTAAAAAAAATCAGCACGCATTGATTGGGCATTTTCGTGTTCACTCAAGTCTCATAAGTCATAAAGGATCAGCAAAACATAAATACAAAAGATGAAGAGTATTATGGAATATGGAATCGTTCATGCCATCAATTTTAACTCACAACTTCATTAGTTCACTATCCTAGTAAGCTAGTGTGCTTCTCGACCAAAAATAATAGAGAAATCAGTGTTTCTGGTTAAAATGCAGAATGACTCTAGTTCATTATTAGCGGTGACTTCAATTGTTTAGAGAGGGTACCAATTAAGCGAAGGCAACAATAAGCAACCACCAACCAGTATTCATCGAAAGGCAGTGACTTATGACCGAGTCAACAAATTTGGGTAACAACAGCCAGCTAGCTAGCAAATCATAGGCAGCAACATTGATATTTATTAAAAACACAACTTATTTAAGTTTGAGGTTTAGCTTTCATGTGAACATAACCACCATAGCTAGTTTAGCTATAGAATAATGCCCAGTGAAGACAACAAACCCCAGGTCCAATACCTCCACTGTATAGCTCATGGCATTCACTACAACCAGGTCAAGAAAACTAACAGCAAACTAATATAAACAGTTTCGGTGATGAGAAACTTATCTCAAATCATGAAGCAGAACACTTATTCCAGCAGTGGTAAGAGTAATCATGCAAAAAAAAAAAATCAAAATCTCCAAGCTCTGTTTGAATCTATCAGGCCCAAGAGGGAGCGAGCAGGTTTCCCTAGCTTAATGGGTGCTTCTAAAGTTCTGCCATGAGATAGACCAGTGCTTCGTCGCCTCAACTAGCACAACTCTGGAAATAGCTTCCATTGCTCCAGCCAAGAAAACAACGACGACACGCTGCAGCATTTGACATTCAGCTCACTAGTACCTAACTGACTGCAACAACACCAGACCAATAAATATACAAAGAAAGCATTTTACATTCCTACCCACACTTCTCCCCAGGTCCAGCGCCCTCTCCTTGCTCCGGACAGCAGCACCCAACTCATAAGCCGAGCTTGACGAGCTCCCTAATCATTGCATTCGACGTCAATACAAGAATAGATAGAATTTCAAAAGGAAAAACAAAACGTGTCCAGCAAAGCAGAATTGACTAAAAGAAGATTTCTTAACCTGAAAATCACAAACACGTAACACGGGTTGTCGGGCTCAAGGTCAGAATGTTTGCATCACCTCAGGTTTACTGGTCTCATATAAAGAGGTCAGAAATAATGTCAATACACAGAATGTTTAATATCTCCGATTTATCATGAGCATACCACCACAGCAAGAGAATGAACCAAACTTTTAATTTTTTATAAAGCACTGAACCCAACTTCAAGAACATGAACCCAACATTAAAATGTAACAGAAGACTCGGTCATACAAAACCCTCAATTTTTTGTACTTTAGCGTTAGAATCAAAGCAATGAGATGTCACAAGCCTGCTCTGGATTAAATTAAAGAACCAGATTTGATCGGCATGTCAAGACAAATTATAGAAGGAATCAAGGAAGCATGCCCATATACATTAACAAAGAAAACAATGGCTAGCAGCCTTAAAAGCTTCAGAATCCAACATGGAACCACATGCATCTCAATGGTTGACAGAGAACTAAAAAATCGATGGCAAGGCATGAAAAACACCTTCTCTCTAATTGCAAGGAATGGTCGCTGCACAAGAACTGGAAAAATCAGCTGGGGCTCTAATACACGAGATATTGGCCTCCCTCTGCTTCCGCTTTCGTTGCCACTGCCGACTCAAATACAAGATATTCTTCATATCTGCAAACGAGTGAGCACGAGAGGTCAGCATATGGTGGTTATTAGAGCAGACGAAAAGATATCTGCACAAGCACTTAAACAGAATCACCTCTATTGTTCTCAAAGACTTTCCCTAGTAGTGATTGGATTATACAGAGTTGCTTGCTGAGTTTATCTTACAGAGAACTATAGTAAATGGGACTTGACTTAAATACTTAAATTCGAAGGTGAGACTTGACTTGTTAATGCCCGGTGCTAAACATGGCAGTAAATCGGGAAGTAAATGGGAGATCAGCACAACTAAACCATCATAGTTCATCTAAAAAATATAGAGAACTATATACAAAAAATTAGCAGGAAAACAGAGATTGGCGTTAATCTCTGTTCACTAAAGCATTTCTATTGATGTTAAGAAAGCACATGATAAAAGTTATATGAAAAAGCAACTGCAATCATCTGTAATGATTGGATTATGCATAGTAGCTTGCTGAGTTATCTTACATAAGTTTTCACGGCCAATGAGTGGCAAAAAGTAAAACGATGCAACCAGATTCTGAGAGACGGTAAAAGTTAAAACAAAGCAAGGTATACATGTAGCAAAAGGCAAAAGTCTTAATCAGTTCTATAAGATATAACCATATTACATACAACTGTGGCATTTTTCTAAGGCAATGTCCATTTACAGAGCTCAAATTGACTTGCAAACTGTAATGATCTTTCAACCCGTAATACTATCTTCCTGGAATGAAAATTTTCAGTCTATATAATAAAATACAGGACGACACAATTTTAGGACAAGAAAAGGAAGATAAACTGAAAGAGAAAAGATGCATTGCACAATTTCTCAATCAGAGAGCTGCGAGTGAGAGATGCACATCATCCACTACCCTGTGCAAATATTTTCGTTTGCTCACTGCTGGGCTAGGTACAAACAATATCGTGAATATTATGTACCGCAAGGTATATCTAACAAGAGATCATGAGTGTCCAGGGGAGAGAGCAAGACGTAGTGTGCATGGAATGGAGTAATTACTACAAATGTCAGACATATTATCTGCCAGATTAATTTTAGGAGCGGATTTGCAGAAATGTTTTGACACATTGGTCACATTCCAGGAAAAAAAATGAAATTTCTTGACGAAGGATATATAGATGCCGTTGGGGAGATCTAGCATGTAAAAATGGAGGGAGGGAGGGAGGTGGAGGTGGTACTGATCGACATCCCAAAAGTCTTTCTTCTATACATGATATATATACATGTAAAACTACACCCAATATACATAAAGAACTACTAGTGCAATCGATCTGCCTAGGCTAGTAGGCTGTAACCAAGCAAACGTGAAGAGCAGTTTCCAATTAATTCTGCTCCCCAAGAAAACAAACAATATCTATATCGGGCGTACAGCAATAACAGATCATCACGATGAAGTCTTTGAGCAGAACCGATGGATGCAGCGGTCCTATAAACTTTCAGCAGAGAAAAAACAAGTGCCCTGTAGTAGTGGAGGAGGAAACGCACGCACTCGCAGGACATATATATATATAATATCGAGTAGAAGAAGTTGCAGAGGAGGAAATCTTTGATAACCTGTGAACCCGTCGGCTGCAAGCAACGCTGCTGCTGCTCCGATCCAGCCGGCGGGGCAACCCAGCGGAGGCGGCGGTCTGGCAGCCGGCGGTCTTCTCCAGATCTAACCCTTGCGGTCGGACCGGTGGCGAGGAGCACCGGTCGGACACCATCGGGGCGGCGGCGTGGAGGAGGCACCCGACCAGCCGGAATCCTAGGCGGCCGCTAGGGTTCGTCGTGGGGCAGGGGACGGGCGGTGCGAGGAGATGGAATAGAGAGAGGAGGAGGTGGTGGCGTGGGGCGAAGGTCGGCAGCACGAGGACTCGCTGGAGAAGGCCGGAATCGACCGGCGACGGAGCGGAGGCGAATGGGATCGGGAGAGGGAGGGAGGCGGCGCTGTGAGGGGAGGAGAAAGAAAGGACACGAGGAGGGTTGGGCCGAGTCTCGTCGCGCGTTTTCAGCCCAGATTTTCCGGTCGATCGACACGAAAATCAAATATGGATTCATCTGGCGCGTTTTCATCCCAGATTTCCGCCCAGATTTTCGCTGAAAAGCAATAAAGAGTCGTGCAAACAAAGAAGCCAAAGATTGACGGGTCATTACTAATATTGATTTTCTAGGTGGCCGGATACAGCTAGCTAGTTTTTACGGTGTTACTAAATTTTCGATCAACTAGCTATTGATTAGCACGAAACAGGCTTTCGCCCCGCTTTATAAATAAAGCAACAACCACCATACAAATCTGCATACAAACGCAACACCACACCTGCTGGGCCAACAGCAAACACTGCCCAAGAAAGAAAGAAATGGAGACATAGGTGGAAAGACTAAACTAAGTAGACCCGCAACCATTGCGCCTCTCCGGAAAATTACCACCACGCTCGTAGCGCCGAATCTTCGAGTGCCAAGTAGCACCTTCAAGAAGGAAAGCAATCGCTGCTACCCGGACCGACACGTCGGTCCTAGGGTTTCCCCCGGCACACCGAGAGAAGTGGATGGAAGGTAGCCACGACGCCCTTCAAGAAGGAACAATGTCACCCAATGGCGACATCGCGTCGGTGTCGGACGAACCGACAAGGATTTCTCCCGAACACCCTATCCACGACCCCAGGCGATCCATAGCATACGAGCCCCGCAAGGCCAAAGCCTCGTCATCTCAGACTCGCCGCCCGCCAACTAGCGCCACCACGGTTACGAAGCCGCCATCGTCGTCTCACCGAAGCAATCGGCACAAGGTCTGCAAGATGGAAGCAAGGGGTAGTTCGACTCGGGTCAGCAGTACCACAGCCGCGCGGGAGGGAACTGCCTCCACCACCTCCGCCTGAGGCGGTAGTCGACCGGACGTAGTCGCACAGCACACCAGTCCCAATCGGGTCCGGCCACACTGCCAGTCCCAAGAAGGTCCGGCCGGGCCCGAATCGGGCCCGTAAAGCCGGCCACCACGCTGCAACAAGGGCAGCTGCCGTCGCTGCTTGCACCCCTGCACGAACACCACCGCCTCCATCTGCAGATCAGGTCAAGCACAGGCAGGCCCGCCCGCCCAACCCAGATGGGGCCCGTGCCCAGATCTGGGCCGAGGGCAGATCTGGCGCCGCCCCGCCGTGCTGTGCGCCCCACAGCACCACGAGAACGCCGCCGCGCCGCCGCCACTCGGCCTGGAGCCGAACCGCCGCCGCCCTAAGAGCACCGGCGCCGGAAAGAGGAGCCCCGCCTCCTCCAAGACCGACGCGGGGGAAGACAGGCCACCGCCGCCGGCGCCGACCGGGCCACGCCCGGTGGTCCCTGCCGACGGCGGCGACAGGGGAGGCGGGAAGGAGCTCCCGGGCGCGAGGAGGACTGAGGCCGCGGCCGGCCGCCGCGGGGGCGGCGCGGCCGCGCGAGGAAGGAGGAACTAGCTATTGATAGTCGGTGGCGTTTTCAGCCCAGATTTTCCGCCCAAAAATCAATTAGTAATTCATTTGGCGGGCTCTTGTCCAAATTTTTGTTTCACGCTCGCTCGTACGTGTGTATCAATTGATGATGGATCTTTTCAAAATTGCATCCATGTGTGTGTGTAGGCGTCTACACAACACAGTATGGATCTTTCTAACAAGAACATCAGATGGATATATATTTGCAGCATGGGGCCATGCACGCGATTGCACTCGTCACACATACATGCAAGTAATTGCACTCACTCGTGTACGGAGGGGTGCGGGTAACATCCAAGAGATTGTCTTTGTAAAGACCCGTCCGTCGCCAAGGCATGACACGTCCGGAGATAACACAAATTACGGGGTAGGCGCGGACACCTCGATGGAGTAGCCATGGCGGCCGACTCGGGACCTGCATATATAGGTAAGACCACGCCACATGCATCAGCCACATGTCCACGTCACCGAAAGGCGGTGAGCAGTGGAGCGCAATAAACCGATCGAGGCGACACATCGAGATACCTCTAGCCGGAATGTGCTAGACTTCTAGGAAATCTGTTGAGAACCTCACGTGGGAAAAGCACCCGAAGATCACCGAGAAAAAATATACACACACCAAGCATATGGACACCCGGGAGCGTAATGGAAAGGCATTCGAGATCGCACGACGGCGCAAGAGTGATGCTGGCAAGGAAAAAGGGTAAACGCACGAGCGACGAGACCATGCAACAACGAATCGTCGTCGCCATGGTCGCACGCATGCAACTTTGCATGGAACGCCATTAACACAACCTAGCTAGAGAGACTCATAAAAAAAGGTATTTCACGCCTTCCCGCCACCGCCTACTATAGAGACTCATATATGGGACTTCTCCCGAAGAGAGCAGATAGGATCAGAAGGGAAGCAATGCATGCACATTGTCTCACAAAAATCCCTCGAATGCATGGGGGAATGTACAATGACGTGTACGTGTGTCACAAGTCCTATGTCGGTGAAAATACATATATCACTGACATATGTGTGGGCCCACTACTGTGATAGGACCAAAATCCATAGACAAAAAAAATGGTAGACTTCTTGTTTAACTCCCTCGAAGATTCTAACACGATCTTCAGGGATAGCAGATGTGCGAGAAGTTATTATTGGGAATTATGACCTCGCCATTACAACCGACCACAAATACAACGTCGGAGATGGTGGTGAGAGTCTTGCGGTATCTATATATAATGTTAAGTAAAAGCCTTGTCAAAAAGATGGTGTGACAAAAAAAGGTGATTTCGGACACATGGCTTACCACCGACTGTGGTGGACTAATATTGATATAAATACCCGTCTTCGTCAAAGGGTATTATTCACATTTAGATTAATTTGTTCATGTACGCCGTGCATATATTTGGCACACTAAAAAAATAAGCGGAAAACACACAAGAGCTCATATGAGTCAAGAGTAATAGAAGTTACGATAAAACAATTATTGAGTCATTTGTAATCGTCCAAGAGATATCTAGTTCTTTTTCCCATGACTAGCTACCATGGCATGGCATAGTCGTTGTTGATCCCCGCTCTAACCACCTCTTATGCCAACTTGATGACATTCGACGAAAATTATCCAGCTCCCATTCATTAGCAAGATAGAGAGAAACGAAATCCGCCCGATCCAGGGATCAGAAGCACACAAGGGCCCACATGGTCTGGACCTCAAACGCCCCCCCCCCCCCCCCCACCACAAATTCTAGAAAAACAATTAGCAATCGAAATTCTCTCTAAATTCTCAGAGTTCTTTACATATGGCTTACCACCAGATAGATAGGCCCGACACATAGTTGACTATAACGGCCCCGTCGGCATAGACTAAACTTATATAGTTAGGAGACAACTATTAACTATAATTTCATGTATCATTTCATCGTTGCATGTTAATACTTTAGTTAGGAAACAATTATTACTTGTCATTTTATGTGTTCTTGATCATCTCGTGTTAGGTCCTTAATTTATGCTAGGAGATAGTTATTATCCGTCATTTCATGTGCTATTTTATTTTCATGTGTTATAATATAATGACATAGTTATTACGTATCATTGCATGGGAAGTTTACTTTTCAGGTGTACTTATTTTCTGATAGGAGATCGTTTCACCATAATTGTATCTATCCATGTGTAGTACTATATGGGATATGAGTGTTGATTTAGGCGATTTGAGAGGGGGGGGCGAAATCTTTGGGTAGTTAGGATCAAAACTCTGGTCTTGGAGTACGACGAATCCATATAGGAACTATGAAGATGCGGAAAAAAGAGACAACCTTTATAGCATGCATGGCTTGTTAACAGAACGGAGAGAGTATAGGTCCTATAGACATCGTGGTTTTTTCTATTCCTTCTCATGTGCTCTAACCCATATCAAATTGTCTTAGTCGCGAAATACTAAAGTCATTTCAGCGTAACTTATTGACACTACTAGAAAATCCATCTCTACCGGGTGGTCCACGCTTTGCCAAGTGCAAAAACGCGGGCCACCTGGCAAAGAGCCTCTATGCCGAGCCACGGGAAAAAACACTCGGCAAAGACGACACCACTCGGGAAAGAGGATCTAAGCCGAGTCTCCCCTGATTTAGCACTCGGCGAAGATAAATTTGACGGGAAACGAGAAAAAAGACACTCGGTAAAAATCAAGTCTCGGCAAACAATGTCGCCACATGGCACCTGACGACCGGCCCAACGGCGCCGTGACGAGTCAAATCTTTGCCGAGTGTCACGCTCGGCAAGGCACGCAAAAATTTAGGATTTGCCGCATTTTTCCCTGTCATGCATCTTTGCCGAGTGTGTCGGTGCGAGACACTCGGCAAAGAATTAATGCCCAGGTGACTATTTGGCGCATGGTTTGACGAGTCCCACACCCGAGCCCCACACTCGGCAAAGGTTACCGGCTCAGCGAAGGCGACGGTCTTGGCGATTACTGGCACTCGGCGAAAGCGTCGCCAACACGACCGTTTGGCGTTAGCTCTTTGCCGAGACAGTGCACCGACACTCGGCGAAGATTTGTCGTCCGTTTGGCATCAGACGGACGTCAGCATCTTTTGTTTGCCGAGTACCCGGGAAAACACTCGGCGAAGAATTCGACGGGCATCCTGACAAAAGGCACTCGGTAAAGAATCTTCGACGAGGTATTTTTTGCCGAGTGCCATCCGCCGAGTGGCTGTCTCGGCGAAGCATTTGCCGAGTTGGATTCTTGCCTTCGCCGAGTGTCTTTCCCACCCAGCGGAGACGTCGATTCCAGTAGTGGGAACGTTCCAACGTATAAGAAAATCGCCCTTGAGGTCGAGGCTAAACGACCTCGTCCGCGTCAACGGTGCTTCCCGACGGAGGTGCTTGCGACATGTGCTCACACGTGGATCGTAGCTAAGCACGACACGTTTCACTATGCTCTATGCGGCACGCTACTACACTGTCTTGTGTTTACGCGGACTGCCCAACGCGACCGTGGAGTATGTGTAGTAGAATTGTGTTGGCCGACTCGTACATCTATATAGTTATCATTATGTGCTGAAAATATGTACAATACGTGTCAATCAAACTCGATGAACTTAGGTTATATTTGGCCAATCATACGCGGTGATTTTGCATGAAATGAGAGAGAGAGAGAGTCACACGCGTGCAGAGCGCGTTGACGTATATACGAACGGTGGGACCTCAAGGCAAACAATTGGCTAGTAAAAAAAGGTAAACACTTGGCTCCTCATGCATTCCACGTGGATAATATGCATGCAGCTGTAGTGTTATACGGATAAAACCCATCGCCCCGGTCTCGGCCTCTTCTCTAGCTTCCTCCCCAGTTTGTCCAGGATGGAACGGGCTCGCGCCGAGATCAACTCCAACAAGTCCATCGGGAGGCCAACTACGGCAGCACGGCTACGGAAAACATATCTGAATGCACGAGAGCCACCTAGCTAGCATATGCCCCCACTCCCTAACTTTCTTCTTCGTCTCCCTCGTCTCTACTGCATCCGTGTCGAGCACGCCCTCCGGCTCAGTCTTGGACGACGTTGTGATGGATGCATGATGGGCTGCATCATCGCTGACTCTAGGAGAGATCCCGTCGAGCACGTCGTCATCTCTAACTCCCGGCAACTTCCGGCTCTCGACTATGTCGCTGTCATTGCCTACTTTTTCCATCGGTTTGTGGGACCACGAATATATACCGTGATGTTCATCGACACCATGGTCAACGTGGTCCCAGCAACGTTGTGCTCCGTTACCACCACCTTGCAAACATTGGCGGCTATGCGGAAAGAAATACTTCGTCCTCTTCCGGAGCCATAGGAAGCTCGGGCTGATTAGGTATAGCAGTCCTCTCCCGAGTAAATTAAGTGATTCATAAGACAGCATATGTCATCACAGTTGTGAGGAAGAGCATTTGTCCTAGGTGGATAAGCAGTGGCAAAAGACCCCACGTAGGGGGTGCGGTGGACGATGTCGGTGGGGAGACCCAGGAAGGCGTCATCACGGAGGGCGAGACGCAGGAGCACCGATGGCATCGAAGTAATGCCTGTGCACCGCGGGCAACAGACACATGTAGGAGGACGAGGCCTAGGCCCAACAGCTCCGACGGCGTTTTCTCACTCGACAAATTTCACTCAACTAAGGCAACCCTTGCATGTGGTCTTAGATCGTCGTGTATACTCAATCATTTAGTCGTTTTCTCTCTAGTTTTTACGGGTCGTAGCACATTTTTTATATTGGCAGGGTTTTCCCTCCCATTTCACACTACCTGTGATTATATAAGTATGTGTTATCTACTATGTAAGATAAAAAAATAACTATTTTTGTTTAAATACCATTTATTTTGTTAAGTTTGAATAAATAATTATAATAAAAAATCACATTGAACATGATCAAAGTGAGGCCTAAATTGGTGGGGTCTTTGCCTTGGTTCACTGACCTAAATCTGGCGATACTTTGTTTCCTAATAAGCAAAAGGATCGGTTAGAAGTAGATATCACGTTCGTGCCATTTCTGTAGCGTGATTAATAGTGTCCTTATGTTAGGATATAGCTACTATTTACCTATAATTGATGTTTCGTTTCCTTATCCCGCACTACTATTTTATGCTATGATATATTTAATTCCTATCATTTCATGTGTCTTTTTTTGCGGCATGATATTTTTTATGATAGAAGTTAGAACTCCGCGTGTTGAAGATTTCCCCATCAATGTGTGTACGACAGATATAGGTAAATAGTGTATGTGATACCGGGTGAAAGAGAGAGGTCAATGTGTGGCCGGATGACCGAGTTAGGGTTATATGGGGTCGGACGATCGAGAGAGTTGTATATGGTTTGGCTGAGTAGGAGATTTTGCATGGCCTATAGAAGTGTACGTGGGACTGTGTGACCTTGAGAGGTGCATCTACTCGCGGATGACCGAGAGGTTTATATGTGGCATTGTATGAACGAGATATGTGTATGTGGGTCCAAACAACTGAGAGAGGTGTGTATGACGACCACAAGAGAGATGCACACATGCCGAGATGGCCGAGAGAGGTACATGCATTAACAATGATCGAGAGAATAGCATCTGGTGTCGGATGACTGGGAGTGGCGTATGTGTTTCTGGACGCCCGACAGAGGTGTATGTGGCTTTAGACGTTTGAGAGATGTGTATGCGGGACCGGATGATCAACTCGGGGTTGTCGATGCTTTTCTTCCCCCCTTTTCTCGGTCTTTAGTAATTTTGCTTCAATAGTTTAGTCGTTGCATATTCTTTGATGCTTCTAAAAGTGAAATGAAAATAAATACAAATAGTGTACCGTGACGTTCGCACTAGCGCGCATAGAATAAAAGACGAAAACGAAAATGATTTAGGTCAATATGGTTCCAACCCATATATATGCCGGTGCATGTGGACGTAATCCACGTGTCAAGAAATTACAATTCTGATTACCACCACAACATTTTGACAAGACTTTTACTTAACCCTTTCCCTTATACCACAAGGCCTCACCGTCACCGGATTTGACGCGCGTGCATGTACATCATATGCGATAATGCCGACGCCTCAGCGCCTCACAACAGCTACGTTGCACAACCGCCATCCCCGATGCCTTGTTTTATAACTTTTGAGAGTTATGCTTAAACTTTACAACCTTCAATTTGTGATATAGATATTATGGTTGTAACACCACTGATGGGTTCCTCAATGGTATATGCATTTTCACTTGCTGACGGCGCACGAACCCATAAATGTCTACTTTGGCCTTGTCACGTGGATCTTGGAATCATCATATACCTTTGCCTCTTTGTGTCCTCCAACCCGTGTGCTCTGATACGTCCGGGAGGAGTTAGGTTATGCTCACGGTGTCCCATGCGAAATTGTCTTGGCGTCCTATAGGGAGGTTTGGACGACGCGTTGTGTATCGACTTGGTTTCGTGGTTTCTTGGTGGGTGTCGGGACCATGCATCGCCTCGTGTCGCGACTCCGTACATCCTCCACCATCGGCAGACCTTTTTCTACGGACTTTTTTTCCTAAAACAATCTATTTGAAGTATGTTAAGGTGCAGCATCATGCATGGAAAGATTTGGTCTCGTACGTGTTGTGGTAGAGCCGCACGTACGTGCGTGCACCCATGGAGCTAGCTACTACTACATGCATGCATCCATGCATCTACTAGCTAGTGCGCGAACGAAAATTGATTTTTTTTTAGCCAAAAAAATGTCGTTTTGGGCCAAGCAGGAAATCACAGCAAAATCCACGTTCCACCAATGAGAAAGATTTAGCAAAATCCACGTTCCACCAATGAGAAAGATTTGATCTCGTACGTACGTGCACCCATGGAGCTAGCTACTACTACAAAAATGTCGTTTTGGGCCAAGCAGGAAATCACAGCAAAATCCACGTTCCACCAATGAGAAGCCAGGAAGCCTTGTCCTGCGGATCGCCCATCTATTCGAGATTTTATTAATTGATACATGTGCACGTACGGGGGGTGTGTGGCCCATATATACATACTTGTGCGTTGAGACGTTTGGCTTGCTAGGGCGTGTACGTTGTTGTTTCATTTTTGATCTTGCTCTATGTTGCACTGTCGGTTTTCACGGCACTAATTGGAGATTTGGAGGGATTTTAGGCGCGATTGCTGGTTTAATTAGGGCGCGAGTAAATGAAATCAGCCCGCCGTCTCCTGTTCTTCCTATTCCGTTCACCAATGCATACACAATGACCGCTCGATATAATGGGCCTAATTAACCATCAATGCTAATATTGCTTCCTGGCTAAACGATTTTGAACCCGATCAACCCATACCTTGGCGGTTGAGTATACGTGCATGTAGCTTCCTAGCTAGCTACGGGTTGCTGTATGTACGTAGATGAAATTAATTAGCCATGCCACCTGCAGCTCATCACTCGACTCCAGCTTTTTTTCGAACAAAAATCGACTACAGCTTCGACCAGGCATCGTAGCCTCATCTCGAAAAGGAGCAGATGAACCAAACATAGGCAGGAAGAGTCAAGCACGAACGAGTCGAACTAATGCCCACTTCTAAGTAGCTCTAGCCAGCTATACCACAATGGTCCGTCCGTACATTAATTATATATTGGCATCATTTTGTTCTTCAACTACTCTACAATAATTTTTCTTCTCCTAGATCTTCATGATGAATCTTTTTTTTGTCTTTCGGCAGATGATGTGGTTCATGCTCGATCACTATCTGAGTCTAAACTCTTCGATGTATGCCTCCCTCTCATTCCCCGAATCCACCACCAGGTACAAGCTACCATGCTTCATTTAAGTCTAGTGAGGATCACAGAGAGCTGCGTGAAGAAGAATGGGCTAGAGTCCAGGCGAGTGGATCGCCCGAGCCAGACGACAAAGAAGCAAAATATCACATAAGGTGCATCATGCAATGACACACACCGAGAAGCTCGTCGAAGAACTGCGCCAAACTAGAGAGGAAGCGGACCAAACACGAGAGAGCGGTGGAGCATATCCCAAGAGAAAACACGAGATCATGGCCGCCGACCGGACCATCGCACCATCGAGGGAGAGGGTGGACCGAGAGATTGCAAACGATGGATGGCCACAACACACTAACGGAATCACAAGTGTTATTCATTACCCACTCGGCAGCAGAGCCACTAAGGTGATCACAACATAAAAATACTCGGGATCCATCAACAACATGTCAACATGAGATGTATGACAAGTGTTTGACCAACGACACTCAACTCTACAGACTCTACAGACTCAACAACGACCCTTTTCGTGCACCCATCGTTTGTCCCTCCACCAACTCCATCATCCCAAACATTATCTTGTGAGCTCGGTGAAGCAATACCTCGGGTCAGAGAAATAAAGGTGGAAAAAGACAACATAATATGAGTGGATATGTCGAATAGAGACGATATATGCGAGCTAGAGCTTGTTGGTCGATGCTCCTTAACTTGCTTTTTATCAGTTTTATGACATTCAACATCACATGAAATTAGCCCTAACTAGGAGAGCCCACAATCTGGTTAAACTGTTCATTGTTGCATGCATGCACCGATTACTCTAAAAGTTGTTGTATGGGAGCGACCATGGTTTTCAGAGGAGTGGCAATGTAGTAGACATCCTAGGCCTCCATGCTCATGTTATAGGGTGAATGAGGTTAGGCGAGCGGCCAAGACAACAAAGCTCTCTGGCTTGAGAGCATAATTAACTCCCATCCGAAGCTGGTACTTGCATTTTGTTACTTGTGGCACTGCTTTCTTGAAAAAAGTTCCCTCTATGAAACACCATAATGATTGAAATTTCCTTGCAGTAGTATAAAGGAGGAAAACAAGTAGTCTGTCCAACCGCGCGGGCCTGATCTTTCTCCTCCGATCCGATCCAACGGAAAGAACTAATCACCCGGGGGAACATAATCTTTGCACGAATCTAATTACTATATTGAAAAAAGTTTCTGGAAAGTAAGAATTAATGATTTTAGGAGATCTATATGGAATCTTAAAGCATCCATAGCGCTAGAGGCGCTTGAGTAGAAAAAAAGAAATCAAATATCTGGTAAGCGCCTGGAACCCCATCGCAAAGCGCTAGTTTGATTCGCTAAATTCTCCTTTTTCTTGTGTCCCGTAGCGTTCGGCCGATCATTTTGTGCCGAAAAAAGATAGAGCGTCTCGGTATTTGTGATAATCGTTACTCTCGTACCGGTAAACTTATCCTCTCGCTAATCTGTTTCCTAATTAATACGTAGCAACGAGAGTTAAAATCTGAACCGTCCATTCTCATTCTCAAAACCTATCGCCGCCGCATCTCATCATTCTCTCCCCGATTCAGACGCCGCCGCCACCAAGAATACCCAACCTCTCGCCGGCGCCGCCACCCAGCGGCCACGGCTGGCTTGCTCGCCGGAGCGCGCGTGCGTCTACGCGCGGCGCTCCGTCGACCTGGCCGGACCGCGGCGCCCCCTCGAGCTGCCTAGGGTTTGCGGGGGCGGCGCTACACGCCGGCTCCCCCTCGCGCCGTCCACCTCGCGCTGCACGGATGGGGTCGCCTGCTCGGAGTTGGGGACGGCGTCCTCCGCGCTGGCCGTCCATCCCGGCCGCCGCCACTCGCCGGCCGGTTCAGCATGTGGTGGAAGTCTACCTCTTCACAGTTGTAGCTCAATTTGTTCCCCACTGCATCGTGTAAGCATTCATATTGGGTAGATGGCAATCGCATCGTGTTACAACTTTAGATGTTCCGATTTACTTACTAGTATGGAAGTTCAGATACGGTTCAGCATATGCGATTCTACCTCTTCACAGTAGCTTCTTAATTACTTCCCCACTGCATGTTAGTTATGTTAGCACACGGTGCTTGCTACTACTCCACAAAAGCACCTTCCACCTCGGTGGAAATGCTCATCATTTTCAATCCATTGGTAAAAATTATAGGAGCAGGTTATTCCAGCTTGTTATTCTCTACAGCTCACTGTTTTATTTAGCAGCTAACTAGTGAAGACCAAAACTTGGAACGTTTTGCAGCTTAGGCTTGTTATCACCAGATGAGGATGATTGTTTTTCTGTTGCGTGTTAACACCACTTAAACATTTTTTAGGAACATTTCTCTCTCCCGACCATGCTAATCTTGCACCGCCCTAATGCTGCCATTAATTGTGTTTGCTGTTACTAGTTAATCATGCCCTCATTAGTGGCAATTGCATCGAGTTGGCTGTGTACTGATTATACCTTGGATGTATGCTCCAGATCATGTCTTTGGCAGGACAGTTCACATCTTCCACCAGACGGTTTAGGAATCAAAAAATTATTCTCACCACCGGCATCACCATCAACGACAGCGTGCACCGAGGTACGCTCATGCTTCAACCCTGCTGGTTTCCTATGTTACACATAGAGATGGGTTGCTGGTAATTTAGAACTCTATTTGGATTCATCCTTTGTAGAATTGGTTAAATGGCTGCAGTTATCATTCTATTTCTGTAGCTTTTAATCACATAAGTCAATCAGCTTTTAATCTCCTCCACGACTTAACACACATATACACATGTCCAATCAGTTGACCTTTATGTGCATGAGGTGGGTTTTTTTGCTTCTCCGTTTTTTCTTCCAAAATTTTATAGCATCACCAATCGATAAGTTTTGTGTCAACTGTCAGGTAAGAATGTCTTTATATGTCACTCAAAAGTATTACAAAATGGCGTTAATCTCTGTTCACTAAAGCATTTCTATTGATGTTAAGAAAGCACATGATAAAAGTTATATGAAAAAGCAACTGCAATCAACTGTAATGATTGGATTATGCATAGTAGCTTGCTGAGTTATCTTACATAAGTTTTCACGGCCAATGAGTGGCAAAAAGTAAAACGATGCAACCAGATTCTGAGAGACGGTAAAAGTTAAAACAAAGCAAGGTATACATGTAGCAAAAGGCAAAAGTCTTAATCAGTTCTATAAGATATAACCATATTACATACAACTGTGGCATTTTTCTAAGGCAATGTCCATTTACAGAGCTCAAATTGACTTGCATCGATGTCGTCATTGTCGAGGACAAGCTCCAGGGATCGGGTCTCACCTTTACCTCCGCTCCTCCGACTCTCACCTGACAAGATCGCCGGCCATATTTTCTATTTCTATCCACCTGAGGATGCAGGTGTGCTCTGTTTGGGTCCTAATTGTGTGTTGGATCAAGATGTAATTTCCTACGCCTGATATTATTCATAGCCAGCCATGAAACCAAGATGAAGATCGCCATCATATTGGACGCGCGATTTAAACGAAACAAATCTTAAAAGAAAACTTGGTAACTTACCTGCTGCGTGATCCATCGGCGAGAAGCGCGCGCGGCACAAGTGTGCGAGAAAAGAAAAACAAAAAAGGGAGTTGGAGGCGATTTCCTACGTACGTACGCCTGGTATTCATAGAGCGCGCGAGATATGAAACCAAGATCCATCGGATCTACCTACGCCGGCCAGGACGTGCACGCCATCAAAAAAGACGAGGATCCAAACACGGTTGGATAGATCTTTCGAAAGTATGCATGTACGCATGGAGTACTGACTGCTAGTGCAAGGAAAATGGTAGATCGGCCGGTGACCTGCTGCTGCTGACCTCGCGCGGCCGGACGTTGATCTGATCGATGGGGACGTCGGAGGAGGAGCACCACTGCCATCCCACGCCGTCATCAGGCGCGCTTACCTCGCCGTCGCCAAGCTCGTCCAAGTCGCGACAAGTCACACGCGCAACCGCACGCGGCTTTGGTGACCATGGGCTCATATTTATAGACCCAGTCAAGAGTCGAGCGTAATTTTTTTTTGAACCGTGGAGAAAAATAAGGCGGGAAAGTCTAGAGTTTGGTTCTCTCCCCCTGTTTGTTTTGTTATACTAGTCGAGGAAGTAAAATGTGGGAGCAGAGGTACAAACGGAGTGCCACGATAATTAAGTAGGCAGATATCAATTCAATCGCGTTACATGCATGCAGGGAGTCAAGGATTCACGCTTTCCTTTAAACAAATCAGCATCTTCTTTTCCCATGCATGATCCTAGCTAGTAGTATTATTTTTGAAGATTCCATAAATCTCCTAAAATCAATCTTACTTTCCCTAAACTTTTCTATACAGTAATTAGATTCATGCAATGATTATGTTCCCCTGGTTATTAGTGGTTTTCGTCAGATCGGAGGAGAAAGAGTGTTTTCTCGGCGGGGGAATAGGTCCGCTAATTTTGGGCTCGCGCATTCAATATGCGAGCGTGACTTTTCTTTACAAAACATGACCGTGGGGTTAGGTTCCTGAAATGACGCTCCGGCGTGAAATCAGTACTATACTACATTTCCTGCAACAGTTAAAAGGATGGCATGAATCGTTTCAAGCAAAACAGAGAGAGAGGAATCAGAGGAAGCGATCAGAGTATTTAGTGGCGGTGGTTTCCAAACAACACGCTTAATTAACCTTCCTTTAAAATGCGAGATATTCCCTCCTAATTTTTCTCCCGGATGGTTAACTAGGCCAGTCTAGTGCTACCCTCCGCCCGACTAAGATTTCCACGCACGTATTTGTAGGCCGGTCGTCGAGATGGTATTAGGACGTGCCTTGTCGGCACAATGTTTTTTCAACGAAAAGAGAGAGCCAGAATTTTCTCCCCGGGAAGAGGATCTAATTTTTGGTTCATGTATTCAAGTATTTTCTGGCCTAAGGATGCGAGCGTGACTTTACCTTTACATGGTTCGAGCTGTAGATTACATGTCGTGAATATGCCGGTTTTTTTAATCAGAAAGGCCACACTTGGGTTCTTGACTACCATGTCATGACATCAATCATTTTATTACTTATTTCTAATTTTTGTGGGTGTACTAGTGCTCAATTTACTAAGAATGCCAATGACTCTTTCTTAAATCTTGCAGGCATATCCCTCAAGTTTCGGGACCCAGATTGTGGCGCCACACCGTGCCGCGGGAACGGTGACCGGGAGGCAAGGAGCTCCTGCTACCGCTGGCCATGTCTCCGAGCTCTTGCTGCCCAACAAGCTGCTGTCGGTGAGCTCTCTCTCTCTCCTCCTCCATCTTATATTCTTACAAAAAAAAAAGTTTCCTTTTCCACCATCGGCAGACCTTTTTCTACGGACTTTTTTTCCGAAAACAATCTATTTGGAGTACGTTAAGGTGCAGCATCATGCATGGAAAGATTTGGTCTCGTACGTGTTGTGGTTGAGCCGCACGTACGTGCACCCATGGAGCTAGCTACTACTACATGCATGCATCCATGCATCTACTAGCCAACGAAATTTGATTTTTTTTAGCCAAAAAAATGTCGTTTTGGGCCAAGCAGGAAATCACAGCAAAATCCACGTTCCACCAATGAGATGCCAGGAAGCCTTGTCCTGCGGATCGCCCATCATGTCGAGATTCTATTAATTCGAGATTTTTTTAATTGATACATGTGCACGTACGGGGGGTGTGTGGGGCCCATATATACATACTTGTGCATTGAGGCGTGTACGTACGTTGTTGTTTCATTTTTGATCTTGCTCTATGTTGCACAGTCTATGGCACTGTTCCAAAACCAGGAAGTTTGGAGAACTTGCCTGTGGCAAGATGGTTAGGAGGGTGGTTGTACTCCCAGCCCACCAGAGTTCAAACCCCAGATTTGACGCTGGTGTTTCTCATTTAGGCGGACTAGTACAATTGCACGTGCAACGCACGCCTATATAATATTGGTTTTGTGAGTTAGTAATTTATATAATAGTGGAGATGTATATAATAGTGGAGATGTGCACATGCAACGCATGTTTTCTAATAACTGATGTTGTGGCAAGCGTCCGTCAGATAAAGGATCAATCTATCTAAGAACAAAATACTGGTTTATTAAGATCAGGTGCCACAAGCACAAATCATACATTGAGCGACTTGGGCGAGCTTGGCGCGAGGCGGGAGGAGGTGAGGTGATGCCGATGTAGTCTCGGTTCAGTCCGTCCGTCCGGGCTGGTGGAGGTGCCGCGGCGGCTGGTGGAGGTGCCGGGCTCGTGGGCATACGGCGGGATTGGCTCCCGCGGTAGCGCCCAATCGCGCTCTGCCGAGCACGCTCGACCTCATCCAGAAGGCGCTGCGGCACCTCCACGTACGCGGATCTGATTAATTCACTGACCTACAGTAGCTACCTACGTACGGCCTGATGGATCTCTCGGTCACGTACGTACCTGATGGATCTCTCGGCGGACTGCACGCACGCACGGATCCAGCAAATCCACCCATCACCTACAAGACATGGAGCTCTCAGTCTTGGACGACGTTGTCATGGATGCATGATGGGCTGCATCATCGCCGACTCCAGGAGAGATCCCGTCGAGCTCGTCATCTCTAACTCCCGGCAACTTCCGGCTCTCGACAATGTCGCCAGCATTGCCTACTTTTTTCATCGGTTTGTGGGACCACGAATAGATACTGTGATGTTCATCTACACCATGGTCAACGTGGTCCCAGCAACGTTGTGCTCCGTTACCACCACCTTGCAAACATTGGCGGCTATGCGGAAAGAAATACTTCGTCCTCTTCCGGAGCCATAGGAAGCTCGGGCTGATTAGATATAGCAGTCCTCTCCCGAGTAAATTAAGTGATTCATAAGACAGCATATGTCATCACAGTTGTGAGGAAGAGCATTTGTCCTAGGTGGATAAGCAGTGGCAAAAGACCCCACGTAGGGGGTGCGGTGGACGATGTCGGTGGGGAGACCCAGGAAGGCGTCATCACGGAGGGCGAGACGCAGGAGCACCGATGGCATCGAAGTAATGCCTGTGCACCGCGGGCAACAGACACATGTAGGAGGACGAGGCCTAGGCCCAACAGCTCCGACGGCGTTTTCTCACTCGACAAATTTCACTCAACTAAGGCAACCCTTGCATGTGGTCTTAGATCGTCGTGTATACTCAATCATTTAGTCGTTTTCTCTCTAGTTTTTACGGGTCGTAGCACATTTTTTATATTGGCAGGGTTTTCCCTCCCATTTCACACTACCTGTGATTATATAAGTATGTGTTATCTACTATGTAAGATAAAAAAATAACTATTTTTGTTTAAATACCATTTATTTTGTTAAGTTTGAATAAATAATTATAATAAAAAATCACATTGAACATGATCAAAGTGAGGCCTAAATTGGTGGGGTCTTTGCCTTGGTTCACTGACCTAAATCTGGCGATACTTTGTTTCCTAATAAGCAAAAGGATCGGTTAGAAGTAGATATCACGTTCGTGCCATTTCTGTAGCGTGATTAATAGTGTCCTTATGTTAGGATATAGCTACTATTTACCTATAATTGATGTTTCGTTTCCTTATCCCGCACTACTATTTTATGCTATGATATATTTAATTCCTATCATTTCATGTGTCTTTTTTTGCGGCATGATATTTTTTATGATAGAAGTTAGAACTCCGTGTGTTGAAGATTTCCCCATCAATGTGTGTACGACAGATATAGGTAAATAGTGTATGTGATACCGGGTGAAAGAGAGAGGTCAATGTGTGGCCGGATGACCGAGTTAGGGTTATATGGGGTCGGACGATCGAGAGAGTTGTATATGGTTTGGCTGAGTAGGAGATTTTGCATGGCCTATAGAAGTGTACGTGGGACTGTGTGACCTTGAGAGGTGCATCTACTCGCGGATGACCGAGAGGTTTATATGTGGCATTGTATGAACGAGATATGTGTATGTGGGTCCAAACAACTGAGAGAGGTGTGTATGACGACCACAAGAGAGATGCACACATGCCGAGATGGCCGAGAGAGGTACATGCATTAACAATGATCGAGAGAATAGCATCTGGTGTCGGATGACTGGGAGTGGCGTATGTGTTTCTGGACGCCCGACAGAGGTGTATGTGGCTTTAGACGTTTGAGAGATGTGTATGCGGGACCGGATGATCAACTCGGGGTTGTCGATGCTTTTCTTCCCCCCTTTTCTCGGTCTTTAGTAATTTTGCTTCAATAGTTTAGTCGTTGCATATTCTTTGATGCTTCTAAAAGTGAAATGAAAATAAATACAAATAGTGTACCGTGACGTTCGCACTAGCGCGCATAGAATAAAAGACGAAAACGAAAATGATTTAGGTCAATATGGTTCCAACCCATATATATGCCGGTGCATGTGGACGTAATCCACGTGTCAAGAAATTACAATTCTGATTACCACCACAACATTTTGACAAGACTTTTACTTAACCCTTTCCCTTATACCACAAGGCCTCACCGTCACCGGATTTGACGCGCGTGCATGTACATCATATGCGATAATGCCGACGCCTCAGCGCCTCACAACAGCTACGTTGCACAACCGCCATCCCCGATGCCTTGTTTTATAACTTTTGAGAGTTATGCTTAAACTTTACAACCTTCAATTTGTGATATAGATATTATGGTTGTAACACCACTGATGGGTTCCTCAATGGTATATGCATTTTCACTTGCTGACGGCCCACGAACCCATAAATGTCTACTTTGGCCTTGTCACGTGGATCTTGGAATCATCATATACCTTTTCCTCTTTGTGTCCTCCAACCCGTGTGCTCTGATACGTCCGGGAGGAGTTAGGTCATGCTCACGGTGTCCCATGCGAAATTGTCTTGGCGTCCTATAGGGAGGTTTGGACGACGCGTTTGTATCGAGTCGGTTTGTGGTTTCTTGGTGGGTGTCGGGACCATGCATCGTCTCGTGTCGCGACTCCGTACATCCTCCACCATCGGCAGACCTTTTTCTACGGACTTTTTTTCCGAAAACAATCTATTTGGAGTACGTTAAGGTGCAGCATCATGCATGGAAAGATTTGGTCTCGTACGTGTTGTGGTAGAGCCGCACGTACGTACGTGCACCCATGGAGCTAGCTACTACTACATGCATGCATCCATGCATCTACTAGTGCGCCAACGAAATTTGGTTTTTTTTAGCCTAAAAAATGTCGTTTTGCATTGGGCCAAGCAGGAAATTAATCACAGCAAAATCCACGTTCCACCAATGAGATGCCAGGAAGCCTTGTCCTGTGGATCGCCCATCTGCGGATCGCCCATCTACTTTTTTTTACAATTCTATTTGGACAAACTAAAATTTTAAAAGAGAAATTGCAATTGTTTTGTAAGCCAAAATGTGTTGCAATAGTTTTTCTTCTTTTTGATTGTTTTTCCAATGTTGTTTTATTGCAGAACAAAATGAAAGGAAAAAACGAAAGAAAACATATACAAAGATGGGGCTAAATGTAGGTGAGGTGTCATTGTCACATTTTTTTATATTTGATATTCCAGTTATTTTAATTAAGCAGAAATTATAGTTGTTTTAGGGTGCATGGAAATGTGGCAGTTGTAAAAATTTAAATTTTCTGGAAATTTTAGAGAGATTTAAGTTAAGAAAACTTTAAATATGTTAGCTAAATTGGAATGGTCAAATATAGGTCTATTTTGGCAATATTTTTCTTATTTGCCAGCATAATCGGAGGAAATTTACTCTGGTTATTTCTAAATGTTAACCATTTTGATTTTTTAAAAATATAATTATATTATTTGTGAATATACATTTAATACACTTGTTTTTTAAATATAGTTACATTATTCGTCGAATATATCTATAACTCTGTGAATTGCTGAATTATATTTTCAAACTTACAAAAAAAATGTTCGTTTTTTTTGTGTTCATTTCGTATGTATGTTTTTTGCATTATTGTAATTACTAAGTTTTTTTTAATCTATTAATGAGGCCTTATGTACTATTTGAAATTTTTGAGGTTTGAATTATTTTTGGGAACGTTCCAAAGTTTCTGAAATGTAGATTTTTAAATTTGCAGGGATTGGTTTGAACTAATTTGAATTTGTATTTGGAAATTTTCAAAAGTTATTGGAAATAGAAAAAGAAAACAGGAAGAAAAAAATAGGAAAGGCCGAACCAGGCGCGAAACAGCGGCCCAGCCCAGCATGCGGCCCAACTACCCAGCCCAGGAACGCTGCGACGTCGCGCTGACGTCATGGGCGGCCGGATCCGCCGCGGCGGCGTTGACCTCGTCGGCGGCACGTCCGTGCGACGTAGGACGCGGGAGCGGGCGCGTTCGATGCGCCCCGACGCGGGGTAGCCGAACGTGGCGGCGCCGCCGCGTTGTGGTCGCCGGAGCGTCGGCGGTGACGGGCGAACGCGGCGGAGCGAGCAGCGACGATGGCGGCGGTGATTCTGCTGCGCGGACGGCGTTTCCGTATGTGTAACTCGTCGGGAAGGGAGAGGCGACGACGGCGAATCCCGCCGTTGCCGTCGATCTGAACGGGGTGGTCCAGAGCGGCGAGGGAGAGCGTCGACGCCGCCGGCGACTGCGGCGTCGCGCGAGAAGAGGAGAAGAGGAAGGGGAGTCTGCGGGTAAATTTACATGGAGATCCCTGGCTTTTTGGGGATTTGCGAGTTGGTCCTTAGCGGGGGGTTTTGCGAAGTGATGGGGTGGTTTCTACAAAAGCGTGCGCCAGAAATCGTGCGGAGGCGACGTGGCGCCGCGCGATTGGTAGAAATCCAACTGCTACAGTAATACTGTAGCGGCGCGATTTTTAAAGCGCGTCTGGACCGTTCAACGGCGCGATCGGACGGCCATGGGGAAAAAGGCGACGTGGACGTGCGGAACGGGAGTGGTTCTGTCAAACTTTTATATATAGTAGGATAATGGCATCATTTTGTCCTTCAACTACTCTACAATAATTTTTCTTCTCCTATATCTTCACGGCGAATCGTTTTGTTGTCTTTCGACAAATGATGTGGTTTACGGCATGAAGGAAGAAAAAACGAGATTAATATTCGGTTTATCTCTCCCCCGCCGCCCCGCGTCGGTGACGTGGCTACTCCTCTGATTGCTAGCATGCCGTACGTATTAGTTATTAGATGGAGGGAATCGAGGAAAATTTGATTACTTTCATTTGAAAATAGTACATTACTATACTCGCTTCCTAAATTTCCGCAACTGATTACTATTTCCCTTCTTTACTCGTCGCCATTGGTGGCTAGGTCGGCTTGTTGGACAGATTGACTCCCCTGTCTTTTTTTTGGAGATGTTTATGGGTGTTTCGGGTCCAGTAGATGTACAACTCCACCTTTCTTATTTTTTCGAACAGTTTATTAATATTTCTTTACTATCCTATTTTTAAAAAACCAGCAAATGAACCGGGTGAACCGGCGGTCGAACCGAGTGAACCGCGAACCGAGAGGCTCAACGGTTCGATCGCCGGTCTGGTTTTTTAAACTATGCGCAACACAATATAGGTTGTCATCGCTCAAGTTCATGTTAATCTTCTTTTCGCATGATCCTAGCGATTAGTTTCTAAGATTCCATAGGATCTCCTAAAATCGTCTGGATTTGGTACAACAAAGCCACGCACCACTTCCTATCCCTAGCTTACTTAAGCTAATATTGCATGCGTCTAGAGGTTAATGAGCAGGAGGGGTTTTGGAAAAAATTGGCATCAACTTTGTAGTTTTCTTGGACACACAGCAAATATACTCCCTCCATATCAAATTGACGAAAAGTGCAACCTTCGTGATATTTAAATACATAATAATTCAACTTGCAAAAAGTTCACTAAAAAGACAGACAGAGACGCAGGATCCAAAATGAAGATTACAGATGTACGAAGGTTACAATTAATATTACAAGAATCAAAACACGAGAATCCTAAACTAGTTATTTTCTTCTTCTTCTTCTTTGCCTGAAGGCCATAACGCACAAAGACGAGATACCGGGTTAAGCTTTTGAATCTGACAAGAAAAAAAGGACTCATCAAGCCAATCATCTGGATCACTCATAGGCAACACAACAGGATCCACTCAGCAACAAAACATGGACCCCTATAAACTAAAAACTATGCTCCACACAAAGGCAACACTTTAACAAATTAAGGTCTGTCTTACTCTGTGTCCGGTGTCCTACTAGCATCGAGTCATGTTCAACTTAAATTGGTTCCACGACTATATATGCATTCACCAGAACCAATTGAAGTCGGGGCCAGCCGGGTGCCCGGGCCCCAGCACATCAGAAGGCCAGAATGACTTGAAGCCAGCACAGATGCTGGGAAGCTATTTACTGACTATTTGCTTTCTTACTGGCTTGCTAGCGATTGCAGTCCACCAGCGCCGACACATTTGGGCAACAACTAGCAACTTTTGATCAAGTCAACAAATTTAGGCAACAACAGCCAGCTAGCTAGCAAATCATATAGGCCAACTGCGACTATTCAAAAATGAACAAGGCATATTTTTTTACTAGGACTAAGTTCCTCAACAACTAGAAACATTGGATGTCTAGGACTAGCATAAACAGTAGCCAAGCTAACAATGCATAGCACAATACCCACACACAGGCCATGGCACGAAGGCCACGACGCAGAGCACCACCTCAAGACACAAACAAACTCATCCCTAACCTATTACTTGCAATGAGCAAGAACATGATTCACACCAATCACCAACTGCATGCAGCAACCATACCAAACCACAAAGGGTTGGAGAGAGTGAGATTACCTCAAAGGCCGTACTCGCCGGTAAGTACGCCCACCCTCACGTCTTAGGATCTTGTCTTAAGTATTAGTTTTACCATGGCTGCTATATTGTTTTAATGGCATAAGAGGATTGCTGGAGTGTTAACTTGTTGCTTTCCTCTGCGTGGAATGAGCAGTGCCCATTCTTTTCTTTTATGAATTTATTTTTTCCTCTGATATTGAGAAGGTGACCCTTCCCGCAAAAAAAAAGAGAAGGTGACCCATATTGGCTGTTTCCATAGCTATGTCAGTTATTGAGCAGTCCTTGTGAATGTGAAGTTGATAGCTAAACTCTGGTGGTCTTGTTATCATGCAGGTACCTTGAGTAGGTGCGGTGCATCATCCCCACAGATGAAACTTACATTCCATGTAGTACCACGGCCTTCTAGCTGTGGCGATCTGTGCTCCGCCTTTGTGGTGCGTGTTGAATGTCCCAGTTTATATGTCTGATCATTCTATCGATGAGACTGGTCTCTGTCTGGTTCAGTACATATTGTCATGCATGTTCAGTTAAAGTGTGATGCTTGGATATGAATGAATGAAGATTGGTAGGCAATCTTGCCTTGAATTCATTTAATAACTGGGTTTCTGGCTTATACTCTGCATGCATAGGGCTGCTGTGATATTGTGTGACAATTCAGTTTTTATTTTATCCTAAATATTGATTATCTTGGTGGTAGTTGATTTGTCGGATAGCTTTGATCACTTGTCTGCAAGCATCCAGTAGGACTTGCTCAGTTTCTGCTAGTAGAAGTGCCCAAATGCATGTTCTGTCATTTCTGGTTTGCCAATGTGATTGATGGTTTCGACTTTCGAGCTGTTGGTATAAGCTTGCTACTATTTGGTTCCGAACGCTTTTGGTTGGTAGTGTGTGGTCTTGGTCTGGCCATGGAGGCGTGGCTAAATGAGCCGGAAGGATGCGTGTAGAGGCCTTTGAATCTGACTGACAGGTCATGGTGAATTCGTGGAACACCAGCCTGCACGAGTTGATGGGAATTCTAAAAGGAACCGAAGAGCTTAGTCAAGGATAATTTCTTTTACTCTGTGTTTCGTTCGTATAGGCAGATATTTGGTGTGCAAAGCTAAGCTCTAGTTTTCAGTGGAGACTAAGCTCTCGTTTTGTATTTTATTCTCACCCCTGAGTAATACTAGAAGCTAAGCTCTCGTTTGTGTATAGATTTGCGTAGTTGTTTTCCCTAATTTGTGTAAAACCATTTTGTCTCTGATGGATACAATACGTGTATTTCGATGCATGGTTTGAAGCAAAGGAAAAAATTCATTGTTACGTTGACGCATGGTCTGGTCTTTATTCGATGGTGCAGATTGGAGCCACTCTCCTCTAGCTGATGATGGTTTCTGTTAGAAGGGCTAAGTTGACCATGGAGAAAACAAAGAAAGGATGAAAAATGCATAATTAGTTATAGGGGAAGTCTCGCGTGAGTAGTTCCGTGATCATAGGAGCAAATTCACCGTTGAAAAAGAGACAAATTATTGATGAACAATGTCTGCCATCCATGGCCAAACCAATCGGGGCGCATTGTTCCGTGATCATAGGAGCAAATTCACTGTTGAAGAAGAGAAACAAATTAGGCCTTGTTTACTTCTAGAGTTTTTTAGGGCATGGGAAGAGTGGTGATGGGAGGGGATTTGGTGAACACCCAATCCATGATACACCAGCATGGACTAGCGTTTTTGTTTTAGACAAAAAAAATGAGATGGTTGATAGGGGATATTTAGGTATTATCCCCTCCCATCCACTAAAATACACTAGAAGTAAACAGACTAGTGGGATTTTCGGGGATCCGGGATAATCCCTTCTCATCCCTAAAATACACTAGAGGTAAACAATGCCTTAATGATGAACAATGTCCGTCGTTCACGGCCAAACCAATATAGGCACATTGTTTAGTTTCCACTGAAAACGAGGAAATAAGGAGAAAGCTCCCCTTTAATTGTGGAAGTATCGCTTTATTCTATTTAGTTCCGTGATCATAGGAGCAAATTCGCCGTTGAAGGGAAGGAACAAATTAATGATGAATAATGCGTCTGCTATTCATGGCCAAACCAATAAGGGCGCATTGTTTAGTTTCCAGCGGAAAGGAGGAAATAAATCGAAAGTTCCCCTTTAATTGTGGAACGATCCCAAGAAGGCAGCGGTCAGTTAAAATGGGGCATGAGGAATCGGTGGACGGAAGGCGATAATAGTGTGAATTAATCTTCACCGGAGGCAGTTAATTAATAGGGGCGATCGGATCGGAAATTAATTTGCCTTGCCGTTTTATTTTCACCATCCACGTCACCGATCCGAGTGACTACGCATGTAGACCGCTCTATCCTTGGGGCAGCAGGCACATCTACACCGGTAGCTTCCAACAACAATTAACAGAGAGAGAGCGCCTAGAGTTTTTGTTCCCGCCAACCTAGGTCTATATATATTAGACCATCGTCGTTAGAGCCGCGTGCGGTTGCGCGTGTGACTTGTCGCGACTTGGGCGAGCTTGGCGACGGCAAGGCAAGGCGAGGCGAGGCGAGGCGAGGCGAGCAATCTCGGTTCAGTCCGTCCGCCCGGCCGCAATCTAGATTCAGGGTTTTATGTTCTATGTGTAGTTCCTCTGCTAGATGTGTGTACGTTGCAGGGGAAGCTTGAATAATCATGGTGTGCCTGGCTGATCCAACTTTCTGCTAGTAATTAGTCGGGTATGAAACCACGCTATGTATTTTATTGTCAGAGACATATGAAAAAGAGTAATGTTTGATATTTACTTGACGAACAAAGTACAGATAAATGTATACAATTCATCGACGTCTCCTTAAAAAAAGGAAACAATCCTTGAGATCCCTTGAATTGAAAAGGAGTTACTAATCAGTGAGATCCATGCTAATAAATAGCTACGGGAAACTAATCAGGCCCGATCGCTTACCTAGGCAAACAACCTGAACCACATAACCGGAAACTTAGCTGCTCTTGAAATCCCTCGAATTGAAAAGGAGTAACTGGCTGGGGATACTAATCACGGCACAGTTTTAATTAGGTGGGCGGAAAATCCTGTTCTTATATGTCTCTGAGCATAACAATCCTGGCCTTGTCACGTGGATCTTGGAATCATCATATACCTTTGCCTCTTTGTCCTCCAACCCGTGTGCTCTGATACGTCCGGGAGTTAGGTCATGCTCACGGTGTCCCATGCGAAATTGTCTTGGCGTCCTATAGGGAGGTTTGGACGACGCGTTTTGTATCGACTCGGTTTGTGGTTTCTTGGTGGGTGTCGGGACCATGCATCGCCTCGTGTCGCGACTCCGTACATCCTCCACCATCGGCAGACCTTTTTCTACGGACTTTTTTTCCGAAAACAATCTATTTGGAGTACGTTAAGGTGCAGCATCATGCATGGAAAGATTTGGTCTCGTACGTGTTGTGGTTGAGCCGCACGTACGTGCACCCATGGAGCTAGCTACTACTACATGCATGCATCCATGCATCTACTAGCCAACGAAATTTGATTTTTTTTAGCCAAAAAAATGTCGTTTTGGGCCAAGCAGGAAATCACAGCAAAATCCACGTTCCACCAATGAGATGCCAGGAAGCCTTGTCCTGCGGATCGCCCATCATCAGTCGAGATTCTATTAATTCGAGATTTTTTTAATTGATACATGTGCACGTACGGGGGGTGTGTGGGGCCCATATATACATACTTGTGCATTGAGGCGTGTACGTACGTTGTTGTTTCATTTTTGATCTTGCTCTATGTTGCACAGTCTATGGCACTGTTCCAAAACCAGGAAGTTTGGAGAACTTGCCTGTGGCAAGATGGTTAGGAGGGTGGTTGTACTCCCAGCCCACCAGAGTTCAAACCCCAGATTTGACGCTGGTGTTTCTCATTTAGGCGGACTAGTACAATTGCACGTGCAACGCACGCCTATATAATATTGGTTTTGTGAGTTAGTAATTTATATAATAGTGGAGATGTATATAATAGTGGAGATGTGCACATGCAACGCATGTTTTCTAATAACTGATGTTGTGGCAAGCGTCCGTCAGATAAAGGATCAATCTATCTAAGAACAAAATACTGGTTTATTAAGATCAGGTGCCACAAGCACAAATCATACATTGAGCGACTTGGGCGAGCTTGGCGCGAGGCGGGAGGAGGTGAGGTGATGCCGATGTAGTCTCGGTTCAGTCCGTCCGTCCGGGCTGGTGGAGGTGCCGCGGCGGCTGGTGGAGGTGCCGGGCTCGTGGGCATACGGCGGGATTGGCTCCCGCGGTAGCGCCCAATCGCGCTCTGCCGAGCACGCTCGACCTCATCCAGAAGGCGCTGCGGCACCTCCACGTACGCGGATCTGATTAATTCACTGACCTACAGTAGCTACCTACCTTTGGAAGGGGTCGAGAGCCTGCACGGCGGCGTCGAGGTCGCTTGCACGATGTACCACCATACTATAGGGCCTGGTGGCTACGCTGGTAGCATGACTAAGTGGGAGAAACTTGAGGCGGACCTGCTGGCTAATGGGATCACTCCAGAGCCACTCAAGTGGATCGAACGGGCAAGAAATTGGTTTTACGGGCATGGGGGCACGCTGGACGCAGAAGGGAAGTGCATATATAACAGAAGACACAAAGATAATCCCCTACTACCCATCCAAGAAATTAGAAATGCAGTAAAGGAAGTTGCAGAGGGACGGTTCATTCCCGATAGAGAGGATGACGAGCTCACACGCGCCCTTGGGAATAAGGAACACGACGGACGGTTACGAGGCGTACCTGGCTCCAAGCCCAAGACAATTGCGATTCCCGAGCACAGGAAGAAATTTCCTGATAGAAGCCATCAGAGGAGAAAGGAAAGGGAGGCAATGGAAGCACGCGCTGCTGCAGACCGGCTGCGTAATATAGAAGTAGAATTAAAGCTGCAGAAAGAACAAATTGCCGTGCTTAGCCAGCAAGGTACTAGCGGCCAATCTCAACGGCACATGGTAGAAGCTGCATGCGATGGTACCGGTGGCCCATCGAATCGGAAAAGCAGCGTGGCTTCCACGGAGCTCCAGGATGGTAATGATGATGCAGTGGCTCCACTTCGTCGCTACCCAGTGGATGATATCACGGAGAGCACACCTTGTGAGATGCATGTGAAAGTTTTTAACTTAACCGTCAAGGTGGTGGTCGGCTATGTCGTACCAATTGGACCTAATCCAACTTACCATTTCTCTCCGTTCCAAATGGCTACGCTGTTGTCGCGGTGGATGAAGTGATGAAAGATTATGAGGAGCTGAAGCTGCAACACCCTGCAGGTGAAGATGGGGAGGTGCTTGAACTTGGAGAAGCCAAGAAAGCGACCATTCTATGGCCAAAGGAATTCATCGTGCTTCCGAACTGGCAGCCAAGGCCATCGACTCCTCACCAGTCTCCAGCGCAACAGTCCTCTTCACCGCCTCAGCATTCTCCAGCGCAACAGTCCTCTTCACCGCCTCACCAGTCTCCAGCGCAGCCGTCTCCGCCGCCGCGTCAGCCGTCTCCGCCGCCGCGTCAGCCGTTTCCGCCCACCGCTCGTACTATGAGGGTAAGCGATCACCGAAACGCAAAAGGTCGCCCCTCCCAACAGTACCTCATAAGAATCTTCCCATTAGACCTTATGATAGGACTGTAGCGGAAAACGCCACAGAGGTGGCTGCCTACAATAAGGCTTTTTTTGCACCAAAAAAGCCCGAGCAGAAGCCGGTATACGATGAAAAATCCAAAAAGTGGAGAAAGTCCTTCCTTGAGCAGCCATCCCAGATATCGATGAATCTGCCATCTGACTATGGTCGTGAACTTACTAAGCTAGCACGTGCCCAGTCAGAGCAGAACAAGGGAAGAAGTGCAAAAAGCGGGAAACAAATTGCCCAGCTCGGACAGCAGAAAAATCAATCGGTCCCCCCGCTCATAGTGTGTTCCGATGTCGACAAGGACTTCAGAGTCGCTATGGATAAAGACCTGGAATTATTGGACCCCAGAGCCATAGCTGCTGCTAAAGAACTTGGTGTCACTGTATCTCAGGCCAAGGAACAGGCTACCGCCTTGGGTATGAGCCTTGGTCAACTTTTAGGCTATGAACATGCGCCAATGTTAGAGATGGCACGGAAATATGTCCAAGGGGAGCCTATGGTCAGTAATGAGGAGATGACGGGTCTATCAACACATATGCGAAATCTGCATACCTGGTACCTGGTGCACACATCAAAGAAGGACGCGAAAGAGTGGTTTCCGCTGGACGTTAGAGTGGAGCATTTCTTCAAACGTTACACTATACAGGTTCAACTGACTGAACTGTTCCAGTTATTCCAAAAGCGCGCCCTCGACAAATCTATCATCTCTTGCTATTGTCTGTAAGTGATTTATTTTCGTAATTAAGTCTCTATCTCAGCTCGTTCATTGCCTGTATTATATTAGCCTGCCTATATATATATCCTTTTGTACGCTATTATGCAGAATGAAGATGCTGGAATGCAAAAGATCTAAAGTTTTTGAGGTTGGGTTCGTTGACCCATATATCGTGAATTCACATACGTTAGTCAATCACCCCAAAGACGTGGAGCATGACCTGACCACCTTTTTAACCATGCAACATTTCTGTACGGAAATATTATTTCCTTACAACTTCAGGTGAGTGTTTCTGTCTTGTACATATTTTTATTTGGCTTTCTCGATGTTAAGTGTAATTGATGAGCTATGCATGTCTGCTTTATGTAAACGTCCGCAGGTTCCACTGGATTCTGCTAAGCATTCAACCTGACAAGTCCACAGTTGAAGTCCACGACTCATTAAGTTGGGACCAAGCGTTGTAGTCCGACATGAAAGAAATGCTCAACAAGTAATTTCAATCATTATCGCATTATATCGCCCTCTTTCGTTCGTTCCCTGATGTCAAGTAATTAATAACTCATTTGTTCATTTTCTTTGCCAAAGCAGGTGTTGGACAATTTTCAAACAGAAGGTAGAAGGTCCATTCAAAGATGAGCTAACTTATAAAACGGTGAAAAGTCCGCAGCAGCCACCGGGGAGTAATTTATGTGGATTCTACGTTTGCGAGTTCATTCGCGAGTTGACCACTGAGCGGAGAACAACTGCTTTCAGCAAAATGCGGGAGAAGATCGACCCACAACTGCGCGTAGGAGCAATTCAAGAGGAATTGGCGGGATTTCTGCTTAGGGAGGTCATCGATGAAAGGGGAGAACATTATGCTTCGGACGATGAACTACATAAGCCTTGATGGCTTGATCTATCTCCATGTAATTAAATAGTTGTATTCTCGCAAGAGATCTATTAATTATATATGCATCAACATGTACTGTGTATATAGTAGAGCGTATAATATGCGTACAGAAACGATGGAGAGCACGTCGGCGATGCTAGGAGATCGTTTCACCATAATTGTATCTATCCATGTGTAGTACTATATGGGATATGAGTGTTGATTTAGGCGATTTGAGAGGGGGGGGGGGAAATCTTTGGGTAGTTAGGATCAAAACTCTGGTCTTGGAGTATGACGAATCCATATAGGAACTATGAAGATGCGGAAAAAAGAGACAACCTTTATAGCATGCATGGCTTGTTAACAGAACGGAGAGAGTATAGGTCCTATAGACATCGTGGTTTTTTCTATTCCTTCTCATGTGCTCTAACCCATATCAAATTGTCTTAGTCGCGAAATACTAAAGTCATTTCAGCGTAACTTATTGACACTACTAGAAAATCCATCTCTACCGGGTGGTCCACGCTTTGCCAAGTGCAAAAACGCGGGCCACCCGGCAAAGAGCCTCTATGCCGAGCCATGGGAAAAAACACTCGGCAAAGACGACACCACTCGGGAAAGAGGATCTAAGCCGAGTCTCCCCTGATTTAGCACTCGGCGAAGATAAATTTGACGGGAAACGAGAAAAAAGACACTCGGTAAAAATCAAGTCTCGGCAAACAATGTCGCCACGTGGCACCTGACGACCGGCCCGATGGCGCCGAGAGTCAAATCTTTGCCGAGTGTCACGCTCGGCAAGGCACGCAAAAATTTAGTATTTGCCGCCTTTTTCCCTGACATGCATCTTTGCCGAGTGTGTCGGTGCGAGACACTCGGCAAAGAATTAATGCCCAGGTGACTATTTGGCGCATGGTTTGCCGAGTCCCACACCCGAGCCCCACACTCGGCAAAGGTTACCGGCTCAGCGAAGGCGACGGTCTTGGCGATGACTGGCACTCGGCGAAAGCGTCGCCAACACGACTGTTTGGCGTTAGCTCTTTGCCGAGACAGTGCACCGACACTCGGCGAAGATTTGTCGTCCGTTTGGCATCAGACGGACGTCAGCATCTTTTGTTTGCCGAGCACCCGGGAAAACACTCGGCGAAGAATTCGACGGGCATCCTGACAAAAGGCACTCGGCAAAGAATCTTCGACGAGGTATTTTTTACCGAGTGCCATCCGCCGAGTGGCTGTCTCGGCGAAGCATTTGCCGAGTTGGATTCTTGCCTTCGCCGAGTGTCTTTCCCACCCAGCGGAGACGTCGATTCCAGCAGTGGGAACGTTCCAACGTCTGAGAAAATCGCCCTTGAGGTCGAGGCTCAACGACCTCGTCCACGTCAACTGTGCTTCCCGACGGAGGTGCTTGCGACATGGCTCACACGTGGATCGTAGCTAAGCACGACACGTTTCACTATGCTCTATGCGGCACGCTACTACACTGTCTTGGGTTTACGCGGACTGCCCAACGCGACCGTGGAGTACTATAATTGTGTTGGCCGACCCATTCATACATCTATAGTTATTATTATGTGCTGAAAATATGTACGTACGTGTCAATCAAACTCAATGAACTTAGGTTATATATTTGGCCAATCATACGCGCACGGTGATTTTGCATTAGACGATAGAGAGAGAGTCATGCATGCAGAGCTAGAGCGTTGACGTACGTATACGAACGGTGGGACCTCAAGGCAAACAATTGGCTAGTAAAAAAAGGTAAACACTTGGCTCCTCATGCATTCACGTGGATAATATGCATGCAGCTGTAGTGTTTGTTATACGGATAAAACCCATCGCCCCGGTCTCGGCCTCTTCTCTAGCTTCCTCCCCAGTTTGTCCAGGATGGAACGGGCTCGCGCCGAGATCAACTCCAACAAGTCCATCGGGAGGCCAACTACAGCAGCACGGCTACGGAAAACATATCTGAATGCACGAGAGCCACCTAGCTAGCATATGCATGCCCCCATCCCTAACTTTCTTTCTTCGCCTCCCTCGGCTCTACCGCATCCGTGTCGACCACGCCCTCCGGCTCAGTCTTGGACGACGTTGTCATGGATGCATGATGGGCTGCATCATCGCCGACTCCAGGAGAGATCCCGTCGAGCTCGTCATCTCTAACTCCCGGCAACTTCCGGCTCTCGACAATGTCGCCAGCATTGCCTACTTTTTTCATCGGTTTGTGGGACCACGAATAGATACTGTGATGTTCATCTACACCATGGTCAACGTGGTCCCAGCAACGTTGTGCTCCGTTACCACCACCTTGCAAACATTGGCGGCTATGCGGAAAGAAATACTTCGTCCTCTTCCGGAGCCATAGGAAGCTCGGGCTGATTAGGTATAGCAGTCCTCTCCCGAGTAAATTAAGTGATTCATAAGACAGCATATGTCATCACAGTTGTGAGGAAGAGCATTTGTCCTAGGTGGATAAGCAGTGGCAAAAGACCCCACGTAGGGGGTGCGGTGGACGATGTCGGTGGGGAGACCCAGGAAGGCGTCATCACGGAGGGCGAGACGCAGGAGCACCGATGGCATCGAAGTAATGCCTGTGCACCGCGGGCAACAGACACATGTAGGAGGACGAGGCCTAGGCCCAACAGCTCCGACGGCGTTTTCTCACTCACTCGACAAATTTCACTCAACTAAGGCAACCCTTGCATGTGGTCTTAGATCGTCGTGTATACTCAATCATTTAGTCGTTTTCTCTCTAGTTTTTACGGGTCGTAGCACATTTTTTATATTGGCAGGGTTTTCCCTCCCATTTCACACTACCTGTGATTATATAAGTATGTGTTATCTACTATGTAAGATAAAAAAATAACTATTTTTGTTTAAATACCATTTATTTTGTTAAGTTTGAATAAATAATTATAATAAAAAATCACATTGAACATGATCAAAGTGAGGCCTAAATTGGTGGGGTCTTTGCCTTGGTTCACTGACCTAAATCTGGCGATACTTTGTTTCCTAATAAGCAAAAGGATCGGTTAGAAGTAGATATCACGTTCGTGCCATTTCTGTAGCGTGATTAATAGTGTCCTTATGTTAGGATATAGCTACTATTTACCTATAATTGATGTTTCGTTTCCTTATCCCGCACTACTATTTTATGCTATGATATATTTAATTCCTATCATTTCATGTGTCTTTTTTTGCGGCATGATATTTTTTATGATAGAAGTTAGAACTCCGCGTGTTGAAGATTTCCCCATCAATGTGTGTACGACAGATATAGGTAAATAGTGTATGTGATACCGGGTGAAAGAGAGAGGTCAATGTGTGGCCGGATGACCGAGTTAGGGTTATATGGGGTCGGACGATCGAGAGAGTTGTATATGGTTTGGCTGAGTAGGAGATTTTGCATGGCCTATAGAAGTGTACGTGGGACTGTGTGACCTTGAGAGGTGCATCTACTCGCGGATGACCGAGAGGTTTATATGTGGCATTGTATGAACGAGATATGTGTATGTGGGTCCAAACAACTGAGAGAGGTGTGTATGACGACCACAAGAGAGATGCACACATGCCGAGATGGCCGAGAGAGGTACATGCATTAACAATGATCGAGAGAATAGCATCTGGTGTCGGATGACTGGGAGTGGCGTATGTGTTTCTGGACGCCCGACAGAGGTGTATGTGGCTTTAGACGTTTGAGAGATGTGTATGCGGGACCGGATGATCAACTCGGGGTTGTCGATGCTTTTCTTCCCCCCTTTTCTCTCTTTAGTAATTTTGCTTCAATAGTTTAGTCGTTGCATATTCTTTGATGCTTCTAAAAGTGAAATGAAAATAAATACAAATAGTGTACCGTGACGTTCGCACTAGCGCGCATAGAATAAAAACGAAAACGAAAATGATTTAGGTCAATATGGTTCCAACCCATATATATGCCGGTGCATGTGGACGTAATCCACGTGTCAAGAAATTACAATTCTGATTACCACCACAACATTTTGACAAGACTTTTACTTAACCCTTTCCCTTATACCACAAGGCCTCACCGTCACCGGATTTGACGCGCGTGCATGTACATCATATGCGATAATGCCGACGCCTCAGCGCCTCACAACAGCTACGTTGCACAACCGCCATCCCCGATGCCTTGTTTTATAACTTTTGAGAGTTATGCTTAAACTTTACAACCTTCAATTTGTGATATAGATATTATGGTTGTAACACCACTGATGGGTTCCTCAATGGTATATGCATTTTCACTTGCTGACGGCGCACGAACCCATAAATGTCTACTTTGGCCTTGTCACGTGGATCTTGGAATCATCATATACCTTTGCCTCTTTGTGTCCTCCAACCCGTGTGCTCTGATACGTCCGGGAGGAGTTAGGTTATGCTCACGGTGTCCCATGCGAAATTGTCTTGGCGTCCTATAGGGAGGTTTGGACGACGCGTTGTGTATCGACTTGGTTTCGTGGTTTCTTGGTGGGTGTCGGGACCATGCATCGCCTCGTGTCGCGACTCCGTACATCCTCCACCATCGGCAGACCTTTTTCTACGGACTTTTTTTCCTAAAACAATCTATTTGAAGTATGTTAAGGTGCAGCATCATGCATGGAAAGATTTGGTCTCGTACGTGTTGTGGTAGAGCCGCACGTACGTGCGTGCACCCATGGAGCTAGCTACTACTACATGCATGCATCCATGCATCTACTAGCTAGTGCGCGAACGAAAATTGATTTTTTTTTAGCCAAAAAAATGTCGTTTTGGGCCAAGCAGGAAATCACAGCAAAATCCACGTTCCACCAATGAGAAAGATTTAGCAAAATCCACGTTCCACCAATGAGAAAGATTTGATCTCGTACGTACGTGCACCCATGGAGCTAGCTACTACTACAAAAATGTCGTTTTGGGCCAAGCAGGAAATCACAGCAAAATCCACGTTCCACCAATGAGAAGCCAGGAAGCCTTGTCCTGCGGATCGCCCATCTATTCGAGATTTTATTAATTGATACATGTGCACGTACGGGGGTGTGTGGCCCATATATACATACTTGTGCGTTGAGACGTTTGGCTTGCTAGGGCGTGTACGTTGTTGTTTCATTTTTGATCTTGCTCTATGTTGCACTGTCGGTTTTCACGGCACTAATTGGAGATTTGGAGGGATTTTAGGCGCGATTGCTGGTTTAATTAGGGCGCGAGTAAATGAAATCAGCCCGCCGTCTCCTGTTCTTCCTATTCCGTTCACCAATGCATACACAATGACCGCTCGATATAATGGGCCTAATTAACCATCAATGCTAATATTGCTTCCTGGCTAAACGATTTTGAACCCGATCAACCCATACCTTGGCGGTTGAGTATACGTGCATGTAGCTTCCTAGCTAGCTACGGGTTGCTGTATGTACGTAGATGAAATTAATTAGCCATGCCACCTGCAGCTCATCACTCGACTCCAGCTTTTTTTCGAACAAAAATCGACTACAGCTTCGACCAGGCATCGTAGCCTCATCTCGAAAAGGAGCAGATGAACCAAACATAGGCAGGAAGAGTCAAGCACGAACGAGTCGAACTAATGCCCACTTCTAAGTAGCTCTAGCCAGCTATACCACAATGGTCCGTCCGTACATTAATTATATATTGGCATCATTTTGTTCTTCAACTACTCTACAATAATTTTTCTTCTCCTAGATCTTCATGATGAATCTTTTTTTTGTCTTTCGGCAGATGATGTGGTTCATGCTCGATCACTATCTGAGTCTAAACTCTTCGATGTATGCCTCCCTCTCATTCCCCGAATCCACCACCAGGTACAAGCTACCATGCTTCATTTAAGTCTAGTGAGGATCACAGAGAGCTGCGTGAAGAAGAATGGGCTAGAGTCCAGGCGAGTGGATCGCCCGAGCCAGACGACAAAGAAGCAAAATATCACATAAGGTGCATCATGCAATGACACACACCGAGAAGCTCGTCGAAGAACTGCGCCAAACTAGAGAGGAAGCGGACCAAACACGAGAGAGCGGTGGAGCATATCCCAAGAGAAAACACGAGATCATGGCCGCCGACCGGACCATCGCACCATCGAGGGAGAGGGTGGACCGAGAGATTGCAAACGATGGATGGCCACAACACACTAACGGAATCACAAGTGTTATTCATTACCCACTCGGCAGCAGAGCCACTAAGGTGATCACAACATAAAAATACTCGGGATCCATCAACAACATGTCAACATGAGATGTATGACAAGTGTTTGACCAACGACACTCAACTCTACAGACTCTACAGACTCAACAACGACCCTTTTCGTGCACCCATCGTTTGTCCCTCCACCAACTCCATCATCCCAAACATTATCTTGTGAGCTCGGTGAAGCAATACCTCGGGTCAGAGAAATAAAGGTGGAAAAAGACAACATAATATGAGTGGATATGTCGAATAGAGACGATATATGCGAGCTAGAGCTTGTTGGTCGATGCTCCTTAACTTGCTTTTTATCAGTTTTATGACATTCAACATCACATGAAATTAGCCCTAACTAGGAGAGCCCACAATCTGGTTAAACTGTTCATTGTTGCATGCATGCACCGATTACTCTAAAAGTTGTTGTATGGGAGCGACCATGGTTTTCAGAGGAGTGGCAATGTAGTAGACATCCTAGGCCTCCATGCTCATGTTATAGGGTGAATGAGGTTAGGCGAGCGGCCAAGACAACAAAGCTCTCTGGCTTGAGAGCATAATTAACTCCCATCCGAAGCTGGTACTTGCATTTTGTTACTTGTGGCACTGCTTTCTTGAAAAAAGTTCCCTCTATGAAACACCATAATGATTGAAATTTCCTTGCAGTAGTATAAAGGAGGAAAACAAGTAGTCTGTCCAACCGCGCGGGCCTGATCTTTCTCCTCCGATCCGATCCAACGGAAAGAACTAATCACCCGGGGGAACATAATCTTTGCACGAATCTAATTACTATATTGAAAAAAGTTTCTGGAAAGTAAGAATTAATGATTTTAGGAGATCTATATGGAATCTTAAAGCATCCATAGCGCTAGAGGCGCTTGAGTAGAAAAAAAGAAATCAAATATCTGGTAAGCGCCTGGAACCCCATCGCAAAGCGCTAGTTTGATTCGCTAAATTCTCCTTTTTCTTGTGTCCCGTAGCGTTCGGCCGATCATTTTGTGCCGAAAAAAGATAGAGCGTCTCGGTATTTGTGATAATCGTTACTCTCGTACCGGTAAACTTATCCTCTCGCTAATCTGTTTCCTAATTAATACGTAGCAACGAGAGTTAAAATCTGAACCGTCCATTCTCATTCTCAAAACCTATCGCCGCCGCATCTCATCATTCTCTCCCCGATTCAGACGCCGCCGCCACCAAGAATACCCAACCTCTCGCCGGCGCCGCCACCCAGCGGCCACGGCTGGCTTGCTCGCCGGAGCGCGCGTGCGTCTACGCGCGGCGCTCCGTCGACCTGGCCGGACCGCGGCGCCCCCTCGAGCTGCCTAGGGTTTGCGGGGGCGGCGCTACACGCCGGCTCCCCCTCGCGCCGTCCACCTCGCGCTGCACGGATGGGGTCGCCTGCTCGGAGTTGGGGACGGCGTCCTCCGCGCTGGCCGTCCATCCCGGCCGCCGCCACTCGCCGGCCGGTTCAGCATGTGGTGGAAGTCTACCTCTTCACAGTTGTAGCTCAATTTGTTCCCCACTGCATCGTGTAAGCATTCATATTGGGTAGATGGCAATCGCATCGTGTTACAACTTTAGATGTTCCGATTTACTTACTAGTATGGAAGTTCAGATACGGTTCAGCATATGCGATTCTACCTCTTCACAGTAGCTTCTTAATTACTTCCCCACTGCATGTTAGTTATGTTAGCACACGGTGCTTGCTACTACTCCACAAAAGCACCTTCCACCTCGGTGGAAATGCTCATCATTTTCAATCCATTGGTAAAAATTATAGGAGCAGGTTATTCCAGCTTGTTATTCTCTACAGCTCACTGTTTTATTTAGCAGCTAACTAGTGAAGACCAAAACTTGGAACGTTTTGCAGCTTAGGCTTGTTATCACCAGATGAGGATGATTGTTTTTCTGTTGCGTGTTAACACCACTTAAACATTTTTTAGGAACATTTCTCTCTCCCGACCATGCTAATCTTGCACCGCCCTAATGCTGCCATTAATTGTGTTTGCTGTTACTAGTTAATCATGCCCTCATTAGTGGCAATTGCATCGAGTTGGCTGTGTACTGATTATACCTTGGATGTATGCTCCAGATCATGTCTTTGGCAGGACAGTTCACATCTTCCACCAGACGGTTTAGGAATCAAAAAATTATTCTCACCACCGGCATCACCATCAACGACAGCGTGCACCGAGGTACGCTCATGCTTCAACCCTGCTGGTTTCCTATGTTACACATAGAGATGGGTTGCTGGTAATTTAGAACTCTATTTGGATTCATCCTTTGTAGAATTGGTTAAATGGCTGCAGTTATCATTCTATTTCTGTAGCTTTTAATCACATAAGTCAATCAGCTTTTAATCTCCTCCACGACTTAACACACATATACACATGTCCAATCAGTTGACCTTTATGTGCATGAGGTGGGTTTTTTTGCTTCTCCGTTTTTTCTTCCAAAATTTTATAGCATCACCAATCGATAAGTTTTGTGTCAACTGTCAGGTAAGAATGTCTTTATATGTCACTCAAAAGTATTACAAAATGGCGTTAATCTCTGTTCACTAAAGCATTTCTATTGATGTTAAGAAAGCACATGATAAAAGTTATATGAAAAAGCAACTGCAATCAACTGTAATGATTGGATTATGCATAGTAGCTTGCTGAGTTATCTTACATAAGTTTTCACGGCCAATGAGTGGCAAAAAGTAAAACGATGCAACCAGATTCTGAGAGACGGTAAAAGTTAAAACAAAGCAAGGTATACATGTAGCAAAAGGCAAAAGTCTTAATCAGTTCTATAAGATATAACCATATTACATACAACTGTGGCTTTTTTCTAAGGCAATGTCCATTTACAGAGCTCAAATTGACTTGCATCGATGTCGTCATTGTCGAGGACAAGCTCCAGGGATCGGGTCTCACCTTTACCTCCGCTCCTCCGACTCTCACCTGACAAGATCGCCGGCCATATTTTCTATTTCTATCCACCTGAGGATGCAGGTGTGCTCTGTTTGGGTCCTAATTGTGTGTTGGATCAAGATGTAATTTCCTACGCCTGATATTATTCATAGCCAGCCATGAAACCAAGATGAAGATCGCCATCATATTGGACGCGCGATTTAAACGAAACAAATCTTAAAAGAAAACTTGGTAACTTACCTGCTGCGTGATCCATCGGCGAGAAGCGCGCGCGGCACAAGTGTGCGAGAAAAGAAAAACAAAAAAGGGAGTTGGAGGCGATTTCCTACGTACGTACGCCTGGTATTCATAGAGCGCGCGAGATATGAAACCAAGATCCATCGGATCTACCTACGCCGGCCAGGACGTGCACGCCATCAAAAAAGACGAGGATCCAAACACGGTTGGATAGATCTTTCGAAAGTATGCATGTACGCATGGAGTACTGACTGCTAGTGCAAGGAAAATGGTAGATCGGCCGGTGACCTGCTGCTGCTGACCTCGCGCGGCCGGACGTTGATCTGATCGATGGGGACGTCGGAGGAGGAGCACCACTGCCATCCCACGCCGTCATCAGGCGCGCTTACCTCGCCGTCGCCAAGCTCGTCCAAGTCGCGACAAGTCACACGCGCAACCGCACGCGGCTTTGGTGACCATGGGCTCATATTTATAGACCCAGTCAAGAGTCGAGCGTAATTTTTTTTTGAACCGTGGAGAAAAATAAGGCGGGAAAGTCTAGAGTTTGGTTCTCTCCCCCTGTTTGTTTTGTTATACTAGTCGAGGAAGTAAAATGTGGGAGCAGAGGTACAAACGGAGTGCCACGATAATTAAGTAGGCAGATATCAATTCAATCGCGTTACATGCATGCAGGGAGTCAAGGATTCACGCTTTCCTTTAAACAAATCAGCATCTTCTTTTCCCATGCATGATCCTAGCTAGTAGTATTATTTTTGAAGATTCCATAAATCTCCTAAAATCAATCTTACTTTCCCTAAACTTTTCTATACAGTAATTAGATTCATGCAATGATTATGTTCCCCTGGTTATTAGTGGTTTTCGCAGATCGGAGGATAAAGAGTGTTTTCTCGGCGGGGGAATAGGTCCGCTAATTTTGGGCTCGCGCATTCAATATGCGAGCGTGACTTTTCTTTACAAAACATGACCGTGGGGTTAGGTTCCTGAAATGACGCTCCGGCGTGAAATCAGTACTATACTACATTTCCTGCAACAGTTAAAAGGATGGCATGAATCGTTTCAAGCAAAACAGAGAGAGAGGAATCAGAGGAAGCGATCAGAGTATTTAGTGGCGGTGGTTTCCAAACAACACGCTTAATTAACCTTCCTTTAAAATGCGAGATATTCCCTCCTAATTTTTCTCCCGGATGGTTAACTAGGCCAGTCTAGTGCTACCCTCCGCCCGACTAAGATTTCCACGCACGTATTTGTAGGCCGGTCGTCGAGATGGTATTAGGACGTGCCTTGTCGGCACAATGTTTTTTCAACGAAAAGAGAGAGCCAGAATTTTCTCCCCGGGAAGAGGATCTAATTTTTGGTTCATGTATTCAAGTATTTTCTGGCCTAAGGATGCGAGCGTGACTTTACCTTTACATGGTTCGAGCTGTAGATTACATGTCGTGAATATGCCGGTTTTTTTAATCAGAAAGGCCACACTTGGGTTCTTGACTACCATGTCATGACATCAATCATTTTATTACTTATTTCTAATTTTTGTGGGTGTACTAGTGCTCAATTTACTAAGAATGCCAATGACTCTTTCTTAAATCTTGCAGGCATATCCCTCAAGTTTCGGGACCCAGATTGTGGCGCCACACCGTGCCGCGGGAACGGTGACCGGGAGGCAAGGAGCTCCTGCTACCGCTGGCCATGTCTCCGAGCTCTTGCTGCCCAACAAGCTGCTGTCGGTGAGCTCTCTCTCTCTCCTCCTCCATCTTATATTCTTACAAAAAAAAAAGTTTCCTTTTCCACCATCGGCAGACCTTTTTCTACGGACTTTTTTTCCGAAAACAATCTATTTGGAGTACGTTAAGGTGCAGCATCATGCATGGAAAGATTTGGTCTCGTACGTGTTGTGGTTGAGCCGCACGTACGTGCACCCATGGAGCTAGCTACTACTACATGCATGCATCCATGCATCTACTAGCCAACGAAATTTGATTTTTTTTAGCCAAAAAAATGTCGTTTTGGGCCAAGCAGGAAATCACAGCAAAATCCACGTTCCACCAATGAGATGCCAGGAAGCCTTGTCCTGCGGATCGCCCATCATGTCGAGATTCTATTAATTCGAGATTTTTTTAATTGATACATGTGCACGTACGGGGGGTGTGTGGGGCCCATATATACATACTTGTGCATTGAGGCGTGTACGTACGTTGTTGTTTCATTTTTGATCTTGCTCTATGTTGCACAGTCTATGGCACTGTTCCAAAACCAGGAAGTTTGGAGAACTTGCCTGTGGCAAGATGGTTAGGAGGGTGGTTGTACTCCCAGCCCACCAGAGTTCAAACCCCAGATTTGACGCTGGTGTTTCTCATTTAGGCGGACTAGTACAATTGCACGTGCAACGCACGCCTATATAATATTGGTTTTGTGAGTTAGTAATTTATATAATAGTGGAGATGTATATAATAGTGGAGATGTGCACATGCAACGCATGTTTTCTAATAACTGATGTTGTGGCAAGCGTCCGTCAGATAAAGGATCAATCTATCTAAGAACAAAATACTGGTTTATTAAGATCAGGTGCCACAAGCACAAATCATACATTGAGCGACTTGGGCGAGCTTGGCGCGAGGCGGGAGGAGGTGAGGTGATGCCGATGTAGTCTCGGTTCAGTCCGTCCGTCCGGGCTGGTGGAGGTGCCGCGGCGGCTGGTGGAGGTGCCGGGCTCGTGGGCATACGGCGGGATTGGCTCCCGCGGTAGCGCCCAATCGCGCTCTGCCGAGCACGCTCGACCTCATCCAGAAGGCGCTGCGGCACCTCCACGTACGCGGATCTGATTAATTCACTGACCTACAGTAGCTACCTACGTACGGCCTGATGGATCTCTCGGTCACGTACGTACCTGATGGATCTCTCGGCGGACTGCACGCACGCACGGATCCAGCAAATCCACCCATCACCTACAAGACATGGAGCTCTCAGTCTTGGACGACGTTGTCATGGATGCATGATGGGCTGCATCATCGCCGACTCCAGGAGAGATCCCGTCGAGCTCGTCATCTCTAACTCCCGGCAACTTCCGGCTCTCGACAATGTCGCCAGCATTGCCTACTTTTTTCATCGGTTTGTGGGACCACGAATAGATACTGTGATGTTCATCTACACCATGGTCAACGTGGTCCCAGCAACGTTGTGCTCCGTTACCACCACCTTGCAAACATTGGCGGCTATGCGGAAAGAAATACTTCGTCCTCTTCCGGAGCCATAGGAAGCTCGGGCTGATTAGATATAGCAGTCCTCTCCCGAGTAAATTAAGTGATTCATAAGACAGCATATGTCATCACAGTTGTGAGGAAGAGCATTTGTCCTAGGTGGATAAGCAGTGGCAAAAGACCCCACGTAGGGGGTGCGGTGGACGATGTCGGTGGGGAGACCCAGGAAGGCGTCATCACGGAGGGCGAGACGCAGGAGCACCGATGGCATCGAAGTAATGCCTGTGCACCGCGGGCAACAGACACATGTAGGAGGACGAGGCCTAGGCCCAACAGCTCCGACGGCGTTTTCTCACTCGACAAATTTCACTCAACTAAGGCAACCCTTGCATGTGGTCTTAGATCGTCGTGTATACTCAATCATTTAGTCGTTTTCTCTCTAGTTTTTACGGGTCGTAGCACATTTTTTATATTGGCAGGGTTTTCCCTCCCATTTCACACTACCTGTGATTATATAAGTATGTGTTATCTACTATGTAAGATAAAAAAATAACTATTTTTGTTTAAATACCATTTATTTTGTTAAGTTTGAATAAATAATTATAATAAAAAATCACATTGAACATGATCAAAGTGAGGCCTAAATTGGTGGGGTCTTTGCCTTGGTTCACTGACCTAAATCTGGCGATACTTTGTTTCCTAATAAGCAAAAGGATCGGTTAGAAGTAGATATCACGTTCGTGCCATTTCTGTAGCGTGATTAATAGTGTCCTTATGTTAGGATATAGCTACTATTTACCTATAATTGATGTTTCGTTTCCTTATCCCGCACTACTATTTTATGCTATGATATATTTAATTCCTATCATTTCATGTGTCTTTTTTTGCGGCATGATATTTTTTATGATAGAAGTTAGAACTCCGTGTGTTGAAGATTTCCCCATCAATGTGTGTACGACAGATATAGGTAAATAGTGTATGTGATACCGGGTGAAAGAGAGAGGTCAATGTGTGGCCGGATGACCGAGTTAGGGTTATATGGGGTCGGACGATCGAGAGAGTTGTATATGGTTTGGCTGAGTAGGAGATTTTGCATGGCCTATAGAAGTGTACGTGGGACTGTGTGACCTTGAGAGGTGCATCTACTCGCGGATGACCGAGAGGTTTATATGTGGCATTGTATGAACGAGATATGTGTATGTGGGTCCAAACAACTGAGAGAGGTGTGTATGACGACCACAAGAGAGATGCACACATGCCGAGATGGCCGAGAGAGGTACATGCATTAACAATGATCGAGAGAATAGCATCTGGTGTCGGATGACTGGGAGTGGCGTATGTGTTTCTGGACGCCCGACAGAGGTGTATGTGGCTTTAGACGTTTGAGAGATGTGTATGCGGGACCGGATGATCAACTCGGGGTTGTCGATGCTTTTCTTCCCCCCTTTTCTCGGTCTTTAGTAATTTTGCTTCAATAGTTTAGTCGTTGCATATTCTTTGATGCTTCTAAAAGTGAAATGAAAATAAATACAAATAGTGTACCGTGACGTTCGCACTAGCGCGCATAGAATAAAAGACGAAAACGAAAATGATTTAGGTCAATATGGTTCCAACCCATATATATGCCGGTGCATGTGGACGTAATCCACGTGTCAAGAAATTACAATTCTGATTACCACCACAACATTTTGACAAGACTTTTACTTAACCCTTTCCCTTATACCACAAGGCCTCACCGTCACCGGATTTGACGCGCGTGCATGTACATCATATGCGATAATGCCGACGCCTCAGCGCCTCACAACAGCTACGTTGCACAACCGCCATCCCCGATGCCTTGTTTTATAACTTTTGAGAGTTATGCTTAAACTTTACAACCTTCAATTTGTGATATAGATATTATGGTTGTAACACCACTGATGGGTTCCTCAATGGTATATGCATTTTCACTTGCTGACGGCCCACGAACCCATAAATGTCTACTTTGGCCTTGTCACGTGGATCTTGGAATCATCATATACCTTTTCCTCTTTGTGTCCTCCAACCCGTGTGCTCTGATACGTCCGGGAGGAGTTAGGTCATGCTCACGGTGTCCCATGCGAAATTGTCTTGGCGTCCTATAGGGAGGTTTGGACGACGCGTTTGTATCGAGTCGGTTTGTGGTTTCTTGGTGGGTGTCGGGACCATGCATCGTCTCGTGTCGCGACTCCGTACATCCTCCACCATCGGCAGACCTTTTTCTACGGACTTTTTTTCCGAAAACAATCTATTTGGAGTACGTTAAGGTGCAGCATCATGCATGGAAAGATTTGGTCTCGTACGTGTTGTGGTAGAGCCGCACGTACGTACGTGCACCCATGGAGCTAGCTACTACTACATGCATGCATCCATGCATCTACTAGTGCGCCAACGAAATTTGGTTTTTTTTAGCCTAAAAAATGTCGTTTTGCATTGGGCCAAGCAGGAAATTAATCACAGCAAAATCCACGTTCCACCAATGAGATGCCAGGAAGCCTTGTCCTGTGGATCGCCCATCTGCGGATCGCCCATCTACTTTTTTTTACAATTCTATTTGGACAAACTAAAATTTTAAAAGAGAAATTGCAATTGTTTTGTAAGCCAAAATGTGTTGCAATAGTTTTTCTTCTTTTTGATTGTTTTTCCAATGTTGTTTTATTGCAGAACAAAATGAAAGGAAAAAACGAAAGAAAACATATACAAAGATGGGGCTAAATGTAGGTGAGGTGTCATTGTCACATTTTTTTATATTTGATATTCCAGTTATTTTAATTAAGCAGAAATTATAGTTGTTTTAGGGTGCATGGAAATGTGGCAGTTGTAAAAATTTAAATTTTCTGGAAATTTTAGAGAGATTTAAGTTAAGAAAACTTTAAATATGTTAGCTAAATTGGAATGGTCAAATATAGGTCTATTTTGGCAATATTTTTCTTATTTGCCAGCATAATCGGAGGAAATTTACTCTGGTTATTTCTAAATGTTAACCATTTTGATTTTTTAAAATATAATTATATTATTTGTGAATATACATTTAATACACTTGTTTTTTAAATATAGTTACATTATTCGTCGAATATATCTATAACTCTGTGAATTGCTGAATTATATTTTCAAACTTACAAAAAAAATGTTCGTTTTTTTTGTGTTCATTTCGTATGTATGTTTTTTGCATTATTGTAATTACTAAGTTTTTTTTAATCTATTAATGAGGCCTTATGTACTATTTGAAATTTTTGAGGTTTGAATTATTTTTGGGAACGTTCCAAAGTTTCTGAAATGTAGATTTTTAAATTTGCAGGGATTGGTTTGAACTAATTTGAATTTGTATTTGGAAATTTTCAAAAGTTATTGGAAATAGAAAAAGAAAACAGGAAGAAAAAAATAGGAAAGGCCGAACCAGGCGCGAAACAGCGGCCCAGCCCAGCATGCGGCCCAACTACCCAGCCCAGGAACGCTGCGACGTCGCGCTGACGTCATGGGCGGCCGGATCCGCCGCGGCGGCGTTGACCTCGTCGGCGGCACGTCCGTGCGACGTAGGACGCGGGAGCGGGCGCGTTCGATGCGCCCCGACGCGGGGTAGCCGAACGTGGCGGCGCCGCCGCGTTGTGGTCGCCGGAGCGTCGGCGGTGACGGGCGAACGCGGCGGAGCGAGCAGCGACGATGGCGGCGGTGATTCTGCTGCGCGGACGGCGTTTCCGTATGTGTAACTCGTCGGGAAGGGAGAGGCGACGACGGCGAATCCCGCCGTTGCCGTCGATCTGAACGGGGTGGTCCAGAGCGGCGAGGGAGAGCGTCGACGCCGCCGGCGACTGCGGCGTCGCGCGAGAAGAGGAGAAGAGGAAGGGGAGTCTGCGGGTAAATTTACATGGAGATCCCTGGCTTTTTGGGGATTTGCGAGTTGGTCCTTAGCGGGGGGTTTTGCGAAGTGATGGGGTGGTTTCTACAAAAGCGTGCGCCAGAAATCGTGCGGAGGCGACGTGGCGCCGCGCGATTGGTAGAAATCCAACTGCTACAGTAATACTGTAGCGGCGCGATTTTTAAAGCGCGTCTGGACCGTTCAACGGCGCGATCGGACGGCCATGGGGAAAAAGGCGACGTGCGGAACGGGAGTGGTTCTGTCAAACTTTTATATATAGTAGGATAATGGCATCATTTTGTCCTTCAACTACTCTACAATAATTTTTCTTCTCCTATATCTTCACGGCGAATCGTTTTGTTGTCTTTCGACAAATGATGTGGTTTACGGCATGAAGGAAGAAAAAACGAGATTAATATTCGGTTTATCTCTCCCCCCCGCCCCGCGTCGGTGACGTGGCTACTCCTCTGATTGCTAGCATGCCGTACGTATTAGTTATTAGATGGAGGGAATCGAGGAAAATTTGATTACTTTCATTTGAAAATAGTACATTACTATACTCGCTTCCTAAATTTCCGCAACTGATTACTATTTCCCTTCTTTACTCGTCGCCATTGGTGGCTAGGTCGGCTTGTTGGACAGATTGACTCCCCTGTTCTTTTTTTTGGAGATGTTTATGGGTGTTTCGGGTCCAGTAGATGTACAACTCCACCTTTCTTATTTTTTCGAACAGTTTATTAATATTTCTTTACTATCCTATTTTTAAAAAACCAGCAAATGAACCGGGTGAACCGGCGGTCGAACCGAGTGAACCGCGAACCGAGAGGCTCAACGGTTCGATCGCCGGTCTGGTTTTTTAAACTATGCGCAACACAATATAGGTTGTCATCGCTCAAGTTCATGTTAATCTTCTTTTCGCATGATCCTAGCGATTAGTTTCTAAGATTCCATAGGATCTCCTAAAATCGTCTGGATTTGGTACAACAAAGCCACGCACCACTTCCTATCCCTAGCTTACTTAAGCTAATATTGCATGCGTCTAGAGGTTAATGAGCAGGAGGGGTTTTGGAAAAAATTGGCATCAACTTTGTAGTTTTCTTGGACACACAGCAAATATACTCCCTCCATATCAAATTGACGAAAAGTGCAACCTTCGTGATATTTAAATACATAATAATTCAACTTGCAAAAAGTTCACTAAAAAGACAGACAGAGACGCAGGATCCAAAATGAAGATTACAGATGTACGAAGGTTACAATTAATATTACAAGAATCAAAACACGAGAATCCTAAACTAGTTATTTTCTTCTTCTTCTTCTTTGCCTGAAGGCCATAACGCACAAAGACGAGATACCGGGTTAAGCTTTTGAATCTGACAAGAAAAAAAGGACTCATCAAGCCAATCATCTGGATCACTCATAGGCAACACAACAGGATCCACTCAGCAACAAAACATGGACCCCTATAAACTAAAAACTATGCTCCACACAAAGGCAACACTTTAACAAATTAAGGTCTGTCTTACTCTGTGTCCGGTGTCCTACTAGCATCGAGTCATGTTCAACTTAAATTGGTTCCACGACTATATATGCATTCACCAGAACCAATTGAAGTCGGGGCCAGCCGGGTGCCCGGGCCCCAGCACATCAGAAGGCCAGAATGACTTGAAGCCAGCACAGATGCTGGGAAGCTATTTACTGACTATTTGCTTTCTTACTGGCTTGCTAGCGATTGCAGTCCACCAGCGCCGACACATTTGGGCAACAACTAGCAACTTTTGATCAAGTCAACAAATTTAGGCAACAACAGCCAGCTAGCTAGCAAATCATATAGGCCAACTGCGACTATTCAAAAATGAACAAGGCATATTTTTTTACTAGGACTAAGTTCCTCAACAACTAGAAACATTGGATGTCTAGGACTAGCATAAACAGTAGCCAAGCTAACAATGCATAGCACAATACCCACACACAGGCCATGGCACGAAGGCCACGACGCAGAGCACCACCTCAAGACACAAACAAACTCATCCCTAACCTATTACTTGCAATGAGCAAGAACATGATTCACACCAATCACCAACTGCATGCAGCAACCATACCAAACCACAAAGGGTTGGAGAGAGTGAGATTACCTCAAAGGCCGTACTCGCCGGTAAGTACGCCCACCCTCACGTCTGACTACAACTGGCCGAAGAAGCTAGCTAGCGCCTGCACAACAACAAAAAAGCAAGGTTCACCTCTGCGGCTCAATAAACTACTCCCTCCGTTTATAAAAAGATTTCACAACTTTGTCTAAATTTGTATTTATCTAGACATACTTTAGTGTGTAGATATATGCACATTTATGCAAAATTGAGACATCCTTTTATGGACGGAGGGAGTACTACTTACTCAAGAGAGAAACCTACAAGCATCAGCACGTGCACGAAAGAACAATAGTGACACTTCTGAGAGTTCATAGCTTCTTGCATGTGATGGCTGGAAGTAAAACTTTGTGCGCAAGTAAATTGCTCAGGTGTGCATCGTTACCTCATGTACACTAATCAGCAGTAGGCCTATCTGATCAAGATTGAGCATTTCAAACATCTTTTGTTTGCCGAGTAGCCAGGAAAACACTCGGCAAAGAATTCACTGGGTACCCCAACAAAGGCACTGGGCAAAAAATCTTCGCCGAGGTATTTTTCGCCGAGTGCCAGCCGCCGAGTGGCTGTCTCGGCGAAGCATTTGCCGAGTTGAATTCATGCCTTCGCCGGGTGTCTTTCCAACCCGGCGGAGGCGTCGATTCCAGTAGTGAGAACATTATCGTCCTTGAGGTCGAGGCTCAACGACCTCATCCGCGTCAACGGTGCTTCCCGACATGTGCTAAAACGTGGATCGTAGCTAAGCACGACACGTTTCACACTATGCTCTATGCGGCACGCTATTACAGTGTCTTGGGTTTACGCGGACTGCCCAACGCGACCGTGGAGTACTATAGTAGAATTGTGTTGGCCGACTCGTACATCTATATAGTTATCATTATGTGCTGAAAATATGTACGTGTCAATCAAACTCGATGAACTTAGGTTATATTTGGCCAATCATACGCGGTGATTTTGCATGAAATGAGAGAGAGTCATGGATGCAGAGCGCGTTGACGTATATACGAACGGTGGGGCCTCAAGGCAAACAATTGGCTGGTAAAAAAAGGTAAACACTTAATTGGCTCATGCATTCACGTGGATAATATGCATGCAGCTGTAGTGCTATACGGATAAAACCCATCGCCCCGGTCTCGGCCTCCATTTCCGTCCAGCAAAACACGCAGAACTAGTAGTGTAGTGCTATAGGTTCTCCCCCCGCACCTGGCCTCTTCTCTTCCTCCCAGTTTGTCCAGGATGGAACGGGTTCACCGCGGAGATCAACTCCAACAAGTCCATTTGGGAGGCTGGCCAGCAACTACGGCAGTACGGCTACGGCAAGAAGCTGCGGCGATGCTGTGTACGCCAAGACCGAGAGCTGCGGCGACAACAACCACGGCGCGGGGGTGGCGAAGAAGAGGTTCAGGACGCTGCGGGCGACCAGGAAAACATATCTGAATGCACGAGAGCCACCTAGCTAGCATATGCCCCCATCCCTAACTTTCTTCTTCGCCTCCCTCGGCTCTACCGCATCCGTGTCGACCACGCCCTCCCTCAGTCTTGGACGACGTTGTCATGGATGC